>OX336388.2:308528525-309124068 GCA_946902985.2 Meconema thalassinum
ATGTGTAGACGACTACCTTGCTTTTTTACAAACTGGTAATGCTGTGTTACATAAACAGTGCAGGATGCAATCCTACAACCATAATTTGTATCTTGTGGAACAGAGAAAACGCACCCTAGTCTCAATGGATAACAAACGTGTGTGGACGGATGACCTGCTCACTAGTCTACCATGGGGTTATGACAACGAGGAGGAGGTGTGATTTCTGTGTTTTATTATTTAGAAACATAGCTTTTTGTAACTAGTAGATTTAGTATTTTGTATTTTGTTAATATTGGTTTTTGTCGTTGTAAATTGTGGATTTTGTAAATAGTAGAAACCACTTGGGCCTCTTGCTCTTTAAAGCCCTGTGCAACCCTAGTTATTTTTAATTTAAATTTTGACTGAGTTGAGAATGGTAAATGGTAAATAGTTTGATTTTGTTTTTTAAGACTGTACAAAGGTGCTATTTGTTTTTAGTAACATGATTTATTTTTTGAAATGGTAAAATGGTAATTTTTTACTAAAAGTTCTTTGGGAAGAGTGTGCATGTCAAGGATGTTCTTTGGAAATAAATATCGAGGTTGTATCTGTTTCCAAAGACAATTATGGTTGTGTGAATATAAGACTAGAGAGAGAAAGAGAGAGAGAGAAAGCTTGTGTGTAGGTAGTATTGATTGTTTGACCAGAGCAAACACGGCACGGTATGGTGGTGGTGGGGAATTAATGTATATAGCAAATGGTAATTAGTATACTGTAGTTTTTTGTTTTGTTTTTTGAAATGCAGTGGTCGATAGGCATTATTTTGTAAAACAGTCTTACATTCAGTAGCAGTAGTAGGCCTCTACGTTTTTGGCAACAAACAGATAGAGACTGCTCTATCACCATGGCCAATCACTTCCATCAAGATCATATCAAAAACTTGAAATCAGCAAATGTGTGTTTTACAAAACTAAACTTTCAACATGGACTAAATCATAAACAAGTTAACAATGATATGCAAAATTAGGAAATCCATGTTTCCATATCAACAAAATACAAAAGCTTCAAAATGACATTTTTTTAAGCGGAAAGTGAAAATAGACAAAAATGGCAATGTCTGAAATGTAAAAATGAGAAATCAACAAATGCCTATCAGCATTTATAAAAATTAAAAGCATCATGCTCGGGAAAACCTTGATTTTATATCATAGCCATAGGGATTCACAAAAAAATAGAATACAAACAAATACCAATTCCTCAATTCTAAATTCCTCAATGGCCATGTCCATGCATCATTAACTTTCCTTTCATAGCACTCATGACAATGAGGGCTGCCAACCTCTCTCCCACTGAGGCATCATAGGATGCGAATCGTTGTTTAGCTTTTTTCAAAAACACTATATCCGCCACACATCTTAAATCAGGATGACTATGACGATAAGAAATGTTATGTTCTTTACATGCTTGATCTAAAAGATTAATGGGTACATCACCACGCTGCAAACGTTTTCCAACATGAGTTCCAGGGCCACAAAACCGATAACCAGGAAGATGGATTTCAAAATGAACGTATTGATTAACTTTGTCAATGATTCCATTGCCAGTACAGGTCTGGCATATCCTTTTTCATTGATGGCGAAAATGTTTGATCTTCCTCCTCCTATGTAGACGATGTTTGTTGTTGTTGTTGCTTCTTCTCGCCATTACACCCGTAGAATGATGACACAAAGTCTTTACACGGACTTTTATGACCGTGATAGAGTTTGACTAGCTGGCAAGTAGCAGACTGTCGCATAGAGGGTATTTTTGGCCATGGCCACTTGCTTATGGTGATCATAATCCGTACATGGTTGTAATTCACTTATCACAGGGTCTTGAGTTCATGATTTTGGTACTTGTTGCCAGATTTCTTTCACTGCACTCGCTGCATATAATAAATGAACGACTTGGAGAGCACCAGTAATTCTTCTTTGGTAAAACTATCTGCATATCAAGGGCAGGTGACCTTGTAGTTCCACCCCTTAAAACAACAACACTGCCTCTTGCATAGTCTGTGATGTTGATGGCTCTTGAGACGTGGAAGATGGACTAAACACAAATTTTACAACAGGGGTTAAACGTTGCTCAATAAACAATGTATTATTTTGAGAAGCAACATATTTTCTTGTACTATCTTTTTAGCATTCTGATGATTTTTTGTCAACACTATCAGTGTTTTGTTTGGAGCACTACATTGATGATCACTCACGCTTAAACCTCACCATTTTTACTTTTCATATCGCCTCGACATCTTGTTGACCCGTGTTTTGAGCATCGCCAGAATATTATTCCTTTTATATTTTGTCGTCTATAGTTATAAGAGTAGCCTTTATAGAGTACACGTCGTTTACCTTGGTTAGTTGTATTAAATTCCATAGTAGCAACTAACCGGTTAGTATGATTTGCTCACTACAAAGGTTATAACTGGTCTGGTAATTGAATGATTTAGCGTTGGCTTTGTTATTTAATATGTACAGTTCAAAGTGATAGAAAAGTGGTAAAAAGTGGTAGCAAAGTGGTAGAAAAGTGCTAGAAAAGTGGTAATAAATAGTGGTATAAAAGCGGTAGAAAAGTGGTAGCAAAGTAGGAAATTAGTAGAAAAGTGGTAGCAAAGTGGTAGCAAAGTGGTAGAAAGTATTACATGTATTGTTAAGAAATAGTTTAAGCAGTTTCATGGATTCATTACACAATAATTTTGACACGACGAAGCTCATTTTCTATATCCAATAGTTCTTCTTCATATTCAGTATGACCTGCCTGTTTACAGGCATGCAGGTACTGAAGCCGCTGGATTAGCTTACTGGGATTGTTCCAGTAACAAATTTAACACATGATTTTTTGGGTGTAAACAGAGCATTACCATTATCATCATCATCATCATCATCATCATCATCATCATGATTATCATCATCACAATTACCATCTAATCCTTTTTGTTCATCTTGCAATGCAACAACCTTTTGCATAGATTGTGATGCTTTGATAGTGTTAGGGGTTTCTTAGACGTTAACGACAGTCCTAACGTGTCGATAATAAATGCTCTTTAACAAACAGCATTTTTTTCTTGAACTTGTTTTTTTACCTTGGTTAGAATATTTTGTCCATTTAAATGAGTATTATTTTGAGATTTACAATGATAATCGATTGAAATAAATATGTTAGAGCCTTTTGTTTTAATCATTCCTCGACACTTTTTAGATCGTTGTTTCGAACAGCGCCAAATAACAGTTCCATTTTTATTAGTTCTTTTTACAATATATGTATATCCTTTATAGTAAGCTTGCCACGGTGGGTGAGTGGTTATAGTGTCGGACTACCAACCCCAAGATTGCAGGTTCGCCCCTGGCCATGGTAAGTGATTTTTGAAGGCGACAAAAATCACGATACTCATGTCATACGTTGTTGGCATGTTAAAGAACCCATTTGAATTCAGTAGGCCGTGTTCAATGGCAAAATTAATCTCGGGATTTTCCGCCAACACAAAGTTCCTCCATTCTCTACTTGAAAGCGCTGTAGTGTCAAGGAGTTTAGATATCTAACCTCCTTGACTTTCATAGCGTTCAAAGGAACGACGAAATTCGACATGCAAGCTACCCTCTGGGTGTCAATTAACAAAGCTTGCACCAGGCACCCGAGGCCATACGATATTATTATTATTATTATTATTATTATTATTATTATTATTATTATTATTATTATTATTATTATAGTAAGCACATGGCTTACCATAGCAAGTCGTTGATACTTCCATGTCAACTGTTAAGCATAAACTAATCTCTAGTAAAAGTTAACATGGTAATAAAAGTGATAGTTTGCAGTATATTCTAATGTACGTTTCAAGAGAAACAAGTCTCAAACCATAAAGTCTTTCACTCAGTTGAATAGGAGAGTAAAAGTCTAGGCTGACTTTAAGTCCACGTCCTTGCAGTGTATACGTCTTACTTTCTGCTGACATACTATTGACGTTTTTGCCTATGCTGTGTCTTATATAAAACATTAAACACAAAAGGCACACTCTTGGCTGTGAAACATTTGCTCGCGTTTGACTTTATAATTTATCTTGGTCCTGTTTCTTAAAATAGGTGACTAGTTCAATGGGCGGGGGCAAATTCCCAAAACTGTCAAAGTACCATTCCGTGGACCCCTCTATCACATAGGCTATATAATGAGTTCCTGGTCCTGTACTTTCATCTAGATTTAGAACTGCGCATTCCTGTTTCCAGGAGCGTGGCGGTAATTGGTTCCCCATAAACACACCTCGAAAATGGGAAAGCCATAGTTGTTTGGAATAGCTTTCCACTTGTTGATGAGTCAGGGCATGTCTTGCTAGGGCTGAGGTTATATTTTTTTATTTCTAGATGGGAAAATATCAAATCCTTGATGATAAAAGTCTGGCTTTAAATTGGCATTTCTAGCGCTCATAGCAATGGTTCCATCGTTTCATGGTGTTGCTGATTTTCTTTCAATTGTTGTTTGCCCTGCTGTACAGCTTTAATGGTTTTAGCCACAGCACTAGCACGCCCAAAATGAACCCAGGGCTGCCAGACCAGCGAATAAAGCAGGTATAAATCCAGCTCGTTTGGGGACAGGAATCACTCGACATTGTTTTGAACCCTATCGCTGACGTTTTGGAATAACATGTCTCTGTGCTACTCGAAGGGCTTTCCTTATGGTCAAAACATTATTATTTTTTTCATTCGCAAGGGCTTGTCCACTAATGCCTTAAGAAAAGGCTTTGGCACGGACAGAGACTTTTTTTTTGTCTTTTTAACCACATATCTATGTTTCACCTTGATGATGATCAACAACCTTTCACGAATGTTTAAGTCACAACTAACGTGTCATCCTTATTTCATGGCTGTATATTCAAGTTCCACATAAAGTGGGAAATCGTTTATGGATTTTCCTGCTTGCTTTTCATCCCATGTGAGCATGAGATGAAATGATAAATTCATCACCTACACTAACCGTTTGATGGTTATGCACCAACATCTTATGACGGTTTATCTCTACATGCAATTGGTTCTCATCAGGCATGGATTGTTTCATAAGAATAGTTCCGTCATAGTGTAATCGATAGTCTCTTAAACATGGAGAAAGTACATATGTTAAGTTGCCATTCACTAGCGGTATATGGTTCCTGTCATTCACAGGTTTTTCATTTGTTAGGTACACTAAAAATCCAGATGGGTCAAATTTATAAAGTCTTTTCATTTGATAAGTCACATAACGTTTGGTGCAGACATAATCATCTTCTCGTGGGTCTTCCATGTGAATAATATGTGATGATTAGTTGTATAGCCGTCCACAGTAAGCTATGGCACTTGGTTATATAACTCATACACCTTGTTATCTACATACTTTTTGTAGTGACATCTGTAGACACTTGAGGATGTTTCACATGGGTTAACCGCTTTCCCATTAAGTCATAATCTCCCTGTTTCGTGCGTGGCACTCCAAATCTATCCACATAGTGTTTATTAGCAGGGTCTGTTTCCTGTTTAGGATCATGTATGGGGTCAAACCTAGCCTTAGCCGTGAATGTACGTCCAAACACATCCATCATCGACCTGTTGTAGGGGTCTACTGTTTCAATGGCAAGGCATGGTTCCATGTATATAGACAGCCTGCTAACCTCTCTAACCCTTCGTTGATATGAAGATTATTAAGCAGCAAGAGTCATTCCCCGTGGGGAATATGGTTTCCCATCTCTATCCCACATCACATGAAACGCCACGGTTAACAGTTCCCGTCTTCCATTCGTTCCATCATCGTGGGGCTTTCAGAATGTGGAGAGACCAATCTTTTATTCACGCTCATCACAGCACCCAATGGTCTGCGTTTTCAAAATATTTATATTTGTGAAAAATCTCTCTACCAACCCCTCTACGTGTACCTGAATCAAGTCATGTCTGAATTAGAAAAGTCCTCTCGGCACGCCGGAAGGCGGAGGTAGATTTCACCGGGCAAACTTGGGGATAGGCGAAAATAGGCAGAATATGCAGGTTTTCGTAGAAGGATCAGACCTCATTTATTGCGAGAAGATATTTTATAATTGGAGCTTAATTAACTTTGTTTTTCGTCATTTTATGCTTATTTTCAACATTTTATTGTCTTATGGGAACGGTAACCTTCTTGTCATTTGGGGTCCATTTTTATACTTGTGGTCACACTGTCCTTATGCAAGGTTTCGACACTGATGTGTGACTATGTAACGGTCTGTTACTTCTTCACGCAAAATTATATCTCCCGCAGAGATTTTGGTTGGTTGCTCAGTTTAGGGGCTGCGACAACGCGGTCATGTAACCCCGTGTATTAAGGGATGGCTGTATTAGTCTGTAATTCAGATAAGGACTGCAGACGGTCAATTTCAAGCAGTAGTTCCTAATGTTGGTACCAGGTACTACCGTCAACGACAACAAGCTGTGAACTTGGCTACTAGATGCCAACGCAACCAGCAACTCGCAACGAACGTTGGAACTTCCCCTCCAAAGGAAAGCATACTGAGGGATTTTTAGCGCTCTTAGAAAATCCGACGACTTCGGCCGGCTTTGAACTCGCAACCTTAGGCATAGACATTCAGCATGCTACCAGTTACGTCACCGAAGCCGCTTCACACGTAGTCAGATGAAAATCTGAATCTGATCTCGTGCAAGTGCTTTATCTTGGCAACGTCTGATGGCTCATCCCTCATCAATTTAGTAGTGTTGCCATGGCAACCACTGATAGCTCTTGGCATTTTCTTATAATTCAGAAATTATTTTTCTCATCCCTTGGCATAATGGTGGGTCATATCAAAAATTCTTTCAGACGAAAGTTTTAGGTAATTATTAGGGGAATATTGTCCATTTTGTACGGTTTTGATATTGTGCCTATTAAGAGAGATATGATTAATGTTTCCCGAAAAACCCACATTTTCCCACCCCTTTGGTCAATGGTTGGTGCTATATAAAACTCTTCAAACATAAATTTTTGGGCTTTATCCGACACATAGTATGAACGTTGAACGGATTCGATATGTCACATATTAAGAGAGTTATAGCAATATTTCACTTTTTCGAAAAAAGCCCCCCATTTTCACCCCCTTCTACCGATTTAGCCCAGTAACGAACTCTACCGAGATTTTATAGGTATACATATTCGATAAAAAATTCAAAGTGATTGGTACAAAATTACGGCAGTTATCGTGTCCACAAGGAACTGATATATATATACATACATAAATTATATATAAACTTTTGAACTGACGGTGGTTTTGGGGTCTGGGGGATGTGAAACGCGAAGATATGTCGAAATTTTCCGGAAGTCGAAACATGGTACCCATTGCAATAGTTAGCTTTCTAATGAAATCTACCTCTGGTTGGTTCCTCAGTTTAGGGGCTGCGACAACGCGGTCATCTAACCCCGTGTACTTTGGGTGAGTGTAGAATCTGTCTGATAAACGGTGTGAATTGTAATGGCTGTATTTGTCTTAATTCAGGTAAGGACTGCAGACGGTCAATTTCAAGCAGTAGTTCCTAATGTTGCTACCGGGTACTACCGTCAACGACACCTAGCTGTGAACTTGGCTACTAGATGCCACCCCAACCAGCAACTCGCAACGAACGTTGGAACTTCCCCTCCAAAGGAAAGCATACTGAGGGATTTTAGCGCTCTTAGAAAATCCGACGACTTCGGCCGGCTTTGAAACCGCGACCTTGGGCATAGACAGTCAGCATGCCACCAGTTACGTCACCGAAGCCGCTTCACACTTAGTCAGATGGAAATACTGAATCTGATCTCGTGCAAGTGCGTTGTCGTGGCAACAATGATGGCTCATCCCTCATCAATTTAGTAGTGTTGCCATGGCAACCTCTGATAGCTCTTGGCATTTTCTTATAATTCCGAAATCATTTTTCTCATCCCTTGGCGTAATGGTGGGTCATATCAAAAACTCTTTCAGACAAAAGTTTTACGTAATTATTAGGGGAATATTGTCCATTTTGTACGGTTTTGATATTGTGCCTATTAAGAGAGATATGATTAATGTTTCCCGAAAAACCCACTTTTTCCCACCCCTTTGGTCAATGGTTGGTGCTATAAAAAACTCTTCAAGCATACATTTTTGGGCTTTATCCGGCACATAGTATGAACGTTGAACGGATTCGATATGTCACATATTGAGAGAGTTATAGCAATATTTCACTTTTTCGAAAAAAGCCCCCCATTTTCACCCCCTTTCGACCGATTTAGCCCAGTAACGAACTCGACCGAGATTTTATAGGTATACATATTCGGTAAAAAAAAGTCAAAGTGATTGGTGCAAAATTACGGCAGTTATCGTGTCCACAAAAAGTGATATATATATATACATAAATTAGATATAAACTTTTGAACTGACGGTGGTTTTGGGGTCTGGGGGATGTGAAACGCGAAGATACGTCGAAATTTTCCGGAAGTCGAAACATGGGACCCATTGCAATATTTAGATTTCTAATGAAATCTACCTAAAAAGAGAATATGGGTTATTGTACATTTTCTATGAAAGAAAGTGTTATTACCCCGGATGCAGTAAAGCCAGATTCACTCATGAATTTCGATGATGTATCCACTGAACGACAAGGCATTATTCAAAGCTATTTCAGCATGGGTCGTCACAAACATATCGATTGCTTCTATCTTGGACAAACTTATTCTAAAATGTGTAAACAAGTTATTCGAGACAATGCCAATTTCGTTGTTTTATTTCGCCAGGATGAGCGCAATAGTCCCCACATTTATAATGAACATGTCAATCCTGATATGACCATTCAAACATTTACTGATTGTGTGCCAAGTGCTGGAACACCCAACGCCATGGCTGTTTGGTGATTGAAAAACAAAGTGAATTCAACCAAGGACGTTATCGCTTAGGGTTTGATCATTTTATTACTATTTAAGGGACGGTCTCATTCCCTCTCATGTCATTTGTCAAGTAAAGAGTCAATTCAACAAGCATATTATTAGAGCGAAAAATACTATTCGACAAAAGTTTCGTCAATTGAAACGATCACGTGCGGATAATGCTTTGCTTATTCAAGAACATTTAGCACCTCCGCCAAAAGCCATGTTTAAACCCTCTTTCAAGACATCTGAAACGATTACCCACTGTTTCACAAGCCACGCAGACGCTACACGAGGATCCTGTGGAAGAGGAAGAGGAACAGCAGGAACTGACTAATGTTAGCGATATTGAGGATGAGCATAATAACACCTTCCACTTCCAAGCAAACACCATTGTCACGACTCTTGGTCATGCCTCAACATAAAGATCAACTCAAACATATTTTAATAAAATATTATGGGCCAACACTGGAACCCTTTCTTACAGATCTATTTACTGGAAAGACAGATACGACGTATGGTGTTCGCTATGAGGACAATGGTTTTAAATTGGTGATTCATTGATTAAATTTGCTCGTACTAGTGCTGTTATAAAATAAATCAACTATAAATTAACTGTTAAAGCTGCTATTCTCTCGAACACCCTCTTTCCATGATTATACGCCAGAGGACCTTGGCAAATATAAATCCATTTTATTGGACACCCATGCCCACAAAAGACAGTATAATCCCTCTCAACAAGTGAATGCCAATATATCTCAAAAATATAAAAACATCATTGCAAAAATGTTTCCAACCTGTCGAAGTGCTCGTCGTAAAGTGTCCGCTTCGGGAGTGACATTTAAACCATTAAAACTCCTTGTGGATGTTACCTACTGGCATAATCCCAATAAGCTCGTCCAGCGGCTACAGCTGTTGCATGCTTCACGTCAAGCCGGCCATACCGGTCATGATTGGGGAATCAAGAAATTGAACAAGAACTTCGGAATGTCAAAATTATTGTTTCAGCCCTCACCCATTAAAGTGGGCATTGCTCACGAGTTGCATCGCCCAGCTAGACGTCACTATCAGCGACTCAGGGTAATTTCACGAGGTGTGGATGATCTTTGGCAAGCTGATTTAGTGGAAATGTTACCTTACGCTAGTGTTAACAATGGTGTACGCTATATACTGACAGTAATTCATGTCTATTCCAATTTGGCTTTTGTTTAACCCGTGCGTCGCAAATCTGGGCCACTAGTCACCAAAGCCTTTCAACGTATTTCTCCAGTTTTCCCAAATCTTTGCATATTTACCATTAAACCACGAACAGAAATCTAAAATCCAGTGTGGTCGACCGGTTTAACCGAACATTGAAAATTCATATGTGGAAAGCGTTTACCACTCAAGGCTCATATCGCTGGATGGACTTGTTACCTGAGCTAGTGTCACGTTACAATGACACCAAACACAGAACCATTGGCACCACGCCTAGTGACCAAAAATATTCCGCGACTGGATAAACTGTTTAACCACTTAAAAACAGCAGACACTATACGTCATTGCCTCAACATCGGGGACCATGTACGTGTGAGCAAGTTTAGGTCTGTCTTCGACAAGGGCTACACACCAAATTGGGGGGACTGAACTATTTCAAATTCGTCAAGTCAGCCTGGACAGCCCAGTCACCTATTTACTCGAGGGCCTCAACCATCAACCCATAAAAGGCAGGTTTTATCTCCAAGAACTCCACAAGACAGCGTTTCCAAACCATTACCTCGTGGAAAAAGTAATGAAACAAAAAGGAAACAAACTATACGTGAAATGGCTAGGATTTACCTCTGCTTTTAATTCTTGGATTAATAAATTTCATGTTGTGTAAACCCATGTGCCCTTCATTTATTTATTTACTCGTGTTGTACACCACTTATAGCCCTAGGTGTACAGTCCTCAGCTGCACATGTATTATTATCAACCCATATTTCTTTCTCTGGAGCCTCCGTGGCTTAGGCGGCAGCACGCCGGCCTCTCACCGCTGGGTCCGTGGTTCAAATCCCGGTCACTCCATGTGAGATATGTGCTGGACAAAACGGAGGCAGACAGGTTTTTCTCCGGGTACTCCGGTTTTCCCTGTCAACATTTCATTCCAGCAACACTCTCCACTATCATTTCATTTCATCTGTCATTCATTTAATCATTGCCCCAGAGGAGTGCGTCAGGCCTCGGCAGCCGGCACAGTTCATATCCTCGCCGCTAGATGGGGGCTTCATTCATTCCATTCCTGACCCGGTCGGAGACTGGAGGCAGGCTGTGGATTTTCTTTTCATTTCTTTCTCTCTCCACCTGTGTTCTCTCTTTTACCGCCCTCCCCCTCCCATATCCTCCCCACCCCTCTCACCACTGCTGCCCACAGCTCTTGCCTAGCTATTGGCTGTGACATCATTCCCACAAGTTGTATCATACCTTTTACTGACTCAGCGATTCCCACGCTTGTACCATGCTGTTATCAAAACATGTGTACAGCTAACGTCAAGGTGAACACGTGTGTCGGATCATATTACACGTCAACTTGCATTTTGTCAGGTACGAACCAAAACAGGATGTGACTTGTTAGCAGTTATCGTGCACGTGGGCAGCTAACGTCCAAGGTGCATACCTGTATGTCGGGTCATATTACACATCAACAAGCATTCTCTCACGTACGAAGCAAACAGGATGTGACTTTATAGCTTACATGTGGTTTCACACGTGTTCACATGCATTTCGCTCTCCCCTCCCACCATGGTTGTCAGATTGTATGATCTTCAAGCATCCTCTGCGTCTGTGTAGTTTTCCATTGCACCTGTTGTCAAGTCAGATCAGCGCATTCCAATAAGCTCAATTTATTGACGTTCACATCCTGCTAGTCTGTCCCCCTCTCCAGCAAGTTTGTTTTCTCTACTCGCTTCAACCAACATATAACCAAGCTCTGTTTGTCCTTCATCTAATCATAGAATTATCATTTGTCATGTAACACATCATCGTTTACACGTTAAAGATCCACTTCGGGAAAAACGAACCCTCGCCCTATCATAAACCGACCCGTCGAAATATCGATTGTTCTATTGAGCACAGCCACCGTAGCCGGCGACAGTCTCGTTAAAACACATGCCCAGCAGTATCGTCTCTCTCAACAACCACTCTTTATTAACATTTTAAACAGGTAAAAACAAGTTTTAAAATTTAATATTTTTTTCAACAAAAGTGTAGTTAGGCCCTTTATCAAAATTTCAAAAATACATTCGAAGGGACAGTGTCACCCCGAGTCCTACGACTCCTTGTACACGTCTCTAGCGTTATTGGTTTGCGAGATATAACAAAAAAGGCTAAAATCTTGGTTTTACCTCAAAAACTCTGTTTCCCTCATTCTCTAAAACTTAAACATATTACCAAAATAAAGAAGGTTTCGAGACAAGTCATTTGACACGTCACACATCAAAGTCGATCCATGGGTTCGGGAGATATCGGTAAACTTCGTAGGAAAGTAGGCTGGGATTTAGAACCAGTACTGCAGCCCCCTTCCCCTACTGAACAGTTTTTGTCCTAGAGGCTTAAAATTTATTTTATTGGTAGAGGGGCTAAGGGCCATAAATTTATGTGAAACAAACTTTTTTGTGGAATTCCTAGTTTCCAAATTATAAAAAATTCAAAATTGAACTAAAAAATAAAAAATACATATAAACTTTTGTTATAACGATAAAGAACATAGAGATCATACGTGTAATTCATTGCACAACGTTCTACCATGTTTGGTTTTCAAAAAATCGCCTACTTTCAAAAACAAAATTTTCAATTAAAAGAAAAAATATAATGAGTGGTCCATAGCAAAGCCCCCGTCATTCCAAGTTGAACAACACCTCCTTCGTCAAAATCCGACCATAGGTTGGGGAGATATCGAAAATATTACATGGCTGAGGCTTAGTAGTGGAGTGAGGAGGGTTCTAGATTGCGTTTAAACTCTCATCATCCCCCTACTTATTTCTACTAGAGTCATCAAAGGTAGAAAGAGATATCTTCGTTCGTAGATGTTGGTTTTAGTAGTTTTGCAGTAGCTAGATTATCTTGGAGACTTTTACCATTTCAACAATTTTATTAAATGATTCTTCAGTGAACTATTATGGAACTTCAGTATTATCCCATGAGATATATTTATTAGTAAATTTCAACGATTTAAGGATTGCATCCATGATTTAAATATAAGCATTTTTGAATTTTGAATCTCCATATTGGTGAATTTAAGATTGGTTTTTTTTTTCTTAAATTTCAGTAATTCTTTTCGACCTTTATAGTTGATTGAGAATTTTATTGTAAGAAGAAATATTAGTTTAGGGGAAGATTCTTCGAATATGAAACAATTTGTTCATGTTTCATTTATATTATCGTCGATCTTTAAAGATTATCTACGCATTAATAAAGCATAGTTATAACTGGTATCGCCCGTCTGAAACTTGAAGCTACACTAAATAGATATCCATTCAAACTATTGAACGTTGTTCTTGAATGAAATATTTTATTAAACATTTGAACACTGATTTTTTAAATTTTATTTATCGTATGGCTTTTAGTGCCGGGAGTGTCAGAGGACATGTTCGGCTCGCCTGAGTCTGTAGCTGCTTCCAGCGGACACCCTTAGGGTAAGCTACAATTGCGTTCAATTTCAAGTAGTTCCAACTTTCACCACCAGATATCAATGATTCCTTGCGATGAACGTTGGAACATTGATAGAGCGTTCCGACGAAATCTAACTTAACAATTTAGATTCACACAAGTTTATTCTGTGGAAGGATCTTTTACATGCCATAAATCTATGACTACCCCTCCGATGGTAGACATACTGAAGGATTTTTAACGCTGTTAAAAATCCTACGATTTCGGCCGGGTTTGAACCCGCTATCTTGGGCACAGCAGTTCAGCATGCTACCAACTACGCCACCGAAGCCGCTTTGAACATTAATGCTAATTATTTATAATAATTTATCGACATCATAATTATTTTACAATTGAAGAATTTATTGAAAATGAAAATGAAAATCCATAGCTTGCTTCCAGTCTTCGACCGGGTCAGGAATGGAATGAATGATGCCCCCATCTAGCGGCGAGGATATGAACTGTGCCGGCTGCCGAGGCCTGACGCACTCCTCTGGGGAAATGATTAAATGAATGACAGATGAAATGAAATGATAGTGGAGAGTGTTGCTGGAATGAAATTTTGACAGGGAAAACCGGAGTACCCGGAGAAAAACCTGTCTGCCTCCGGTTTGTCCAGCACAGATCTCACATGGAGTGACCGGGATTTGAACCACGGACCCAGTGGTGAGAGGCCGGCGTGCTGCCGCCTAAGCCACGGAGGCTTCAATTGAAGAATTTATTAATTTAAATAATTCTACATTGTGATATATTAACAATTTTGAGGATTCTTTAAAAAACTTATTGCAACTTTGTAAACTATTGTTGTTGACTTTATAATTGCATAAAAGGAATCAATTAGATACGATAAGAGAGGTGTTACACAAACTATATTTTTATTATGTATTAACTAACATTATTTTAGATCAGATTAGCATTTAAACTAAACCAATGAGTCATACGCTGTAATAAAAGTCAATATATCAGAATGATTTTAACAACGAAGTTTTTATCCACTGTAAACATCTAATGATGGCATTTATTGTAATTGAGAACTATTGTGAGAGTTCCAAAAATTTATTGTAACGAATAATACATTTCTATATTGTTAAGTAGAGGATTGAAGAAGCTATAATATTGTAATAGCAGTTTTATGAAGTTATAATACGCATTTTACAAGTGTTATTGTGAAAGTAGTCGTATTTGAAATATGATGGTAACATTTATGGAACATAATTGTTAAGTGAGGATTATTATACGTATTGCAGAAGTATATTTGGAACGTATAATCTACTATATATTTGTCAAATACCACTCACTCACTCACTCACTCACTCAAACATTCATCACGAAATCTCAAAACCACTGAATGGATTGGAATGAAATTTGGTATGCAGCTTCCTCAAGGGCCGTAGGAGCTCGCTAAGAAATGTCTTCAAAGAATTCACTCGGGATCATGGTCAAACCGCGAAAACCGCGATTATATGAAGCAATGCGGGCTGCAGCACGTCGCCCCTACCAGTCTTTGCAGGCAGTGAGCTTTCTGTCATAACGTGCACGTCATTTATAGTCATCATATTGCATTATACATTAGCCTTTAGTTGAAGTAACTGTAGAGTTCCTTTGTTTGTTGAATTAGGTACGGCGTTCTTCATCATTTCTTGGTAATACATAGTTAAAGAGCAGAGTAGAGGCAGCTGAGGCGAGATTCCTGAGAAGTATGGTCCAGGAAACGAGGAGAGACAGAGTGAGAAATGAAGATATACGGAAGGAACTGCGAGTACAGAAAGTAAATGACAAACTGGAGCAAAACAGATTGAGAAGGTTTGGACATGTCAAACGGATGAATGAAGCAAGGCCACCAAGACGAGCACTGGAACGACGGAAGACAGGGAAGAGAGAACGAGGAAGACCAAGAATGGATTGGATGGACTCGGTGGAGAATAGCATAATAAAACGGAACCTGTTTTGGAACACCGTGTCGGAAGAGGAATGGTGGAACGACAGAACAAAGTGGTGAGGAACCATATTTGCCCCCACCCAGTGTCAGCTGGAAAAGGGGAAATGAAGAAAAGAAGAAGACATAATTATAATGAAAAGTAGACTTTGGTAAAAGAAAATTACCTCTACTAACGTTAATTTTGTTCAGTTAGGCAAGGTCTATTCCATTTATCAGTTTTTTTAGTAGAGATTTGTTTTATTATGTTAGGAGAATATATCTCAACGTCACAACAGCACTCAAGCACCTTTGAAGAAGACCGTGTCTGCCGCTAAGTTTTACAGCTTCAGAATATTTGAGCTTGAGGGTGATAATTTTTATCTTTAGTTATTTCGCAATCTTCTCAAACAGTTTCAGGTTGATATGTATGCAAAGATTGAGACAGAGGGACTACTTTGGATTCGCATCAATCAGAAAAAGTTGAGAAGTGAGGAATATGTGCACCTGAAGGACGCAATGAGTAAACCTGTCAGCCGTTTGTCAGATATTGGTAAAATCGTCGTCTTGCCGTCGACTTCCACTGGAGGCCCCCGCTATATGCATGAACGCATGCACCATTTTGGACGTCCTGATTTTTTTATAACATTCACCTGCAATACAAAATGTCCGAAGTAGTCGAGCACCTGAAACAAGGTCAACAACCTCAAGATAGGCATGATTTGGTAGCGCGGGTATTCCATTTGAAAGTCAAGCACATGTTAAGACTTCTTAATAAGGGTTGTATCTTTGGTCCTTCAAGGTGAATCATGTATTCCATTGAATGGCAAAAGCGAGGATTACCTCACGTTTAAATACTTCTGTGGCTGGATGAAAAGCTAAGCCCTGAAGACATCGACAAGGTGATCAATGCTGAGATTCCTGACCCAAATCTTGACCCTGCACTCCATGAGATTGTCAAGGCAACCATGATCCGCGGTCCATGTGGAGTTCTCAACAGGAGTTCGTCTTGCATCTTGGAAGGAGTACGCACCAAGAAGTACCCCAGACCATCCATCAAGGAAACCCAAACCGGGGAAGATCGGTATCCCAAATATCGCAGGCTGCCCACTTCGGAGGATGGGGTTTCTATTATTAAAAAGGGAGTGGAAATTGACAATAGCTGGGTGGTATCCTATAACCGCGTCCTATCTCGCACCTTCTCAGCTCATAGCAATGTTGAGTATTGCAACTATGTAAAGTCAATAAAATACATTTGCAAGTATGTTAACAAAGGTTCCGACCAAGCTGCTTTTAGCAACGGAGAGTTTGACGAAGTTGCGAGATATGAATCAGGACGTTACATCAGCAGCTCAGAGGCGGCTTGGTGCATATTCTGCTTCCTCATACATGAACGCTATCCTTCGGTCATGCAAATTGCCGTCCATCTCGAGAACGGCCAGCGGATTTACTTTAATGAAGACGACGTTCGTGATCAGTTTAACAGCCCTCCAAACACAATTCTTCTTGCTTTCTTCGAACTATGCCGATCCGATAAATTTACTTCAACACTTTTATATTGTGAAGTTCCATCCTATTTCGTTTGAAAAGGTAAGAATTTCTGTAGAAGGAAAGCCAGTCCCAGGCCAACCTGATGTGAGAAAAGATCAGACCCTTGGCAGAGTTTACACCATTTACCCTGGTAATGCCGAGTGCTACTACCTCCGCCTCCTTTACATAAAATCCCTGGCCCTCAGACATTTACTGGCCTCAAAATCGTGGCGGGGGGGGGGGATTCAACCAACATTTCAAGCGGCATGTAAAGCACTTGGCTTGCTAAAGGATGATGCGCACTGGGACCGCACACTAGAGGAAGCGTCCACCACCGACTATCCCCATAAGATACGCGAGCTGTTTGCCATCTTACTGGTGCTTTGCAAGTGAGTGATCCCATCATGCTCTGGAAAAAACACAAAGACAGCCTCGCGGAAGATGTGGAGAGAGAGGTTCAGAGGCAGTGTGCTGATGTCAACCTGGTCATGGGTGTTATCTACAACAGGTGTCTGCTGCTTCTTGAGGATTAAGTACTAAAAATGTCTGGTCAACAACTGGAACGCATTGGACCTCCGCGCCGTCTCGAGAAAAAGACTCCGTCGTTGTTCACCGAGAATATGTCAGTGAACTATCTTACGACACAATTAAGTTGTCTAAAGCGGTTGCTGATAATGTTCCAAAATTGAACAGCGAGCAGAGATTGGCCTATGACGAAATAGTTCGAAGTGTTGTTTCAGAATGTGGTTAGCTCTTTTTTCGGGATGCACCAGGCGGAACAGGCAAAACCTTCCTGATTAATTTCCTACTCAGTACATTTAGAAGTCGACAGAACATTGCCATCGCATTCGCCTCCTCGGGTATTGCAGCAACCCTACTGAATGGTGGAAGAACAGGGCATAAAATCCCTGGCCCTCAGTCTTTTACTGACCTCAAAACCGTGGCAGGGGTGGTTCAACCAACATTTTAAGCGGCGTGTAAAGCACTTGGCTTGCCAGAGGATTATGCGCACTGGGACCGCACACTAGAGGAAGCGTCCTCCATCGACTATCCCCACAAGATACGCGAGCTGTTTGCCATCTTACTGGTGTTTCAGAATTTGGTCAGCTCTTTTTTCGGGATGCACCAGGCGGAACTGGCAAAAACTTCCTGATTAATCTCTTGCTCAGTACATTTAGAAGTCGACAGAACGTTGCCATCGCAGTCGCCTCCTTGGGTATTGCAGCAATCCTACTGGATGGTGGAAGAACAGCGCATTCTGCCTTCAAGCTCCCTCTTAACCTCAGTCACGCTGCATCTGCCCTTTGTAACATCTCTGCAGTTTCCTTTGAAAGTCTGCTACGCCACGACAATTAACAAGGCTCAAGGGCAGAGTTTAAAAGTAGCTGCCGTTGATCTGAAATGTGACTATTTCGCACAAGGTCAACTGTACGTGCCATGTTCCAGAGTCAGTTCATCTGGTGGCTTAGTCATTCTGCAGCCTGAGAGAAAGACCAGAAATGTAGTTGACCGAGAAGTGCTTAGGCGTAAAAACACTCTCGATAGACATGGCAGTAGGCTAGGGGACCTGCCTTAAATCAAAGCTCCCTGTCATATACTGTATTGCACCAGATTTCCAATTTCAACGCTCCATGTTGCCGTCATTATATTCCGCTACAGGAAAATTTTATATAACTAATGTTATAACGGGATTCCAAATGTTATTGAGGCGAAGCCGCGGGTAACAGCTAGTGTAGTGAGGATTATTATACGTATTGTAGACGTATCTTTAGAACTATAATATAGTACAAAGCAATGTGGATTTAGGAAAGAGCGTTGATGTATATTAAGTAAGTTTATATGACTACAGTTGAATTTAAGGAATTGGCGGGAAAATATTTGTGAAAAGATTGAAAAGAAACTGGTTAATTAATTTTTATTGAAACTATTATCACGAATAAAGAGTATTTTCGTATGAGCTCAACTTAATTGTCTGGCCTTATTAGAATGGATTTGACATAAAACCCCGTGTATTGCAGCGATGGTAATATAATCTATTGTATTAAAATACAAGTTGTAGCTATGGAATGCAATAGAAGTGGAAGTTAAGTAATTAGATAATTACTATGATGAGAAGTGGAATAGTTGACGTAAACAAGAATGTTTATGAGTAAAATAATGTGCTACGAAGTAAACGTAAATAATACTAATGATAAAAGCAAAGAATACTTGCAATAATTACTAAGCATAAACAATATAAGCAAAAATAAACAATACTTGAGAGTAATTAAGATAATAGTAAATTAATTAAAGCATTAAACCAATAAACAGCTGATAGGTGTAAATATTAAATAATAATAATAATAATAATATTATTAAAATTATTTGATAATATGCTTAAATAAATATTTATAATAGTAAATATTGATTTGCATATATAAATAATTAAGGAATTTGTTTAATATTTATCGACATTAATATTTTAATTGTTTAAACTTAATTTAATATTTTAATAATGATTTAATAATAATTATAAGGGTTACTTATAACATTTAATATTTATTTAACTATTTTGAATTGCGTTTAAAAATATGTAATGATAACTTGACGATGGATGTTCAAGGAACATTGAGGCTTGACATGGTTTACATCGAGCATGTTTAAACAATATGGAGAGGTGGTCTAATGACAGATCAACCTTTAGCAATTATGTAAATATTGAACAGTTATGTGAGGAATGAGTAGAAGGAAAGGATATTTGTGTTAAAATACTTGTGGAAGAATTTTCAATTTTTATTTATCGTAATGAAAGTGAAGTGAAGAGAGATATTAGAAACAGCTGATCGCTTGACATGTGGAGTGTCATTTAATCTGTCATATACTACAAGTATATTAATCAGAGGTCATGTATAGAGTAAGAGATGACTGTTAGACGAATTTAACTTTGGATTTTTATTTTATAAATGTATTAAGTAAATGTATTCATTTGAAACTATGAAACAGCTGATAGATTTTTTCATTCCGGAAACAGCTGATCAATGTTGACGTTTGAGAAGTAGTGGACTTCTAATTTCAGATGGACATTCATTAATATTATGCATTAGTATTAAACCATCCGGCGTAGGGAAGCGGCGACCCCATCGCCCAATGGGCAACCACTCCAATCAGCCACCCGAGTATTGGCAGGAAAACCATAGCTTCTGGGGCGGGGGGAAGTGCCCACCCCCAGCCCTGAACAACGTGGGAGTAAATAAGCAGGATGGATGCTTTGAGGGAAAACACCGCACGCTGTCGCTGGGCTAATCACCCGCACAGTGTATCTACTGATTCAGAGAATAAAAGATGGCCCCGAAAATGGACGGATAAACAGACGACGACAACTACGCAATGAATATGGACAACGATTAGCGTCATGGAATATTGTGACCTTAACTGGAAAAGAAGTAGAGATTGTAGAGGGAATGAAGAAATACAAAATTGGGATACTAGGAGTTAGTGAGGTGCGGAAAAAGGGAAGGGGAGTGCAGATATTTCATGGGAATTATGTCCTCAGATATGTAGGAGTTCCGTGGGACTCAAGAGCAAAGTAGAGAGTTGGCATCATCGTGACTGAAGAAATGGATTAGAAGGTTACATCGTGGGAAGCGGTGAACTCAAGGATTGTATGGGTGAACTTTGAACTTGAAGTTCCAGTCACTCTGGTGCAGGTGTATGCGCCAACTGAAGATTCAGAAACTATAGAGAAGAAAGCCTTCTTCGAGGAGTTACAAAGGCTAGTAGACACAATAAAAAGCACCGGCAGAAGAACGATTGTTATGGGTGACTTGAATGGCAGAGTGGGAAATGATAGCGAGAAAAGTGGAGGTGTGCTGGGGGCAGTATGCTGGGGAAGGAATCATCAACAACAATGGCAACAGAATCCTTGATTTCTGCACCACATACCAAATGATTGCAGCTAACACATTCTACCCACATAAACGCATACATCAGATTACGTTTGAAAATACGCAGCATCAACTACTTAATCATCCCGAAAGACCTGAAGAATTCCTTCAGAGACGTCAAAGTAATAAGAAGGGCAGAGCTTTCCACGGACCATCACTTGCTTGTGGCAGACACAGTTTTCAAGAGACCGACACCTCGAAAACAAACCAGCTATTGGAGAACAAGATGAGAGAATTTAAAAGAAGATAATAAAGTAGTTTACCAAGGACAACTACAGGAAAAGCAATTGGCAGCACCAACGGACGCAGACGATGTGGAAGGAAAATGGAAGAGCCTTAAGTCGGCTCTGCTGGAGGCCTGCGAGGAAGTACGTGGAATTAAGACTGTGAAAGAAGGTGTGAAAAGTACCAGGTGATGGAATGAGGAGGTCAAGGCAGCTTTTGCAGAGAAGAAGAAGGCCTGGAAACAATGGAAAATGACAAGACAACAATCAGAGTATGAAGTTTATGGGCAGAAGAGAAGCGACTGCAAGAGAATAGTAAAACTTGCCAAACGCAATTCCTGGGGAGAGTTCGGAGAAAACCTGAAAAGAAAATTCTGCCTAGACAGTCGGCAATTCTGGAAAGTAGTGAGGCACATGCGAGGGAAATTTGGAAGGAAAGTAAGAAGCATAAAGGACAATAACAACTGATTGAAAGAGGATAGGGAGGAAGTGTTAGAAGTGTGGCACACCCATTATGAGGAGAAGTTCAAAGAAAGATGACAGCAAGAACCACAGACAGCAGGAGGGCGACAAAGACGAGAAAAGGAAAAGACCCACGATGGAAACGGTGAGGGAGAAGGGCCAATAACCATCCAGGAAGTTCAAGATGCCATCAAGTTAATGAAGAATGGAAAAGCTGCCGGGGAGGGCAAGATAGTACCCAAAATGGTGAAAGTCGGAGGTGTGGTCCTAGCGGAAGAAATCACAGAACTCCTACAGGCTCTGTGGAGACTAGGAAGGATACCAGCTGATTGGCAAAAAAGCATAATCATTCCCATATACAAGAAGGGGGATTCAACACAATGTAAAAATTACTGGGCCATCTGCCTAATTAGTGTAATTGCAAAGCTCTATTCTAAAATCCTTGAGAAGAGGCTAAAGTCAGTCTAGGGGAAAGAGAGGGGATGATGTCCTTGGTAGGAACATTCCTTCACCGGTGTCAGGTGGAGAGAAGTTATTTTTGAATTTAGAGTTGAACGAGTTGGCTATGTCTAGCGGGTTGGAAATTGAAAGTCCGTTATGTTTAAAGCTCTGTGGAGCGGTGTTGCCACTTTTGCTCCGAATGAATGTCCACATTGCCTTGGGATTAAAGCTTAATTTGTCCATATACGCACTGAAGGCTTCACGAATTGCAGATTTGGTACTATTTCTAGCCAGCCTATACTTTTCCCACCTGCTGTCACTTGGGCACTGCTTCCACTTGTTATAGATCTGATTTCTCTTTCTTATTTTGGTTATTATGTCCTTTGAGATCCACGGTGGTTTTTTTTCGTATTTTTAATTGTAATCTTAGGGATCACTTCATCAACGCACTGAAAAAAGATTTCCTTCCAAGTATTCCAGGTACCATCTATATGTACACTGTTGGTGAGTTCAGGTGTAATGACCGGTAATATGTCCAGTAAGATATCAGATAGAAGTTTCCAGTTGGTACGGGAGTAATTGTAAACTGTTCTGGTTTGTAATTTTGGACTGGGTTTTTGTGGGTAAATATAGCTAGGAGGGCTTGGTGATCACAGAACCCAGGGATGACTTGTAAAGACTGAATTGAGAACGGAGAATTTGTTAGAAAGAGAACGAGGGTCGAACGGGAGGTCTCAGAGATACGAGTAGCTTCAAATATGAGTTGATGGAGGAAAGGATCATAGAATGCTGTAAGGAAGTTGTTAGATATAGGATTATTTGGGATAGGAGCGGCGTTTCTATTCCGTGTGATTTGTAGGTTGAAATCATCAACAATGTAGACAGCGTCATAGTTTTGTTGAACGTTTTGCACCCGTTTGAGGGAGAGAATCAGCTCATCATTCATCAGCTGGGACGATTTCGGAGAGCGATAGACTGAACCGATCAGATATTTGCCGTTACTGCATTGAACCTCAACCCACAGGGCTTCTGCTTCAGTTTCCAGCTGATGGATGCGAGTTGCTTCACAGCAATAAGGACCCCGCCCCCTGAAGTCCGTGGTCGATCTTTCCGGAACAGCTGGTATGTGTCGGGTAACGCCTCCCGATCTCTTACCACCCCAGAGAGCCACGTTTCACTGCAACACACGATACTTGGATCTAGGACGGTCACTGTAGCATGAATGTTTTGTTTCCGTCCCGGCCGCGTGATGCTGCGGGCATTGAAGGCGAATAGTGATAAGTGTTTATTTACAAGTGAACTATTCATGTTATTTATACTATTTACAGAGTCACTGGGAATATCACTGGTATTGTTGCACAATGAGTCGGTAAACGGCGGCATAGCACATTGCCAACATGTCCACGTTCGCGTGCCTTTTTTAATGCACCGGAACTCAGAGGTACTGATTTTAGCAGACGTTCTGTGACTCGACGTGTTACAATTACTGCACTGAATATATAGCTGATTTTTTCGGCCGATTTTTTCACATATTGCGCATTGCAAAGGTCTAGGGTTGAGTTCTATGACGCCGCTTAGAGCTAGCGCTAGGCAGCAGAGTGAGAACCCGGCAGCAGGTAGCCTTGCGACACCTACCTCGCCCACTCGGCGTGGCCGGCTAATGGTGGCCAGCCCCAGACCTTCGCTGCCACACCATGTCCAGGGATGTATTGTACATTTATCACTCACCAGAAGCTTTTCCAGAAGGGGTTGATTCTTTAGATCCTGCTCACCATTAAAGGCCACAGAATGAACACATCTTGCCATAGTCACTGCACATTTAACCAATAAAAATACTAAAATTACAGAGAGCACACTTCCCTTCATACAGGCACGCGCCGCCATCTTGGACCTTGGTGTTTGGTCAATAGGTGATGTGGAATTTTCTTGCGAATTATCAACCCTGCGTGCTAAACTTGTGAAATATTTTAACCTACGATTTTCTGAAGTGGATGATGGTGATCTATCTAAGCCTATTGCGTGTACAGATTGTGATGATTCTATCTGTGGTGAACCGTGTGCAGTAAATGATTGCTTTGATTTTATTGATAATGTGGAATGGGTGTTGTTGCATAATGGTCAAATGATGGATGTTGGTGAAAATAGATTTCCTTCGAATGGGAGTAGTCAGGTAAGGTCGCCAATAAATTTATCTAAGAATATGTCGTGTGTGGTTATGTCCAAAGTAGTTAGTCTGGATGATTCTAATGAAAGATGTACCACGTCACCTACATCAGTGCCAAATTATGTTGCGAATTGTACTCCGGTTGTTCTAAAAGATTACATGTCTTGCGTAGGTAAATCTGTGCAGACGGGCAATAGTTTATATGATGAAAATGAAATATTTGGGGGTGATATGTCCAATCCTAGCATGAATCATAGTACATCGTATCAGGGTCATGTACCCAGGCATGCTATGTCTGACAATAATGTGAGGTTTGCTAACGTCCCTAACCCTTTGAACCTGATTTTAAAGGATTTTCATGTATGTGATTGAAGTGACATGGATTTGTTGGTTATATTTTTAAAGAAGTTTATCGAGTTAAAGGATAGAGCTGATATATTTGGCTTATCTGAGCTGCAAACATTTAGGATTGTGTACCCATGTACTAGAGGTATTCTTCGCGAGAAATTACTAGATTGCATGAGTAGTGATTCTTCTTTGAATTCTTATCAACTTGAGGTTTTAAACTCTTTTATAACCCCTCGATCTTTGTCAGATCTATATCGTGATTATCTATTTAGAATACAAAGGATGGATGAGTCAGTGAGTCAGTATTTTATGGATATGAGACTGTACACCAGAGTTTTTGCGATATCTTTGTCATAACAGAAGATCGTTGCATCTATGGTGGAAGGCATTAACCCTATTTCTAGATCGTTTCTTGCTATGAATACCAAGCCTAAGAATTATAAAGAATTTCATGACATCATTCTGGAAGCTGAGAAAGTAAAAAGGGCTAATTTAGTGCGCATAAATTACCCCTCTAGGTCATGCATTCCTGTAATATTCAAGTAGGCCATACTATGTTTTCTAACAATTTTCAGAGGCAGGAAGCAGTGCAGTCAGCTGTTAGTCATGGTGATTCTGTACCTTGTAGGAATTTATTTCAGGGAAATGCTGTGCAGGATAGAAAGCAGTTTGTCCCAGTTCCTGTAAATTATAATGCATTTCAGGGGCGTGTCTACAATAGACCTATTAGAGGTAGCAACCAAGGAAAGAGATGTCATCGCTGTGGGTCATATGCCCATCTTAGCCGTTAGTGTGATGCTAGTGGAAATCGTTATTGATGAAATAGGGTCTGTAAACTTGTAATCTTCTAAATTGTGTGCGGCGAATATTTATTCCTTTGCGTGCATGTTTTTTGTTGGTGTGTGCTATTGGTATGTTTATTGGTCTGCACGTGTGATTGTCCTAAATTGTGTTGCCAACTGAAGAAGCGAAAGATGTGTGAATTTTTGATGAAATTTGAGTGATTGTGTTAGTTTTGTGTGGTTAATTGGGTGGGATATTTTGTTCTTGTTGTTGTTGTTGTTGTTGTTGTTTTTAAAGTAAGATTAGGTTTGTTTATTAAGAAGTTAATGTCATTTATAAATATTTTCTACCGAGTTTATAAACAAGTATTTGTTAAGATATCTCATTCGGGATAAGTATTACTTTACGATCCTCGACATTTCAGAGTTATGGGATCTGATTTATGGTGAAGAAAGTAATATAGAGAGTATTTACGAACCATTCTCAAGGGTCTCCACGTGGTTGCCACGGTGGGTGAGTGGTTATAGTGTCGGACTACCAACCCCAAGATTGCAGGTTCGCCCCTGGCCATGGTAAGTGATTTTTGAAGGCGACAAAAATCACGACACTCATGTCATACGTTGTTGGCATGTTAAAGAACCCATTTGAATTCAGTAGGCCGTGTTCAATGGCAAAACTAATCTCGGGATTTTCCGCTAACACAAAGTTCCTCCATTCTCTACTTGAAAGCGCTGTAGTGTCAAGGAGTTTAGATATCTAACCTCCTTGACTTTCATAGCGTTCAAAGGAACGACGAAATTCGACATGCAAGCTACCCTCTGGGTGTCAATTAACAAAGCTTGCACCAGGCATCCGAGGCCATACGATATTATTATTATTATTACATGGTGTTCAATCATAATTATATTGCTTGTTGATCGAGAAAATAAATACTTTAGGGTAAGTTGTGTTGGAATATGTTGGATAACGTTGGATGTTTTCGTTGATATTCGTTGTTCGTTGGTGATCTTAGGTATGGATCAGAGTCGACATATTTAATAAGGTTTTATGTGTATGTTGTGTTTTGTGTATCGATATTTTAACAGCTGCTTATTTATATTCAGGTACAATTTTTGGGATATTGTGGGTGGTAACTTTTTATTAATCTTGTTGGTGTATTTTGCGGTTTGGTGGAATAGGTGTATGAATGAGATTCTGCGTTTATTTGGTTTTCACGTGTGGTCAGTTTCTGTAATTTGAATTTGTGGTCTTCTGTAACATTTAATGATAATCTTACAATTTCCATTTTTTGGATATTTCTCGGGTTCGATTAATGTGATAGGGGGTTTATTAAGTTAAAACGGTTGGGATAAGGGAGGACTGATACTAGCATTCATGTTATTTTTTCCTAAGGCAAACGAGATCATTTTCTGTTTGAAAATATTATATTTCTATATAACGTTGAGAATATTTGGCTGTTAATAATAATTTAATTGAGGTTTACCATCGAGGATTTTATTTAAAAGACAACTGTTGGATATTAATATTGTAAAATTTAATATTTAATTGTAAAAGGTGCGAAAACTTGATAAAAGGGAGTACTTGCGTTAGATATTCTGATGCCTTATGTATCTCTAAATTATTTTCTGTTATTTTTAGAACTGTTGTCACGTTGTGTGTTAGTGTAAGCTCTCTATTATCTGGTACTGTCGGAAGCAAACCTGATTTCAGCTGAATTTCATCGAAGCTTGAGTCTACGTAGGAGATCCTGGGTGTATTGGAGAAGTTGTCTAGAGCTCGGATGTCTGATCTATTCATCTATGGAATTGTACGAGGAAGAACCCATTTACATGCAAGATGTAACTGAGGATGCAAGATAATTTCTAATTGCAAAAGAAAGCCTGAAGTGTAACAATAATGTAGTAAGAATTTGTGTATTTAGCATGCAAAGAAACCTGATGAAGGAAAGACAAAAACTTTGTGGTAGGGCAAATATTTGTACTGTGGAATGATGTAATATTTTGTTGCGAGAAGTTGGATGTAATTTGTGTTGTTGGAAGTTGGATATTATATTGATGTTGTTATGTAATGTTGTGTTGACAAAGACTTTGTGGGTTGCAAAGGTTTGTATTAATGAAGAATGTTGCATCGATGTTATCAGGTATAGTTGGATTGCTAAATGATAGTACATTTTGAGTGCACGTTGTTGCGGTGTTGGTTTACTTTGTCTTGTTCCTTCGCCCCAAGTCAAAAATTTCTGGCGGGGGAGATTTGTGCCGTTTGTACGACACAGTTTGCAGCCTTGCGCTTCGTGTCCTCTAAAGTTCATGTAAGTAGCTGCTGTTTGGAGATAGTTCTATGTTTTCCTTACAGACGCTGCACCGAACGATGAGGTAAGAACTCGCATTTGGGTGTATCAGCTGTTTAGTATTCTAGGAGAAATTCTGCTGTGGACTAGGATAATATGCTTTTGTCATCTTGCTGTCATAACGACAATTATTGAGGTAATAATCATATTATAAAGGAGTGTGATTTGGACCATCGTACAAGCAAGATGTGATAGGCATTAGCGGAGAGTTCCATTGGGAACTAGATAGCTTCGGGCTATTTCGTTCTCTTTATTTACTTCAAGAACATCTGAGGTAGTGTACTGTACCTACACATTGTATGTCGAGACAACAGTAAGAATATGTATGATTGAATTTATGCTGGAATTGGGAACGTCATTGGAATACTGGGCCTCGTGGAAGTTGGAATGAAAAAGTAATATTATGAAGCTGCGAAAGAGATCATCTATTTGAAGTATGTCTGCTGGATGTTGGAAATGATTCTTGTTATTATTTATTAATATGTGTCAAATCGGCACTGAAGAAGTTGGTTTTCAAGAAGTGGATATGTATTGGCAAGTCGATGGTTTCGAAGGAATATATTTGGTTTGTTATGAAGATGGCTCTGAAGGTAATGTAATATTTTGATGAATGTTCCGTGAAGATGGGAGTCCAGTGTCCGTGTGTTCAAATATTTTTAAAGTCGCCCTCGTTATGTCTTGCGAAGTGGTAGGACTGCAACTTGGAATGTGGATTTAGGTTCTTAAATATTTGTTTTATTTAAATGTTAATGTCGCTTTCCAAATCCATATGTAGAATGTCCGTCGGGACCTGTACTATTTATTTTAAGCTTTCATTTTGTTTTGAGTACTCAAGCAATACGGTCTGCAGTTTGTTTCGCTTTTGTTTTTATAAAATCTAACTGAAGTATGTCAACCAGGCTAGATTGTCAGCTGAGAGGGAACAACAGAGAATCGCGGTAGCCATTGGCAGAAAAGATATCACTTGGAAGTTGCTCACGAAATCTTCATGATTTATAATTGTATTGTATTATCTTATTTGGTTAAATACGGGTTATGAAAGATAACGGCATCGAGCTAAAGCAGTCTGAAGTCTTAATATTAAATGTGGTATCATTATAGACGATTGTAAGATCGATGGAAGGATTACCAATGGTAGTAGGCTATTGCTATACGTTTGATAGGCCTACGTATTAAATGTGTAAACTGTTGGTACAATTACAGTACCTCCCAAACCATTGTCCACGTCACTTGTAAGTACATGGTAATACAATCTTTCGCACCTTGTTTAATCTTGTGTTGTTATTGTTTATATTTATGTATATTTTGTGTTAATTGTACTCAGATTTGGTTTGTTAATAGATGTTGGAATTCCCCGAGTACCGTGTGTCATTTCTAAACATAAGCTCGTCAACATAGCATATTTTTCATGGTAGGCCTCTGCGTAAAGATTTGGGTTCAGTCGCTTCCTTCCCAAGACTTTTCCAAGTTATTATCTTAGCCAAGTTAAGTGTAAGTGAAAGTCGTATTGCGGTCAGCTTCTATTGTATTGCAGAGCTTCTATTACGGTAAGCCTTCGTGGCAATGACCACCTTAAATATATACGGAGCCATTTAAGATATCGTCATTCAGTTTTCAAATTCTTAACTTTACGGGGCTCATACAACACGGTCCATTTCACTCCCAGCACATACGTATTTACCGAGAAACCGGTAGCAACTTTCGTTTTTTAAATGGGAATATACTAATTTCACCCACCAGGACAACCAGGAATCAAGTGACAAGTTCAGTGATATGCTCATATTGCAAATCCGACGAGTAGGCCTACCTTTTGAGGTATTAAAGGTTTCCATATGTGTGGACATTAGACAGCCGCTGGAATGTGTAGTGTATGACCTCTTGCGTGACGCACTCCTAGTTAACAAACTCACATACCGAATTTATTCCATTCTATATATACTGTAATGTGTACTGTCCCTGTTAACCGTTTTAGTGCAGAAAAATGTATAATTATTACCCTATAATCATTATGGCTTCCTTCGATCACATAATTGGCCTGTATAAATTATAATATATTGTAGGCCTGACTAGAAGCAATGTCAAATGTATAAATGTTCAAGCAAAAATAGCAAAACGTGCTTGAAATAATTCAAATTCCCAAAGCAAAGAGTATGGGAGAAGAAAATATGAAAGTATGGAACTGATAATCATACTTAGCAAATCATAATAATATCCGCCATTATCTGAAGTTATGATCCAAGAATTTAAACCTGAATTTTACCATAGCTCTCAATATCAAATTAGTTACAGGCATCTAGCATATTCCATCGAAAATACTGTCGAATAGACTATCAAGTATTCGACATATTCCTATTAACTTCCAACGTCCAAAAGTAGCAAAATCCTATCATCCGAATTTTAGATGGATTTATAGAATAACAGCAAAATATTAACTGGATCGTAGAATAAGGCAATGTGGGTTATGTCCTTTCACATCCAATAGCCCATTCATGTGAAATATTACATCAGATATCCTTCGTAGACGTAGAATAAATCTGGCTATTAATAATAATAATAATAATCATCAGTCAATCAAATAATTCACCCAAGATTTGCTTAATCCAATTCCTTCACCATCTTATCTAAATTCAATTCTACTTCCAATTCAACTTTAGTTCAATATTTGCTCAATTCCATGATATAGAGCAATACTGAGTAGTCAAACCACTCAACTACTAAATGAAGAGATATTCTGGCTCGCCAACTCGAAGAAATAAGAAAGGATGGTACAAGGTTAGTAGGCCTATGTTCCTGGTGTGAAGAATCTCCGGATCCAGTGAATAAATCCCCATCTTCATCCAGTACCATCCGCCCCCAAATCCAAACCTGCAGGAATCCATCTTCTTCAGTCATCTTCCAAATTTCTTGCAAGAACCGAACCCGGGATCTTCCAGTCCCATGGTGGCTATCTCCATCTCCCTCGGTGTGGTCATCATGGTGTTTTCATGGCTTCATTCTGGCGTGGCTATCACTCCATCTAGTTCCCTTATGTACCGGCTTAGTGCTCCATATTTTCAGTAAATATTTCCATTTCCAAAATTTTACAGATACTCCAATAGCACAAGTTGGAAAATGCCCTAATTCCATTCTGGAAATTACAAGTCTCTGCGCCACGCACAGTTCATATTGGAACACGACTCTTTCTATCAACTAGTTTTCACAACCTGTATATTGGCAGTCATTTGAAAGCATTCACAGCTATTCATGAAATTCATGTGCATCCTCAAATCGCAAAATGCATTAGCGAGTCGTCTTACGATGGGAAATGCTCGATTGTTCCCGAACGTTCGTTCCTACAAGATGCCGTAATGTAGTCCGCATGTAAAGTTAATTCTTTCGTTTTCAAGCCAAAAGCATTTTCACAATTATGCACACAAAACTCGGCCGTCTAATGTTTCGATTGCGCAGGGTAATTTCGGCGATACGTAATTATAGGGTATTTCATATACTCTAATACAATCCACTCCCGATACACGGCGATATAGCATTCACGGTCCTTCGCAATCACGACCGGATATAAAGCCACTCACGTACATTATGACGGAGCACTGTATCGTACGCGCACAAAAATCATCTGTCTGCCTGCCTCGATGTGACAAGTTGCCGAATACAAGGACTGAGCACTTGGTCAGCGGGAGCGTTTTCTGCTGGAGATAGTATTCAGATACTCGTGACGTCACTCAACCTTGTGGTCGCGCACACAGCGATGACATGCAGCGCTCACGGAGTTGCCACTCAGTGTTTATATTGGGGGTAATATGTTGGGCACAGTACATAATCAAAATCAAATCTCTTATGTACGTGTGCCATTTTACCTCTCCCCTCAGTCCTGAATCCTTGCCGAAATATCTCAGAACACTTCAATGAAGAGGATAAATAAAGTACGGACTTCTTTAGTGATGGTGAACCTGCAAAAATAACTTAATATATATAATAATTAATAAAATCAGAAATGTAACATAACTCGCCCATTTAGTTCGTTGCGAACGTCTCGTCCAATGTTAATTCTTACGAGTCCGATTAATCATCAATCATTTTGAAAATGTACACATTACAGTATGCATTCCTTGGCATTCTCTTGTAGGCTTGTTTCTTTTTTTTATTATTGCGGGAGGGGAAAATTTATTGATTAATGGGTTTCGACTGGAAATGGGGATGTAGTTGTAATTGTTATTTTGTGTTAGTTTGATTGCTTCCAGTCGAGAATAGGCACGTGACTCCGTTGCGTTATTAAATTAGATATATTGATCAGTCTTCCGTGTGGCGATATGCTGTGTCGATTTAATGTGTTCTGGAAACTGAGTTCGATACGCGTTTCACTTCTCGTTAGATGGTGGAATCCCGTACGTTCGTAAAGACGATTTACTTCATAAATTATTGAGATTATTTTATTTGATTTTACGCTATTGGTTTATTTGTCACCCAGTTGATTTTCCTCTGCAGTTGTTATTGGAGATGAACTGGTCAATTTTTGTTTTACGGGGTTAGTATGTCACCTTTGGATTAAGTCTTCTTGTGAATTTTAAGGTTAATGTTAATTACTATGTGTGCTTTGGGGTTTCGTTTCGTTTCTGTGGTGACATACCTTGATTTATGGGTGGATTTCTTGCAGACCAGTTCATGGTGTTGTACTTTCAAAAAATTACATTAAGTATTTCTTCTAACTGCGATATTTCGTGGTAACCAGATGTGGGACGAACGGACTATAAAATTATCAACTTTTTGTGGGCAGCAACCACCTTCTCGTCAGGCGACCTACCAAAAGAAAAATCTTTAGGGGCATCTCTCCATCTCTCCTCATGTTGACATTTTTATTGTGTTCGAAAAATGTCATAATTTTTTGAATCGTTTTCCTTCCGAAGTACTATACCATCCCTTTATGACGTCATCCTCATCCTTCATTTCATCCGCCCCTTGTTTGCCTCCCTTGGAGTTTATTGTATGTTAATGTTTACCTGTATTATTTTTTATATTCTGTTTTATTAAACCTGCCCCCTTTTGGTTTAATGGCCCTCGTAATGAATTGTGTCCTCATTGCTACGGCTAGTTTTATATATTCCATCATCTTAACCAATAGATTATAACACGTAATCTTTCCTTGAACCTATGGGTCGTCTGTTCGTTCTCCGCGCGGTGCGGGGACGGCCTGTCTCCTCCGGGGACGGTCGTCATCCGATCGCCATGTCCCTCTTTCGAATTCATTTCGGAATTTTTTACCCAGTAACTGGATTGATCGGTTAGTTCTGACGGTTCTGTCTTTGGTGGTCGCGGTTTCGTTCTCGTAGCCGCGTTGGTGGAAGGGCTGACGAGTTACAATTATGATTAATTAAAATAATCTCCGGTGTAATTGCTTAGGAAATCGTTACGCATTTCTCTCTTAGTGATTCATTTATTCTTCGATTTGTGAATATGACTTCGATGGCTTAAGATAGACTTTAGATAGGAGATATTTTGACTTTCTTTTTCAGGTCAGTTTAGATTCGGACTAGCAGATTTTCACCTCTCAGAAGTAGGCTAGGGATCTGCGATTTTATCAATAAATTTAGTGTGATTTCTTGGTTGTTTTTGTTTTTTTCCTGTGAGGGTATTCCAGTGGGCTAGTCGTAAGAATAGAACTCTCCTATTCCCAACTTCCCGAGTTTCCCTTATTAATCCCTTATCTAGCTTGGCTACATCGTTATGTTGTGTCTTGTAGTCTCTTCACATAAAGGAAGCAATCCAGTTACACCTAGCCAAAATAAACAACCCCAATAATTTAAACGAACACCTTTCATGGAGAGTTCACCCCCCTTAACTCTACTAGAAAACACACCCCGTCGGAAACAAGACACCACATAACGACGTAGCCAAGCTAGATATGGGTTTAATAAGGGAAACATGTTATTGGATCAGGATGTACGATGTATCGTTTTCTTCAATAAACCTAGGCCAGTATTAACAGCAGTAATAAAGGTGCCGGGACATTCTCATTAGTCCGTTTGCGCTTAAAGAGGGCTTGTAAGCTTATGCGTGGAAAGTATGAAACTAGGTCTTTAATAGTTGAAGATTATCCTGAATACAGTAACATACACCACATTTGAGAGACTAGACTTGGCAACTCACTACAGGTACACTTGCACGAGGAACACACAGCACTTAGAATTGCGAGAGGGGTGAACAGCCCAGAGAGATAACGGACCCTCACACACAGGAATTTCCAATCAGTCGAGTGCAAACAGTGACCAAGTGAACTGCTCTCAACAGGCCCGCGCAAGACTCAACCAGATAAGTAGCCTGTATAATACAATCTGAATTGACCATTTACAACAACCACATATTCACTCCTAACAGGCAAATTCCGGAGGTCAATCATCACTTCCAGTATCTCAACAAAACATCACATTAAAACTAACTAATACTGACCAGTTGCATTATCCCAACTAATACTGCAACTAAATAAGTGTACATATTGTAAATATATTCACCCATACATCCAGACATAGTCTTGATAGCCCAAGTGCAATGGAACGGATTATGACCGCCTGACGATCGAAACTGGTCATCCTAGTGCATTTATTAATCTCATGCACATTTTTTTCAGGATTAGGGAATAACCCATCTCATTTGGGTACAATCGTGTTGACCGACTGAAAAGCATCAAACTTTTGTTTAGTACGGCAACACTGAAAACTGACTTCAAACACCACAATACCTCTATCTTCAGGGAAATATTTTGAAATGTATTTCAAGCTCCAAAACGTCTTTCAGGCCTGGTTGATTCTTCTTTTAACCTCTTGCTCCGTGTTGTCCCTGAATTATATAGTTCGTCATAAGTACATGTACTCTTGTATGTATTCTAGTGGCACATCATTACGTTGTAACATATTATTTCTTCCTCAGCATTGGTCATTAGCTTAGTTTTGATTTCTTCACAGTCAATCCTACCTCTCCACTAATCTCTTCTATGTCAGTTAGCATCCGTTATAAATCTGGTGCTGACTTTGCCAGGGGAATGAAATCACCTGCAAACCTTATACGGGATAGGAAGAGTCCATCCTATTGTATACCAAGATTGTTTGTCCCGTCCAGTTTCCGGATCAGATGTTCGAGCAAACTTGTGTAAAGGTTAGCTGAGAGAGGGTCGCCCTGCCTAACCCCTCTTTGCAATGCGATTTTCTACTCGACTCTCGTTTAGCTGCCATTATACATTTCTGCAAGAAGTCTTATATAGGTTTAATTGCTGGGGAAGGAGTTTCTCCGCCATACCAATCACTGCAGTAATCTGGTCGGTGCTCGAGCCGTGAAACGTCCACTTGGCGAATGCAATGCTGGAACCTTATGACCGACCGCCACTGCATTCAAATAATATCTCTTAAACCACCAGTGCACACACGTTTATTCCTAACGTACGTACACGGCATTGAATTAATATAAATATATATCATCATCTTGTACAGTTTCCAGCCACTGGCTGGGTCTGTTTGGAACACAAGCCTCTCCAACGTCTTCTGTCTTCCCACCATCTCTCAGCCTCCACCCTAGTCCAGTCTTCCCCTCTCTTCTTCACGATTTCTTCCACCCCTTCAGCCACCTGTCTCTCGGTCTTCCTCTCGGTCACTTGCCTTCCCATTTCGTCTCGTGTATCCTCCTGGGTATCCTCTTCTTCCCCATTCGTTTTACATGTCCACAACATCTAAGTCTAGATTTATCTATACCTTCCTGTAATGGTTCCTCCTACATTAATTCTCTGGTCCCCTCATTTCTTATTCTGTCCATTTTTGTAGCTCCAATACTGCTTCTCAAGAACCTCATCTCCCTGGCCTGTATTTTGCTCTTCTCCCTTCCGATCATAACTCAGGTCTCCAAGACATACGTCAGGATAGGGACATAGTACGTCTTATATATAAATATATATACTGTACCCATATGATGCCTTTCCATGGAAAATATGCTTCCGCCTCCAGCCAACTCGAGTTTCGTGCGTGTACAGTCCTCCCACTGAACGGTTAAATATTAAGGATTTGAGACTAATAGGTATCAACTCTACAATAAGACACACAAATCTGTTCTAGTTAATTTAATTTGTGCTGAATCATGGCTTTAACACAGCAAGCAACATTACATTTACATTTAATAAATCACAAAGCAATAGAATTGAGCGATGAGATGACACAATAAAAAGATAATCCCTTAAAGTACCCTCACCTCTGCCCTCCATGGCTGGTATCCTAATCCACTGATTAGTCCTCAGACCAGTCCATCTGGTTTCCACAACCATGCTGTGCTACCTCACTTCACAAAAATCCAAACAATTATACTTCCTCCCTTAATAAAAAATGTTCACACTTTTTCACATCACAAAATCCAAATTATAGTTGATTTTAATAACACTGTGTGATTACCACTGTAATCACCCATATATGTGCTTCTGCACTGATTCATACAAATATAATCAACTGCAATCAATACCTGCATATAGCATGCGGGTCTGTAATCTTACATTTATCTTACAACTTTTCCTACATTAAACAATGCATACACTTTCTCTACACAACTTGTGCGTATTTATGTCTTCCTCTTTCTCCCACCAAAACATTACTTGAGTCTACCATGTTCCTTCCAAACCTGAGCTAAGGTTCATGTGATATTTTTCATGACAACACATTTATGATGGGATGTTTTACCTTTGAACACACCTAGAAAGCAACTAGAAGCTGAGAGCTTATACAATTCTCTTTGGAGTAGTGGAGGATCGCACTTTTGACTTTGGTGAAGTCGGCTAATTATTTATCTGAGGTCTTATTAATCAACTTTACCTTTCTACGAGACTCAGAATATTCCATTTCGTCATTCAGTATTTTTGAAACATTTTGGAGAATGTTTTTTCACTTTAAGGTATGGTAATATCATTACAGATACGCAAGAAGGGATGTGAATAGTCGCTCAACGACTTAGTTTGACGACTTGATTCCACGAGGAACACAGTTCCGTGCACTACGTCTTGAGAATCCGCCCGGTGGAGGCGTGTTGAAATACCCGTCGTGTAAGACGTGGGAATAGTCCACTTTATAGCGAAGAATTTTTATCAAGTGCCATCGAGCACCATCGTACTGTGCATCACGATTTGTAAAGTGTAGTGATCAGCACAAATAGCATTGTGAACTTATTTGAAACATATGGTGAATTTTCTACGATTCTGTAGCACCACATTTTTTGTACCCACGTGATTTGTGGAGGGCTAAAGCCTAGTGTTAAATATACATGTAATCGTGATAACGTTGCATTAAACGAGTGTTACACTAAATACGCATCGTATATAAATTGCTACAGTATATTTATCCGCATGAATTCGACGCCAATTTCACGGATGCCACGTGATTGCAAAAGTAGAGTCTGTGCACGTGTGAACCAGCAGATCAGTGCATGGCCATTTATTAATGATATCTGCAAAGTGTAGAGGCTGTGTTGCTAGATATATGTGTAACGCTTGTGATAGCTACAAAGCACACCGCAATTTTCAAATACTGATGAAATACATGATGTCTAATATTACCGACCACGTGTTCGACATTTATAACACCATGTTCGAGTCGGAGATAATGGGCTAAGTACCGTTATGGTATGAGGGAGACGTCTCGGATGGAACGAGCATGATTTGGAACTTCAAGAATGTCGAACGAGAAGGAAGGAATCGAGGATGCCTTTCCTAGGCATGTCCAACCCATTCAAGATGTCGACTACAGGGACAGACCGAACCCTGGTCTTTAGGAGAGCCAAGATGGAAGTTCTGATACGGACGATGCCAATCCTGAAAGCCAGAGGTGCTTTTGTTCAACCCTTGTCGTTGGACAGAGAGCTAAGTGTGGGCTCCTTCATATCGTGAGTTTGTACAACCCTTCTTTCTTCTAGTCATTGGTGGTATATTTAGATTAGTGTAGATTGTAAATCAGCCGAACTTAGTGACAACCATTTCATAGGTAGGGAATGTAATTAGTATAATTAGATGTTATTTATCCACAGTGATTGTGAGCCACCCTTGGGTTTGATATTTTGTTCAACCCTGGTGCAACCTGATGGACGTCATAGAACGCCAATTCCTGTCTATTGCTAAACGTGACCGTAGTCATTTCAAGGCTACTTTGTTTAACCCTATCTGGGGGTGATTTTCGAGTCTTAGCAGACTCCTGTTACGGCAAACTGATGCCATGATCGTAATTCTTTAACTGCACTCATAGCAGACAGTCAATGTTACGCCCCTGACTTCATTAGAGAAGTCGTATCATTTAGGTAATCGACTGTAATTACCAGTTTTGTAACTGCATTTATATTTCATTCAGGATGTGCTCAGAAGCCATCCAGGTCAAGTGTAGACCTTGCAAGTAAAAGGGATGTTTCGTTGTAGCCTAGCATCGAACCCAGTTCCCAACGTATCATTAAGCAAATCCAGCAGAGTGGGGTTTGCGCCATAATATTATTTTGTTTGTGTCAAGTGTGATGACACGTGATTATTTGAATGTTTGATACAAGAAACTAATGAAGTGTTTTATCTTTGAGAGCAAAGAGCTCCAGCAATGAGTGACATTGCTATCTTTTAAACGTCTTTGCTATGAAAGACAGAGTTATATGTTTGTATTCAGCTTTATAGCGTGCTCTTAATGCACACATTCTTTGATGTTTATAACCTATGGTAAGGGTATTATTATGAGGCCAGTTTCATGGTTATTTTCTTGCCTGAATTGCCGGCCCAGTCAACGTGTTGTGTCTAATAGTGCAGGGAGCCTGCAACTTGCTGTGACACGAACAGGTTTGTGAAAATTTCCCAGCGCACGAGTGAGAGCGCTTGCTCCAAGTGAGACACACTTATATTAACACAGGACAGAATGCTTGAAGCATTCATTTATTTTTCATTGCTTTGATAGCTCATGGAACCCAGAGTCCATTTCTGTATCTGCTCACATGTTCTTTAGATTGTCATTTGTTAGTTAAACGCCTTTTGGGTGTACCGCTGTTTCGACGAGTACAGTTATGTCAGGATTCTTATTTTATGTTGGAGGCTAGCCCCGTGATGAGGGTTTTTCATGTGTGAAGGTATTTTGTGTACCATGTCCGGGACTGTTCCCGTAGACCAGATATTTAGGGAGGGTAACTGATGTGTCCAGGCCCGTCCCAGAGTTATTGAACGCGAGCTGCGCGCCGCTGGTAACTTGTGTAATTGTGTGTCCGAGTTGTTATTGCTCGTTGATTGTATTCCGACTTTTGAGTCGAGGCTCTATGGCAGAGATGATCTCGTAGAGACGCTCCGTGCCAGGCTAGTCAGCTGTTATTCGCCATAAACCAACGATAATTTACACCGACATCTTAATAATAAAACGCATAATTTTGATAAACAAAATATAACTAACGAATCCTTTCTATTTAACCTTGTTCATTTGCATTTGGAACCTGCTGACATAGCCGTGCCAATGAAAGTATTTCCCGGAGGAAATGACTTTAGGACAGCTGACACTTTTTGTAGCGACAGAGGCTTGCTCGAACCTTTAGTTCGTAGCTGGTGGAGCGCAGACCATACGATGTTAGACGTAGTCTTCACTACGCAGTCGTCACCGTAATTACACACGTTAAATGACTATGGCTTACAAACAGTAAACCAAGGTGTAGGTAGGCTTTGAATAAAACCGTGGTCTTGTATTTATTGATTTATTGATGTAAAAGTGTACAAATCCTCTATGTCACCTTTTGTGTGCTGATTAGCACCCAGTTTTTAAGAGTGTCTTAGATATTTTTTAATGGCTTGTCACATAGCTTTGATTGTAATTGTTTGATATTACGGACGTCACCGCCATAAATTTTGTAATTAATTGGTAGGACTTAGCTAGATGAATTAATATTAAATGTAAATGTGGAAATGGTATCATCCTAACTCAGATTTGTCTTGCTGCCCTGTTAAAAGTAAATTCCGACATTAGCTTGATCTTGTATCTTGACCTAGGTTTTTTCGCCGTACCATTTTCCTAGTGTTGCTGTTGTTGCTTTAATTATTGTGAGATAGATCTTTCGCGAGGGTTTACTGTAACTTCTCAGGTAGGGACCTGCTCTTTATTTTTGATTATTTATTAGCTTGCGGATTAGCCGATAGAAACCCTCCGAACTAGGATAGGGGTTTGTTGATTTTAAAATAAATCTTCACGATGTTTTACATAAGTGTGGGTGTTTCATATCTCAGTCTAGCTTTTAAGGTGAACCTTTCCTTAGGCAGTCTATGACCTTTGCCACCATGTACCACGATCCCCGTGGATGATGGATTCTCGTGCCGCTTTGGCCTGTTTGGAAGTTCACCTGATCCTCTCGGCAATTAGGTCCGGCGGATGAGATGTTAGGGAAGTCATTTCGGTTGTTGGCTGTCCTGACAGCTCCTCTGACGGGCACAGTAAGCCCCACCATATGCCGTGATTGGGTCATTTCAAGTCATTAGTTAGTTATCATTGTGTCAAACCGTAAAACTATGCTACCCGTTCGCCTAATATAGCGTAAAATGGGAGGTTTATTTCCTTCAAACTAGGTGTTCCTGTCAGTGCAAACTCACAATATTTACCAATTTCTAATTGGGCCAAATATTAAGATATCTCGATGATTCTTTGATAGCAATATGTCTTAACACCACATAATTGAAATTCATTATTATAACATTCAATTTATGACATTTCAGGGTACCAAAATGTACATGCTCATAATTGCTACTTCAGTATAACAAGTGACCTGGTCAAACCCTTGGTCTCGTATACAATAGCCCTCCACACCGGGGTTTCTGACAAAAACATGGTCCCCATTCCTCTCTTTGTCACACATTCACTTTCTCGCACTCTCACTCAGAGCGACCTTCACCCATTCTTTCACAAGTATAAACAAACCGGCTCAAGGCTGCCCTTGGCGTTTGTAGACGGGCAATCTGCTTCCTGCAGAGTTCATTGGGAAGACGGAACTGTTTAAAACATTTATAACCTTATCATTATGTTTAATGGCTAGCCTGCAATGGCGCTTTTAAAATTCAAGCCGAGGACTGAGATTCATCTAAACATCGAGCCCTTTGGATTTGAGGGTGGCTAACATTTAACTACAGTAGGGTACTCAGTTATCCCTCCGTGTCATAGTCACTCTCCCAGAGGTAAATTAATTCATTTATACTGCTGACTAAGGGTTGGTATCCTTCGTGATGGCTCGGTTTCCAATTCCCCCCCACGCACTTCAGTGATCCAAATGCCTTGCCGCTCCATCTGAAGATCTGGGTTAGGCCTAACTCCTAGATACTCCCAATCGCTCACTGTATCATTACACGATGATTAGCAGACCTGACATCCCGACTACTGATGTTAATGACCTGTTCTTCGCATCATTAAGAAAAATATCTAGCAATTATTCTTACTTTGCTTAACACTAAGCAGCACTTAAAAATCACTGTTAAACATTTCCGTTTCCATTGTTATTATTTCATATATTCCCGTATATTGTTATTACTTGATTACTTGTGATAATATGACGTTGACATTACATTACATCGATCTTCAACAACACTGCTTAGCTCTGCAGTTATTACCTTTTAACATGTATACAAAAAATCCTTGATGTTTAATATTCATTTCTATTATTGCTGACTCACCTTAGCCTGACTTGACACAACGTAACGGTTTTTACCATCAATATAATGAACATCCGAGTTCATGAGTGCCTTGACCATTTAATCACATTGCCATTACTACTTTATCTACAATTAAGTTGCCTTTACTCAAAACTCGACGTAAATCAAACATCTTTAATATGAAAATTAGTTTAACACAACAATGAGGAATGGAAGTCATGCCTTCATAGACTTAAACTTTCACTGGCATATTATTTACTTCACATAGGCATATGGTGTGCTACATTACTACAATCTAATCATGGTTTGAAGTACTCACATTTGTTTTCAGGCGATCTCGCACATTTATACTCCGCCTTGCCCACCACATTGGCATAAATTAGCAAGCAATATCCACTTTCTTAATGCACATGTTGCGTGGATTCTTCACTAATAATTTCACTTTACGCATAAACATCAACATACTGCTTCGTTTAGACATTTCACAAATATTATATTTAAAACTACACTTGAAACACATATAAAACACTTAAAACACTCGATATATTTATTTGCACTGGCCTCAATCGGCGATTCTCACTGCAGAATTCCAGAAATACAGGTCCCATTGAGTTCCCTCCCCGAACGATGCCTGATTCCTGGCATGACAGTCTCGTACTCTTTGCGTGGAGATATCTACTTGAACTGGTTTGCGGCAATCCCTCGCAATCCCCAAAGTTCTACTCTAGTTACTGTTCCTAGATGCAATTATACTGGAAATATACATATCTCAGCTTCTCCATTGTTCCCAATGTCTACCGAATGCTATACATTCGCACATTGTCGGTAATGACAAGAATTGCGCTCTAGCATTCATTAAGCACTATAAAATGTGACATTCTCTTACTTTGCTTCACTACTCCTAGCAAATATTGCTGTTTCTGTGCGCTTATAGACAACGTAATTTCAGCTCACTGGCGTACTTTACGCTACACTTGTACATTGTACATCACATCTGTACACTTGTAAAATATACTGTCTTCAGAATGCGCGTGCTATAGGCTATTTTCCTGAGCGATGTGCTCTCCACATTGTTCTGTATTATCACACGTTACACTTGTAGGAAATACATCGTCTTTAAGTATGACGCCTCCCATACTGTTTCACTGAACTACAATGATACTTGTAAAAAAGACAAAGTCTTTGCTCGCGGCGTCCTTTCACAGTCTAGAGCGACGTGCTCTCCGTGTGGCTTCTTGTTCCAACTGACCACGCTCCACTCTTCTTCCGAGCTTATAAGGGATTTAGGGCAAAAACTAGTTCCCTTAATTTGTAGGAGCTTCAATTTTCTTCACAATGCTTTTACCGGCCTGGAAAAGCGTTTTCCTGGTTCGTCTTGTTGCGCAGGTTCCAAAACTGCTCGCGTGCTCGTGATTTGCTCATCCAATTAATTATAAATAATTAATTCCTCCACGGCGTCATAACGCTATCTTTGCGGTGAATCCCTGCTCGGCATCCGCCAACCCCCTTAAAGGAGTGCATCCACCCAATTCCTTGTTCCAGCTTCGATTGGGATGCTTGATGGTTCGAAAATTAGCCTTCCGGAATTCCATTCACAGAGGTGTAACTCTCATATTTGTAGATGACTCTGATCACGAGAAATCTTCAATTTACTGTTCCCGCTTCCCCCACCAATGCTCAATTCCTTTGTGAACTGTGGGAGTTTCTGGCCCACATCTGGCTCTCTCACCCTCCCGAGACGCTGTAAAAAGTCCCGAGTGACTGAAGTGTCGCCAGGGTGACACGCCTCTTGAACTGGAGCAATTTATTTTCCAGTCACAGACTCCAAATCCTTGTTCTCAGCTTAGGAAATCGTGTGCTTTTCAGCAATATCACACAATATTTCCTCATTATTCCTGTGTTATCTCCAATTATAACATCAGAATTACTCTCACATTCCCTTAGTAATTTAATATGCCATGTCTCTGGGGCTTTGTCTCAACTAAATTCCCTTAAAGATCCTGGGTTCATTCCTCTTCGGCAGTCCCTGACTACTCACTTTTTCCCAGTGTATCAGGTTCAACACCAGTCAGCATAATGCCCTCGGGCACAATACATAGGTTTATTTTACATTGTTTCTTCATAGAAATAAGAAGTAGGCCCTACCAACTAATCTTATAATATATATTATATACTAGCTGAAATACAGATCTTCGAACGGCTTTTGGCACTTGCCGGACAAAGACATTCACAAATGTAGTTATGTTATTTGCACGTTATCAATGAAATCCATAACTTGACCAGCGGTCCTAAAATAAATAGTATTAAAACAGCTTAAGGGTATGATTTGATAGCGTTCCGTGACATTGACGAAGTCAAATAAAAGAGGCACGCCAGCTTAACGACATCGATAACACAACAAACAGAGCTTAGAAGACGGCGGTCGTCTGGCAAACAAATCAACGTTACCATGACAACCGTCGCTGAACTTTACATTTCTCTCTGTATTAAGTGGGCGTGCCATTTTATTTCTTACACACAATATGATACGGAGAATGTCTGTGTTCACTTTTCATTCATGCCTTACGCACATCTGTGTTCGCTTTTGTGAAGTTTAGTCACTCATGTCTTCCGCAAATCAGAGTTCGCTTTTGTGAAATTTAGTCACTCATGTCTTCCGCACATCTGTGTTCGCCTTTGTGAAGTTTAGCCACTCATGTCTTCCGCACATCTCTCTTCGCCTTTGTGAAGTTTAGTCACTCATGTCTTCCGCAAATCTGTGTTCGCTTTTGTGAAGTTTAGTCACTCAAGTCTTCCGCACATCTGTGTTCGCTTTTGTGAAGTTTAGTCACTCATGTCTTCCGCATATCTGTGTTCGCCTTTGTGAAGTTTAGTCACCCAAGTCTTCCGCAAATCTGTGTTCGCTTTTGTGAAGTTTAGTCACTCATGTCTTCCGCAAATCTGTGTTCGCTTTTGTGAAGTTTAGTCACTCATGTCTTCCGCACATCTCTGTTCGCTTTTGTGAAGCTTAGTCACTCATGTCTTCCGCACATCTGTGTTCGCCTTTGGGAAGTTTAGTCACTCATGTCTTCCGCAAATCTGTGTTCGCTTTTGTGAAGTTTAGTCACTCATGTCTTCCGCTCATCTGTGTTCGCCTTTGTGAAGTATAGTCACTCATGTCTTCCGCACATCTGTGTTCGCTTTTGTGAAGTTTAGTCACTCATGTCTTGGTGTTCACTTTTGTGAAGTTTAGTCACTCATGCCTTCCATACATCTGTGTTCGCTTTTGTGAAGTTGAGTCACTCATGTCTTCCATACATCTGTGTTCGCTTTTGTGAAGTTTAGTCACTCATGTCTTCCATACATCTGTGTTCGCTTTTGTGAAGTTTAGTCACTCCTATCTTCCATACATCTGTGTTCGCTTTTGTGAAGTTTAGGCACTCATGTCTTCCGCAAATCTGTGTTCGCTTTTGTGAAGTTTAGTCACTCATGTCTTCCGCTCATCTGTGTTCGCCTTTGTGAAGTTTAGTCACTCATGTCTTCCGCACATCTCTGTTCGCATTTACTATCCTTATTGTTCAATTTCTCAGTATCGAATACCAAAAACAGCTTCTCAAGCGCTACAATATTGATGTGGTAAAATATAATATTGTTTGGCCTCGGGTGCTGGGTGCAAGCTTTGTTATTTGACACCCAGAGGGTAGCTTGCATGTCGAATTTCGTTGTTCCTTAACTATGAACGTCAAGGAGGTTAGATGTTAGATATCTAAGCTCCCTAGGGCCGATAGCCTAGATGTTAGGCCCCTTAAAACAACAATTATCATCATCTAAGCTCCTTGAACACTATAGCGCTTTCTAGTAGAGAAATTAGTAACTTTGTGTTGGCGGAAACTCCCGAGATTAATTTTGCCATTATGAACTCGGCCTACTGAATTCAAATGGGTTCTTTGACATGCCAACATCGTATGACATGCGTATCGTATTTTCGCCGCCTTTCAAAAATCATTTTCCATGGCCAGGAGCGAACCTGCAAACTTGGGGTTAGTAGACCGACATGATATTCACTCACCCACCGTGGCAAGCTATTGATGTGGTCAACCACTTTTTAGAGTCTTACAATTACTAGATTATAAGTGTATTGTCCTTATAAAATATTGTTTTGCAAAACTAATATATATTGGTATTATCTACTACAGTCAAACCTTCGTACAACGATTACCGATACAACGATAAAGCCGTGTACAGCGATAATTTTATGCGGTCCCGGCTGATTTCCTATATTTACTATGTTAATTATCCCTCATTACAACGATGAAGTAATTTTAGTAACACCCTGTTACAACGAAGACAAAGTTTTGGTGATCTTACTAATTTTTGCTTCTAAGAATGTGACCATAATTGTATGTATTGTTTGTTAAACCTCTCAACCTTCAGCGCTGTATTTTCAGAAACTTCGCTACCCACTGTGCAGACGGAAAGCAGGTAGTGAATAGGGTACAGCCGCGGGCGAGTTCTATTAGGCGGCGAAGTAGAAAGAATCATAGAGCTCCTGTGTTTGAACTAGTGTTAAATGTTTTAGTCTGTAAATTGTTGAGCTTGAGTTGCAGTCAGAAGTGTTGTGTTGGGGTCATACGCAGATAATTTCCGCGAATTTTGCAATCTGAGATAATTTTAAGTACGCCGAACGGTTCTTCTCAGCAGCAACGCATCAGGGACACATACGTTGACTCTATTGGTGATCGGACGATCAACAAATCCCCGATGCTTAAACAAGATGTTCGGGAAAGAACATATAGCCTACTTTCTCCGAAATGTATGGGTATAGTTATAACTCTCTGTCCTTATCATCTCCTAATTTCTTCCTATTTGAAGTGCAAATTGGCACACAGGATTTGAACAGTGGCGTTCAAACCATAGTTTATAATTTACCCCAGCATTTTGCAATTTCATCAGCAAACACTCCAAACACCGACTACTTACAATAATTGAAACTTCGTTGCTCTAATAAGGCCCATCTACAATGCGCAGTCGGCAGTCCGTAGTTGGTAGTCCTCGGTCGGCAGTCGCGATCGACTCCGTGTATACTATAGGCACCATACACAACATGAAGTTGCAGTTGGTAGCTGGCAGTTGGCAGTCGAGAATTTTATCCTTGACTGCCAACTACCCGACTGCAGCAATGTAATAGCCAATCAGAGCAGATCAGAAACTGACGTCACGTTGTTGTTCTGTGTCGTGTACGAATGATATAGAACTAAGTGAAGTAACTTCGCAACCCGTTAATTTACAGGCTAATCTTAAATACACGGTATAACAAAATAATCCATCTCCAAATCATCCATATTGCAAGTTTTGAGATTATCAACAACGCCTCTGTGCACAAGGAATAAACGAATGTTACTGTCTTATTACTCCTAGCAGTCGTTAAGACTGGGTTCACTAACTGGCCGGTATAGAGCGCTGCTCGAATCTATAGTTTCTGCATAGTACAACTGAAGGCTGGAAGATGTCACTCCAGTGGAGAATGTCGTTTTTTTTAATATATAATTTCCATTGCAAAAAGCACCATATAAAGCTTTATTTTATAACGTCTCAGTACTCAAGAAACAATAAATATAAAAACTAGTCGTGATATCTAGTTGTGAAATATCGAACAATATAATCCTAACAGAGCGAGTGCATTCTAGCGGCCAGAAGAAGAAACTTTTCAATAAAATCTGTTACCTTTTTGTCAGCTAGATGTCTCGATTAAATCTGCTGGCGAATTATGTTTTAATTAAGTATATGTTTTGCACCGTAATATGCACAATATAACGCTTAATTTTAAAACGTCTGAGTCATTACAAAGCAACAAATATGTAAAATGTCAAGCAAAAAACATATCTCTGATGGGGTTTGAACCATAGGCATATGAATGACAGACTAACGCTTTACCACGGAGCCGTTTGTGCCAACGAACATTGATCCATATAAAATGACTTACATAGAACTTGTTAGCAAATAATGATTTATACTAAACGATTTCATCACTGAAGTATATTATTTATATATAAAGCATTTCATACAAAGTTTATTTATTTTGTTTCAGTACGCTATATTGCATGCAATACTCAAATTAGTGAAATATAAGTCAGGCACAAGATATCCGCTGCCATCTTGTCTTATTAATGAATCAGCTGAGCTTTTTAAAATCACGTCTGCACTATAGTATTACAAAATAAACTTTTAATTTCGTACGTGCCTCTTTCTTTAGAACAGTTAAAACGATTCTCGGCTCGATAATCGGAACTGGTGGGTCCCATGATATGGATTATAAAGTTTGCATAATTCGCACGGCCGCCATCCTGAAATGGTATGGCGGACGACCTTGTAGTTTGGTCACAAGACGCATCCTATACGAAGGTATGTTGTTACCAAATTTGGTAGAGATTGGATGATTTGGTTAGTCGTTATTTGATTTTACGTTTTGAACGTTTGAGTGGCCGCCATTCAGTTTTAGTAAAGATGGCGGCGATATAAAACATGACACTGAGGTGTCCTTTGCTAGTGCTACCTTTGTACCAAATTTCGTTCAATTCGCATTCACCGTGTTCGAATTGATAGGGGGGGACCGACATTCAGAGTACACACACTCACACACACACACACAGACTCACACACACACATACACACACACAGACTCACACACACACATACACACACACAGACAGACACACTTTTTTCGCCCTGTGTTGATCTCATAAGTCTACTTTCATTTTTTGCAAAAATCGAAAGTAGGCTAAAAATGTAAGAAGCTTGAGTACCGTGCATACATTTTATTTTACCTTTCTGTAATATATAAGCTGATTCAGTTCCTTCAACTGTAATGTTATGTCTAGGCATGAAGAGTACATACAGTACAGTAATCAAACAGATTAAATTTGTATTTTTTTCGTTATTCTATTATTTCTCATCAGAATAGCTCTACTGTACATACTGACCATTAAGGTACAGTACTCTAGTAGTCACAGTAAACAAAACCTCATTATAACAATAACTCTGCTATAACAATACATTTTAATGGTCCAATGAATATTGTTCTATCGAGGTTTGACTGTACTGATAAGTCATTCACAAATACATAAATGAGGAGATTTGAAGGAACCATTCATGACCTACACAGTGTCACCGATGATGCTGGCGACTGGCTGAATACCCTGGATATTGTGCTGTAAATGTCCAAACTGTTACGGTACCTACATTCTACTTTGTAAATATTGTATTGTGCCCATTTACGGAAGCCACCGTAATTATATTTTGTATTTTGGATGAGCAGAACGCTAGCTTGAAGTTTGAACCGAGCGCGAAGTCAGCTAGTTCGCCGAGCGACTCAGAGGATACGCTAGGAGAGATACCCGTGGCGCCAGCGGACGAGTTGCCGAAACTTATTGATGAGAAATATTAATCAACGACTTGAGGTCTAGAACCTAGTGGATAATATTGGCTATGGAATTCCAGGAATGCCAGAAGAAATTTGAGAACAATCGGACCAGTCGTTGGAAGTTATAGGTATATTTGTCAAGCACATGTTTTAACAGGAGGTAGGGTGTGTGCTGGAGTTTTGAAGAGCGGGGCGTGCTCGCCGCCCGGAACATCGAACGCACAGCGTTTCAGATCTGAACCTGTATATATAGCCGTGTGTCTGGAGCAGGAGTATGTCATTATTACATCAGTCTTCGAAGAGATACCGTCGTAACGTCACCATACCACGTGCTACGCTGTTATAGACCGTCATTATCACCAATCGAGTGGGACTTTGTGTCTGGAGCTAAGCTTGCGGACTTAGTCTTTATAGCTGAGTCAGTTGTCTCGAGTGGAAAGTACTCAGAATTATCGCGTCATACCGGTCAGGAGATGGAACTTAGTTTATGACTTTGGGGTCATTTGTTTCAAACAATCAGTGTTAGAAAATATTCCATCTATGTTTCCATATTCTCCACTGACTGTAAGAGTATGTTCGCAGATGTTGGGTAAATTTTTCATCATTGAGTGGCATCAGAATCAGACTAGGGGGTATATTTTTCAAGTTGTTATAAACATTGAGCTGCTTAAACAAGTGTTTAAAATAATAGGACAGTCAACGATGACGTCAATAGCCATGTCGAACAGTTGTGTAAATGATCGCGGAGTGGAAAAGTGCGTATTCTTGAACGCAAATATGGGTCACTAGATACCACGTGGATAGGATCCAAATGGAGGGACCCGAAGGTTAGCCGAATGCGAGGCGGATGGCTAAGGGCTGGTGCCATGCTAATGGAGGGAGGAATGATCCATTAGATTTCGACATCAACCAAGGATCTGCAACGACGTGAACTTCAAGAATATGTAAGCTACATTCTTGTGTACTTTTTCTAGAATAGAGTAGATGAGAAGTTGAATTTCTAATTCGCTTACAAATTACCAACATTTTAATTTAATTTGTTTTTGCTTCGTTCTGACAGCTAAATCTATCGAGACTATAGTCAGATATATCAGTGATAGTTGACAGTGATTGTACAGTCATGAGAAAAAAAAATTCAGTCCAAGTAACATATATAAAGAGGTTTTTCGTTCATTTAAATATTTTCGTAGTAGAAGGTGGCTTGGATCTTCAAATTATTCAACATAAAGATTTAGACAGTATTAAATACAAATTTCATAACGATCATGAGTAAATCCATTTGAAAATAATAATAATAATAATAATAATGAAATATTTCTATAATAATCATAAACAAATTGTAAAATAATTATAAATAATTATAAATAATCAAATTCAGGGAAGTGATAAAATACTTTTTGTTTAATGCAGTAATAATAATAACAATTAAGTTTATTTAACATTATAAACAGTTGAAGATTTCAGAATGTATAGTTTAATAATAATAATAATTCGAATAAATCTTATAACCATTCGGAAGTTGAGGCGTTGAGTGTATAGTTAACGGTAATAATAATAACAGTGATTATTTGAAAATATTTTTAGGGAATGATCAGCATATCAGTCAGTAAATAAATGGAGAAGCTAATGGCATATTTGTGAAATGCACCACAATATTCAGAAAGAGTAGAGGAACGGTAGGTGAATTAAGGATGAACATGTATAAAATAGGGCGTAGAATTGTTAAATGAAGGTAGAAAAGAAAATGACCAGAAATAAAAAAATATTAACAATATTTCCTTATGGAAATTTTTTGTTTAAATCAGATCTTGGAAGAGTTGAGACGAATGCGTGTAGTTTAAAGGCAGGAATAGTGCACAGAATAAAAGAATAAATCATATGTTGATTTAAATATTTAAAATATATATATATAAAAAACTAATAATAATAATAATTATGCGAATTGAAGGTCGGCAGTTAAGGCTGTGCGGTCAAAAATTGAAATTGAATTTTTATTTTTATTTTTACTCTTAATCTCTAATGTAGGTCTTTGTGAGATATTATATGCGTTTTGAAGAAAATATCGACGGCTCGTTTGCTGAGGACATGGCTTCAAAGTGGCTATTTTGAGCGTTAAAGGTACAATCTCCACGACGAAACTAATAATCGGAAGACACCGAAATGTATGTACAACAACCCCTGTAGTAGTACCTGCAATATGAACAATTCTTATTACGAAATTCAAATTTTGTATTAACCTCTTCAGATTTGAATACCATTTTTAGTGAGAAAAAATTGTTATATTAACTTCAAAGTTTTATTAATTTATTGTGGCTCTTATTCTGAGCAGTAGAAAAGTTCGATAAAGAAAATTGGTTCAGCGATATACCCGTGGTGATTGTACCTTTCAGACTCTACAAAACGCAGGTTGAATCAGTCACACACACATACACACACGCGCGCACACACACAGCGGTAAGACAAGGTCTTGGGCAAGAGCGCGCTCGGGCACCTGCCTTGCCCTCTCCTTCAACACCTTTGCTATCGCAGATTCCGCCTCCCTCCCGCCATGACTCATCATGCCAGTCCACACGACCACAGACTAGAGCAGAGTTTACCAACCTTTTGAAGTTCACGGCACCCTTGGGAATAACATTAAACACTAGGGGCACCCTTCCTTGAATAAAATAAAATAAAAAAATATATGTTTCATATGTAAATTTATTGAAATATTTTATAATAAGTAACGTACACCATAACATAATACAGTCAACTTTACTACAGTCAGTGAGTAAAAATACATCAAAATTTTGTTCGATAAATCGTTAATATGAAACTTGTGATTGATGCTTAGAGCACAGGTACGTGATATCGGGCCTTGCAGTTGACAATGAAACACGCAAATCATCCTCAAGGTTATTCAGTCTATTTCTTGCTTTGGATTTTATTGTCACCAGAGCAGAGAAGGCTTGCTCGCATAGACAGGATTTTGGAAAGGGCGAAAGTGTGTTAATTGCTTTCTTCATTAGGTTAGGATACTACTCTCTCCGCTGAAGCCCAAAAGTAGCCACCGACGCCTCACTCTTGGTGGACTTACCTTTGAGTGTGGAATCGGCACAAAGATCAATAAATTCATCTCGTTCGCAACCAGTGAAATCTATTTCCTCGCACTATCTATGAAATCAAATGGTGAGACAACCCAGTTGACATTCATAGTGGAAATAGATGGAAAGTATGTATCTATTGCTTCTTGCAATCTTGATTAGTGATCACAAATGCGGTCTTTCAGCTTACCCAGATCGTTATCTACTGCCAGATGAAGAAAGTTTGAAAGATCTCCTTTCTGAATTGCAGACGTCCAAGAACTAAGTTTTCTTTTAAAATCTTTCATTTTATTGGTTGAGGAAATTATTGTTTCCTGTCTACCCTGCATTGAAACATTCAGTTAATTCAGTTTATGAAAAATATCTGCCAGATACGACAGTTCCAAGCACCAAGATTCAGTTAGTAACAGCTCATAGAATGTATCTTGATTTTCATCCTTAAAAAGAGTTTTCACCTGTTCTCTAAGTTCAAGAAACTGCTTCAATACACGACCCCGCGACAACTACCTTACTCTGTATGAAGTAACAAAGAGGTATGAGGTGCATCCGTTGCGAGACATAACTGTTTAAAAATCCTACACATTAAAGGTCGAGACTTGATGTAGTTCACCATTTTCACAACTTCGTTAAACACTGCAGCAAAATCTTGAGCTCTTGCAGTAAAAACCTTTAAATTTCCCAGACATAGATTGTGCACCATCTGTACATATACCACAACAGTCTTTTCATGCCGGCCGAAGTCGTCGGATTTTTTAAGAGAGTTAAAAATCCCTCAGTATGCCTTTCTTCGGAGGGGAAGTAAATCCGGCGGTCCCATGTCATTTATGGCATGTTAAAGAACCTTCCACTAACTACACATGTGTGAAGCTAAATTATATATAGGTTAAACATTTGACTAACGTTCTTAGGTTCCTACGTTCGTCGTCAAGAGCCGACTGCGGTGAACTAGTAGTCATTGACGGTGGCGTTTGGCAGCAAAAGTCGGAACTATTTGAAAAATTCAAAAGACTGCAGTCCTTACTTGAATTAAAAACAGATAACACGCACTAATACAGTCATCACAATTAACACCGGTTATCAGACAGATTCTACACACACCAAAGTACACGGGGCTACATGACCGCGTTGTCGCAGCCCCTAAACTTAAGAACCAACCAACCAGTCTTTCCATGAAAGATCTTGGTCATTGAGAAAGGAATTAATAGAAACAAAAATATCATGGCCTGAGGTTGTAGTCTCCAGCGGTCTACAGAACAGAAACGGATCATTAATATCTTTATCATCAATATATCTGGTAAAACCAAGGAGTTGCAGTTTGTCACCACTATCGATACTCTCATCTACTTGCAAAGCAAATGCTCTATCAGTTTTTATTTTCCCCACGACTTGTTCGTTGATATTGCAAACATTTCAGATATCCTGCGACTGATTGTGTTGTTGGAAAGAGGAAATTTCGAAATTTGATTAGCTGCTCCTTCACCAAGTATTGTTGAAACTATAACTTTCCATGCCGGACCTATGATTTCTTCTCCAAGACTATGAGGTGTGTTTTTTTCTTTTTTTGCTATCAGTTCTGCTACTTAAAACGAGGCTTCAAGAGCAGTATCACTTATGGTCATTCTCTTTACCATTCGCACTGCTGTTTTTTTTCTCCCCTTCTAGTACACGTGAAAAATACATCACACTCTTCCCTGACCCACTAGGATGCTTAATTGTGAGATGCCACTTCAGTTTGCTAGGTACCATGGCCTCGTGTTTCGCCACAAACTAAACACACAGGGATAGGGTTTTCCTCGTTCTTATTCCACGTAAATCCATACACTACGTAACTGTCCTGGTATGTTCTTTTCTTTCGTTTGTCTTCTTTATGTTGAATTCGACGGTTCGGGAGTAGGAGCCGACTGCTCACTTTCACTCTCCAGGCGTTTACGTTTAACAATGAACTTGTCCATAGCTAAACACTGCTACTGTAATCAACGCCAAGAAAACATGTTAAACTGGCGTAGGAACGGGTACACTTTTATATATTTATATATATGTAAGTGACTGATGTGAAACAGCTTTTGTCAAAGCATTTCGGCCCTGAGTGGCACAACAGAGAGGATCTAGGCTTCTACCGAGACTTGCTACTATGTGGCGAAGACATAGCTCGACAAAATGTATCTGAAGTAGAAGAAGAAGAAGAAGAAGAAGACCCCATGGAATGACGTTGCTGTGCAGTACAATTGACTCTATTTCGCCTAGTTTGAAAAGCTGTGAGCATATTGTGAATGGAAATTTAAGGTTGAAAGGTTACTTTTATTGTATACTGGGTAGTTTCTTAGAGAACTTTAAAATATAGCAATAATTTCACTTTCACATAGAAACCATAATTACTGACTTAATGAAACTAATCCAGAACTACTTAAGTCCTAGATCCTGTATCAAAACTGCTTAAGTGCAATATATTTTCTATTATTACGTAAAAACTGCTTTTACTGTATTTTTAAAACATACATAAAATGAAACCTAATCGTATTTTGTAACTATTATACAAACTGTTTCCATTTATACGCGCACGGATAACTCAAGACAGTTTTTTGCCCTTTCTCACAAATTTCATGAAATTGACTTAGGTAGTTCTGGAATTGGACGACTCACATGCATATCTTTATAACCTCTGTTATTTATTTTATTTGTTATTTAATTTCCAATGAATTTGTTATTATTAAGTCCCTTTTTTTTTGTTAAATTTTATTGTTTGTTTTCTTACTGTCAATACGTTATATTGTTATACAGTCAGTATAAAATGGTGTACTTCGTACCTGTATCAGATTATTACTAAAAAAAGATGTTTCAATATAGAACAATATGATATGTAAATGATTTTTCAAAATCTGAAATAATAAAATTTATTTTCATGAGAATATTTGCTCATAATAAAATATGTGTGTGTTTCGTTTACAGAATGTTAAAAATTATTTATGAGTTGCTTTATAAAATTCTGTAAGTTATATTCGCAGAATAAATCATGTTTAAGATCAATAGAACTTTATAGGCCAGGCGACAGGTCGAAAAACAAAAGCCTCAATAAGGAAATAATTAGTGGAAAGCTGGAAATTGCTTTAATCGCTTTATTTTGACCCGGATATTTCTCTCCCAAGTTTTCCTCCTCAAGCGAAGTCGGCGTTGGCCCTTCTGGCCCTAAGAAGGTACCATTTTTCCTTTTTTTTTTTTTGCTAATATCTCCCAAACCATCAACTTTATCAACAAAATGCCTATTATAAAAATAATCTAGAGTACATTTTCTACAAAAATGCTCTCTACCTTTTGTCTCTAATGTGAACTGTTACGATGCTACGACCATTCAAATTGGAGCCCTTTTAGATTCTTGCGGAAAAGCTATGGAAATGATATGCCATATCAAAGTTTCTACATATTATAAAATATTTGTCAGCATTCCAGGTGCACAAGCAGTTAACTTGTTACAAGTATAACAGATTTTCAATGTAAACAGCTGTGGCCTCAATTTCTCCGTCATCGCTTTCATCGTCTGTATCGGTACATTTGTCCGACGTCACAGGGCGCTCAAGATTAACATCGATGTCTCCGTCACAATCATCCATATCATCTTCCTCGGCAGCATTTGTACATGACCGTCCCATACAATTCATGCAGATTCTGGAGCATCGGAGGCCCGTTTTCCTGCAACCACAAGCTGCGTTACATCCTTCCGAACATTTGCTGGACACTGTGTTTAGAAGCGTTTGTGGCACCGGATCCCTCGTAGGTATGGGAGCAAACCACATTGAGAATTTTTCCAGCCCCAATCCAGTGGATTTGATGATATGTTCTTAAAGAGTGCTCACGTGCCGCTGATTCGGTGGGAGGTAAGCTTGCGAGATTAAATCGATGTTCGCTTAGAGATTTTTCAAACAGTTGGAACCGCAGCTCATTCAGGGTATTTCCCGTGGTTTTGTTGTCATAAAGCCCAGCCAAAACCAACTGGCCCGCTTTGTCAATTTCATCGGGGTTTGCGTTCACGTCTCGGAAAACCCTAACAGCTGTCTGCAGTTCCTCATTACTCTTCAGTAGTGTTACGAATTTCATTTTGCACTGCCTGTGAAACGGAGACGTTATATCGCACCCACTAAACGCATGCAAAAAGAGGAAGTTTTCTTGCACACATGTTGGGAGATTGAAACTTGTTGTGCAAAATAGTTGTTGTTTGGTTGAACCTTGGCCGGGTTTCATAAAATACATTTTCGTGGAGGGTGGCACACAAGCCGCCAAGATGACCAGGATATCTATATCTTCAGCCACTATAATGACTGAATTGTCGGGCCGAGATAACTCGAGTGGGGTGGTAACGATGAGCACATCGGCATGTGGAGCTTGTCTGGTTTCGATTCCTTCGCTTTCGAATTTGACGCGCAACAAGTCGATCAATCTTCGTTTGTTTGTGACATTAGACAAAAAGTTTGCTCGTGGCATAGGTGCCGTCATGGACTCATAAAAAAAAAAACATTAGCAGCTTCATGCTTGTGCGATCGTCGAAGACGTTCAACGGACTTGGTACTGCGAGCTGCTGGGTCGTCAGGATACCCATCGAAAATAATGACACTGTTTTTAAAGTATCTTTTAACGTAACTCGCATATTTGGCACTAATGTCGACAAAAGTATCGGTTTGGTGCCAAATTACACGGTGCAGAAGATATACTCCGTCGAGAACATGATGTAGGTCCTCAAATATGGGCTCATCGGTAACAGGATCGAATAATTTATAGAACACAGACTTTTGTGTCTACGCATTCCCGCTTTATCAAAGATCGCAACCGGATACGGAGCTAGTTCAAACTGGAAATATTGTTTCAATTCTGCATCGGATTTCTTTGCAAGGCAAATGCATTGGAAAAGCACAAGAGGATCAACAGGAATATCCGTGTTGCGGATTTTTAGCCTATTTTCAGTTTTGAAAAAATAGGCTTATGAAATCACCTTTTGTCCGTGTGTGTGTGCGTGTGTGTGTGTGTGTGTGTGTGTGAGGTGTGTGTGTGTACCCCCCCCCCCTAATAAAATCTAAACGGCTGGAGCGATTTCAATGAAACTCGGTAAGTTCATGGCGCTATTCCCGGCGACCACGACCGTGCACTTCAAATTTTGTTACGTCTCACCAATCCAACATGGCGGCTGTGCGAAATATTTCACTAGCATTCGATATCTCCGAAACTATTACCGATATCGCCCTGAAATTGTGTACGGTGATAAAGGGCACTACTAGAAGTTCACCTATGAGACTTTCAAAAACCTGGTGACTACAAAACCAACATGGCGGCCAAGCGAAATTGAGACTTTTAAATAGACTTTCCTCGCGATTTAACTACCCAAACGTAATGAAACTGGGTACAGCAATTGTTTATACACATTGTAAAGCACTGGAGTCTAATTTAGTTCAATTGTTTACATAACCTCAAAATGGCGGCTGTGCGAAATATTTCACTGACATTCTATATCTCCGAAACTATTACAGATATCACCCTGCAATCTTGTACGGTGATAAAGGGTACTGATACAAGTTTACCTATGTATATTTCATAAACCTGTAAAGTGCAAAACGAACATGGCGAACAAGCGAATTTGAAATATTTTAATAGACTTTTCTCGTGATTTAACTCTCTGAGCGCAGTGAAATGTGGTACAGTAAATGATTTTGCAGATTGTAATGCACTCCATCTAATTTAATTCAATTGTTTACATAACCTCAAGATGGCGGCTGTGCGAAATTTTAAAATTATGTTTTTATTTCTTGTGTCGTTATCATGCGATTGAAGTGAAAGTTTGAATAATGGACCTAGGCAATAATTTGTCCTTGAATGGTACATAACTCTATGGCCTATACAAATAACAATCCTAAACGGCGAGCTTCCGAAATATTTAGACGGTTCTCAATATCTATGAATCTTTTACAGCAAACAAACAGATTTTTTTATGTTCATAGAGACTATGAACATATGTTCACCTATAGGACTTTGAGTAACCTGGTGAGCACAAATCCAACATGGCGGGGACGCGAAGTATAAATATTTAAATGGACGTTTCGCGCGAATTAACTATCCGAGTGCCGTGAAACGTTTCACGTTAAATGCTTATTCAAATGTAGATCCACTGGCATCTAATTTATTTCAATTGTTTGCATAATCACAAGATGGCTGCTGTGCGTAATTTTAAAATCTCGTTTTTACTTCTTGAGTTCTTATCATGCGATTGAAGTTTGAATACCACACGACCACAATAATCTTAATGTAATAGTACAAAAATAAAAATCCAACCTGGCGACCATCTGAAATATTTAGACGGTTCTCAATATCTACGAATCTGTTACAGCAATTAAACTGAAATTTTGTATGTTGATAGAGGCAATTAACATGAGCAGGATATATGAAAATAGGCTGTATAGTTCTTCACGGAACTACTTGTTATTTTCGAATTTAACGCGCGGAGAGGCATCACGCCATTTTTTCTAAGGAACTTCACATTGTGAAAATTGTTGCCGGCTATGCTTTTTTGTGCTGCTATTCCAATTTCATAGGTCATATGACAAGTGATTTGTCCATCCCCGACAACTCCTGTGCTTAACGAAACAATGTGTTGTCCACGAGGAAAGGGCTCTTGAGTTGATAACCATCCAACAAATTTTCTAAAGTCCGCATCATCCCGCGAGAACCGCGCACACCGTGCATCCACATGCTGTTCTGTAGTCGAAAACTCAATATTGCAAAATGATACTAATGGTAGGTATTTTTCCACAGCTGTTTACATTGAAAATCTGTTATACTTGTAACAAGTTAACAGCTTGTGCATCTGGAATGCTGACAAATATTAAAACATGTAGAAACGTTGATATGGCATATCATTTCCATAGCTTTTCCGCATGAATCAAAAAGGGCTCATCTTTGAATGGTCGTAGCATCGTAACGGTTCACATTAGAGACAAAAGGTAGGGAACATTTTTGTAGGAAATTTACTCTAGATTATTTTTATACGAGATATTTTGCTGATAAAGTTGAAGATTTGGGAGATATTTGCAAAAAATTGAAAAATGGTACCTTCTTAGGGCCAGAAGGGCCAACGCCGACTTCGCTCGAGGGAGAAACTTGGGAGAGTAATATCTGGGTCCAAATAAAGCGATTAAAGCAATTTCCAGCTTTCCACTAATTATTTCCTTATTGAACTACCTGTCGCCTGGCCTATTATGCGAGTTGTAATCTTCAATATATATCAAAATAATATATATATATATATATATATATATATATATATATATATATTACAATTTGCCTTACGTCGCACCGACACAGATACTGTAGGTCTTATGGCGACGATGGGATAGGAAAGACTAGCAGTGGGAAGGAAGCGGCTGTGGCCTTTATTAAGGTTCAGCGCCCATTTGCCTGGTGTGAAAATGAGAAACCAGGGACAACCATCTCCAGGGCTACCGACAGGGGGGTTCGAACCCACTATTTCCGGAATGAAAGCTCACAGCTGCACAACCCTAACCACAACCTCACTCCGTGAATCATATCATACTATATCAAAATATAATCATAATAGGCCTATATCATAATATATTCTTTTTTATTGGGCTGGACGGAGGGAGAATACCTACTGTCGACCAAAGTATTATGTGCACTCGAGTTTGAAGGGTGTTCGTGAAGTAACCAATAGACCTACATAAAATCCAATACCATCATCATTTTCGCCGTTCTATTTTACGTTTGTTCATGTAGGTTTGGAATTTTTAATTTATATTTTAATATTTTTTATCGCAGTTGGAACACAAAATGTGCCCATTTTTAAGCGTGTTTCAACCATGCGTCACATTTAAGAATTATTATCTCAAAAATCCGTCATCAGATCAAATGCAAATTTTAACACAATATACATTGGAATATTGTATAACTGGTTTATTAATTTCAAAATTTTGTGTGTCCAAGAAACAAAGTTGTTATCATTTTTGTAAGGTAACTTTTTCTCGGTTCGGGGTGGTTGGAAAATATAGCTCTTGGTCGCGTTGTAATCCTTATACATCAAGAAGTTATGCTGTATGACTGTGAAATACGTAAATTAATTCACTTATTTTATATCGGTTTGTATTTGTTCGTGGAAATAAGGCATGATTCACCTGCCAGCCCATCACTGCCGAGCGAGGCGAGGTCGTATTTCCCCGTTCAAATATAAACCGATATAAAATAAGTGAATTAATTTACGTATTTTAAAGTCATTCAACATAACCTTTTGATGTATAAGGAATATAACGCGACCAAGAACTACATATTCCAACCACCCCAAGCCGAGAACGTTACCTTAGACAATAGATAACAACATTGTTTCTTGGACACGAAAAATTTTGAAATTAATAAACCAGTTATACAACATTCCAATGTGTATTGTGTTAAAATTTGGATTCGATACAATGAAGGGTTTGTGAGATAATAATTCATAAATGTGACGCATGGTTGAAACACGCTTAAAAACGGGCACTTTTTGTGTTCCAACTGCGATAAAAAATATTAAAATATAAACTAAAAATTCCAAACCTACATGGACTCACGTAAAATAGAACGACGAAAATAATGATGTTATTGGATTTTATGTATGTCCATTGGTTACGTCACAAACAACCTTCAAACTCGAGTACACATAATACTTTGGTCGACAGTAGTCCACAAATTGGCAATACGGCTCGGAAAGCAAGTCTGGTTTGTTTTTCAGATGCAAAGCAACGCTATCAGTGAGAGAGAGAGAGAGAAGACATTGAGTGACGAGGAGAAGCGGTGGGAGTAGGGGCGGAAGGAGGTGATAATTGAAGGGTAGACACGTCACTAACACAAATGCAGCGGCTGCTATCGGTAATACAGTAGTGCTGCCATCTCTTGCCATGCGATTGACGGCGGTGGAGATCGCACAGCCTTAAAGAAAGAATGTGGAGGCTAGAAGCCATCCATTGGAATATGTATTTCCAGGTTGTTAAAGTGATGTGAGTGCATTTGCTGCTTAATTGTGAAAAAGAAGGGTTGAGTCGTGTAACCACCCCATTTTCTGTCCAACTCCATTTTTTTTCGTCATACACATTATCGCCTATATACATGGGTCAATCATTCTAATTTTCAATCATGGAGCCCACTGATTATTTAGTTTTGCTAAAGCCTAGCCGGATCATCAAATGAAATGAATTAATACAGATATGTGAGTGTATAAAATAAATTTCGAATTACAAGTTGAATAGGAGTGATGCTTATGTAGTGATAAAATAATGATAACTGTTGATATTCCTCATCTTAGATGTTGTTTATAAAAGAAAGATAATTGCCGATGTTCTTTTGAATATTAATAATAATAATAATAATACTGATGATTTTGAAAGTTTAAAAGTTGTGTGAATTTATGGTATATAACATTTAAAAATTTAAAGGAATGAGTAAATGACATGATGTCAACAACAATTAACACACTGAGTCATGCAATATGGTTATTCAAAAGAAATTTTTTTACAATGTTAAATTGAATTATGAATATGTGAGCATGGATTAATACGACAGTCAATAGAAACAAATATTTTGAAAAGAATCTATTAGGATATTGAGGTCATATAATGAATGTTAATATTCTGACGTCATGTTGTCGAATATTGATATTTTCTTACAACCCAATGTTCCTACACGGAAGAACTCTTAATTACTCTAACACAAATACAATTCGATATCACATGAGGTGATACCTTTTACCTTGTTTATAAACAATTAGTTTTCAACCTGAGCCATGAATGAACATCGATTTTCAAAACCATGAGTGATTTTGTTTATGTGAAAACACAATGTGGAAGTGAACAGTGTACAGGTAGGGGCATATAAACAATGAGCCGCCTATCGTGTAAATACAACAATTTAGGGTAGGGACCGATACCCAGATGGACTATTAATTTCTGGTTATCCACAATTTAGAGTAAGGAGTGTTTTTGTATCTGTTGGTATTTTTCTGGTGAAGTTTTTTTTGAGTGCTTTTGCATAATATCTTAGTATTTTAATTGTAAATAAAATGAGATAATTTTAAGGAATTGTGATATTTCATTTCTCCTTTCTCGTCTCCCTTGCTTGTTAATTGCCATAATCAGTCATGCCAGCGAGTAATTTAGTTTTACCCGGATGGAACCTGAGATTGTAGTTCTTGTGCTAGACTGATTTGTGGAATTGGCAAATGTGTTCCTTAGACTTCCGTCTAAACGGGCACATAAAGGTAGAGGAAAGAGAAATGGCGCCCAACCTGGGCTCGAGCTGTTTGTCACTTGCTTTGGAAATTGACATTCGCTGGTTGTTATTTTTATTAAATGGGAGTTGAAAGTCTGAGTAGAGAGGACTTATTAAATTTGTATTTTGGAAATAAGCTTAAATGAGTAAATCATGTGACGGCTTATCCGTCTGGGAGTAATTTTTGTTATGGTATGGGATTTTTTTATTGTTTAATATGATAGAGGGTGTTTTTTTTGTTAGGATTGAAATACACAATTCCGTAGCATCCAGATGGAGGATATTTGTGAATTTTTCTTTAAGATTGTCATTGTTGTAAGTGGGTTTTTTTACTCGTAGAGAATTTTTTTCCATCAAACATCGACGTACAGTAATATCTCATTTTATTTTTTGACTTCTCAACTATTCTAGGCTAGTACATGTTAGTTTTAGTAATCTTCGGTATCCATTGGAATCCTATCCTGTATTCTCAAATTTTGAAATGGATAAAGTTTTGGAGGCGTTGGCTAAGATGGAAGCTGACATAAAGATCAATATTGAGAAAAATTCTCAACTTGAAAGAACATTAGTAGAAAATTCACAATCTTGGGAGAGTAAGGTAGTAGAAAATTCACAATCTTTGGAGAGTAAGCTAGTAGAAAATTCACAATCTTTGGAGAGTAAGCTAGTAGAAAATTCACAATCTTTGGAGAGTAAGCTAACTGAGAATATTAAATTATTGAGATCAGAAATGAACATTAATTCTAATTCTTTGGAGAATAGATTAACAGAGAAATTAGCTGAGAATTCTAATTCTTTAAGGGAAACATTAGAAGCAAAGATTTCAGAAAATTCTAAAACTCTTGACCATTTTACTGAAAGCAATAAAATTATGGAATTAAAAATATTGTAAAACGCTGAAACAATGAGGTTAGATTTAAATGAACATTCTAAGAAATTAGAGCAGAAATTAACAGAAACTTTAGAAGCTAAATTAACGGAAAAATCAAAAATATTTGGGAGTAAACTCGATGAATTTTTGATATATCCAAGAATTTAGAGGAGAGAGTAGGCGAAAATTATAGTTCTTTAGAAAATAAAATTTCTCAAGGCAATAAATCACTTAACGATAAACTATCTGAATCGAATGATAGGTTTAGAGCGTTCGAAAACTTATTCGAATTAAACACAAAAAGAGTCGCTGAGGATTTGGCAAACTTAGAGATCAAGATTTCTCAAGAATGTAACGTCACTGCCAGACAGGTATTACAGAAATAAGCAACAGACTTCCAAGATACTATTGTCGAACAATTGAGAGAAGGAGAGGCTGTAAAAGAATTGAGAGAAAGTATAAAAGAGATGGTCACCTCTGACATTCAAGAATCATTGGTAAAGAGTACTCAAGGAAAAATACAAGAGGCAACAGATTTTTTCATCCCATATTAAGGTCATTTCAGGAGATGTTAATCAAATCCAGAAGGACGTTTTGAATGTACACAACATCGTCAAAAGTCATGAAACGATTATTGTAAAGATAGTTCAGGATATTAAAAACAATGAAACAAGAGAACATGGAAACGAAGTGGTAACCAAAGAATATGTTAAAGAGCAAACAGAAGAAATTTTGGAAGAAGTGAAGAAGAAAACAGATGATGATGAGACAAAGAAATCTGAAGAAAAATTGGAAAATGTATTAACCAAATACCGATCTCAACTCGAGGAACAGGCATCAGGAATGATCCAGAAGTCGACCACAGACAGGAAGGAGAATTCATTAAGAAACAATGAGGAAGTTGCTAAGTTGACAAACACTTCACATATTGCCATCTACGAGGAAAAAGAGGAAAAACCCAATAAGTTTACTGGTACCGGAAATATTCTACCAGCGGAATTTTTGAAGGAAGTAAAAGATCACCTCCGAGATTCGAAGGTCACTAAGGAAAGGGAAATACGAGTAGTTAGTCGTTTTCTTGATGGACCAGCACTTACGTGGTTCAGGGCTTTTCGCTCGAGTTTCACACCTTCGAAGAATTCTCACAAGCACTTTTGAGAAAATTCTGGTCTCCTGAGACACAACAACAAATTAGGGCAGATTTGTACTCCAAACGATATTCCACGTCTCTTCCTACCAAATATTCGGCTTATTTTGCACAACAATTGTCGAAACTGCAATTTTTGGAACCCCCAATGCCTGACTTTCAACTAATTTCATCATTAACACGGCAATTTCCGATCGAAGTTCAGAGAACTCTGATAGCGGCAAGCATAGGTACCATGGAGGAATTTGACGAAGTTTTGCAGAGGCTTGATCACTCAAATACCCAATTTTTTCATCAACGTGGTGGGAAGAATGGAAACCCAGTAGTTAACACTGTTATGGCGGATCGTCAATGTCAGACAAATCCAACATGGAAACAACACGGACGAGTTGAAAGGGATGAAAATGACAGGAGAGATGCACAGTATCAAAACAGACCTTATATCAGACCATACAGGTACGAAAATAGATGGAACACATGGAGAAGGCCTGGTTTTCAATCGAAACCATACGACTGGCAACAGTATGACCAACAACAGCAACAACAACGATACAATCCACAAGATAGAAGAAATCAGAATTATGACAAGGGAAAGGAAGATTTCCAGCAAAAATCTCGAGAAAATCTCGAAAATAGACATCAAGAGAGTAAACAATATTTGGACGAGCTGAAGAATCAACCCAGTACTTCCGGTTTTCAACAGTCCAAAGGACTAGATCAGGAAAAAAAACGTCAAATTCGAATCAAAATCAAAGGAACAACTAGATGGTTACATATCGAAAATCATTCATTGGCAAGTTGATGATGAAGACCTAATACAAACCAATCAAGAAAATAGAAGATTAGAACCTAGATCAAAACTACCCATTATCATTTGTGAAGTTTATGAAATGCAAATACGTACATTAATTGACACTGGAGCAATGCTTTGCCTAGTCAGTGAAAAACTATACGCCTTGTGGAAACTCACCGAATGCCTAGAGGAAATCCCTGTATCAAATATCAAAATACAAGGGATTATCCCAAATAAAGTAACCACGTCAAGGTATAACTATACTTAAAGGTGAAAATTGGAGAATGTTACTTTGAACACATTTTTGTAGTCATGCGTGATATAGTACACGACATGATATTGGGTAATGATTTCATAACCAAGTATAAAGCCATCATTGATATGCGATCTGAAACTATACGTTTTCACCAAACTGAGGATATCAATCTCACAAATAATGAAGAGAAATTCACTGAGGGAGACATCCGATGGTCGCATATTTTTCAGAGCATAGAACCAACTGAGGAAGTGGAGGAATCAAATCTCAACCCTGATCTGAAGAAGATTTTGGAAGAACAAAATGACATTTTTGACACGAAACCAGGAGAAATAAGAGATTTCGAGTATAAAATACAAGTTACAGAAGAAATTCCATATCACTGTAAATTATATCCAGTTGCAGAAAAGTATCGTGGACAAGTTAAAACCATCATTTCAGATCTAGAGAAGAATGGCGTTGTTGAAAAATTTACCACATCTTATGTCAATCCATTGGCTGTAGTGGCGAAACCCGATGGTAGTCTAAGGATTTGTTTAGACGCCAGATCCTTGAATGCTAATATTTTGGCCGAATATGTCGGTCCTCAAGTCATCAAAGAACTTTTGAGGAAGTTTAAGGGGAAGCAATGGTTCTCAACAATAGATCTCACATCCTCATATCACCATATCAAAGTGAGTGAAGATACAAAGAAGTACACCGGTTTCATGTTCGAACAACAGACTTATATCTTCAATAGATTACCATTCGGCATGAAAACTTCAGGATCTGTCCTGAAAAGAACTCTATACCAACACCTTAGCCCAGAGGTAAAAGAGTCAGTGATATGCTATATTGACGATATTCTAGTATCATCTGAGGATGAGCAACAACATCTTTTGCTTTTGAAAAATCTTTTCCGAGACTTGAGTAAATCCAACTTCAAGGTCAATTTGAAAAAGTGCCAATTCTTTCAAAAGGAGATAAAGTTTTTAGGACATATTTTGGATGGGCAGGGGTATCGTCCTAAAGAGGAAAAGATACAAGCCATCTCAAACTTTCCGAGGCCAACAATAGTTAAACAAGTTCGCAGTTTCCTGGGCACATGTCAATTTTTCGCTGGACATTGCAACAATTACACAAACATTGTGCACCCTTACATGATCTTCTGAAGAAGGGAAATAAGTGGAAATGGGGTGATCAGCATGAAAATTCTTTCAGAGAAGCAAAATAGCTATTAAGAAATAGTGTGAAATTAGAGTATCCAGATTTTGGAAAAAAAATTATCATTGAATCCGACGCATCGACAGTGGGGATAGGAGCGATACTCCTACAAGAAGATGATGATCGTTCCAGACATTATCTATCATTTATCAGTCGGAAATTGAGGCCTTCCGGAAGGAACTATTATACGACAGAGCTTAAGGCTTTAGCCATCATCTACGCTCTGGAAACCTGGAAAAAGGTACTCATTGGACACTCATTTATAATCTGAACGGACCATCATAAATTAGAATTTATTCTGAAAACAAACTTTCCTAGCGAGAGGATTACTCGATGGGCCCTTTTCTTCAGCAGTTCAACTTCACCATTGAACATAAGACAGGGAAGGCAAACATAGGAGCCGATCTGTTAAGTCGAGCGGTAGAACCAATTTTTCAGACGATGCAGATTGAATTAGTTCAAGAGGATGAAGACAGATTGATACCTTTAGAACGTATCGAGTTATCTCAAAGGAGAAACAGATATTTGAGAAATTATACAGTTTTATACATGGAGATATGGATATTGCTGACAGGGAGTATGTTGAGACTGAGAAGATTTCAAGAGATTATGTCTTACTCCATGGAATATTTACAAATTCATAGATGTTGATCACACGAAGCTGAGAGTAGCAGTACCACTGGCATTACAATCCAAGGTTATATGGTTAGCACATAGAAGCTCGGGACATACCGGAGTCGACAAGACGATGCACCTCTTGCAAGAGAGATTTTCACGGGAACACATGAGGGACACCATCAGAAATACTATAAGGGAATGTGACTTATGTCAAAGGAATAAGCACAATTCTAAACTTCTGGGAGAAGCACCTCGACCTATCATACCCACCAAACCATGTGAATTGTATGCGGCAGATATTTTTGGGCCTTTACCCAAATCCAAAAGGGGAAATAGATACATTCTTGTAACTATGGATGTGTTTAGTAAATTTACAATGCTACACCCCATACAAAATGCTAATGCACGATATGTCTTAAAAAAAGAATCCGAGGAGTGATACCGGAAGCAGGCAAACCCGCATATCTATTAACTGACCATGGATCTCAGTTTACGTCATATGAGTTTAGACATGCAATGGAAGATTTAGATATCAAACAGATATTATGTTCGATCAGGCACCCCGAAAGCAACCCGGCAGAAAGGGTTATGTCTGAAATTTCAAAATTCTGCAGGTTATTTTGCTCAACAGAACACTGGAAATGGATGGATGTGCTATCTATCGCATCCCATTCCATTAATTCCACTATTCATGAAAGCACCGGTCAGATACCCCTAGTATTACATCATGGGAACAAACCTGAAGGACCATGGGACAGGATAATCCATATACCCCCCCAGAGATTGAACCAAGTAGGCAGATGAGAGAAACCGATGCTTTAGTCAAGATCAGAGCTCATGCTGACAAGAGAGAGAGAATAGTGCGAGGAAAAAAATTCGAGCACCGTTGAGAGAAGGGAGGTTAGTCCTCATTAGAAGACCTACTCAATCTGATGTAACTAATAGAGTATATTCGAAGTTTGCAAGTCACTACCATGGACCGTTCCGAATATTAGAGAGCTATGGCAATGGAAGCTATAAACTCATAGATGTAGACACTGGCAACATCGTGGGAACGTTCAACGCCGCGAGTTTGAAGATTTTCTACTCAAGGGCCAGATATTGAGAAATACAAAATGAATATTAAAAAAAAAATTAACGGTGTGAGGGGTGGATGTGCCCAATTACGGAAGCCACTGTAATTATATTTTGTATTTTGGATGAGCAGAACGCTAGCTTGAAGTTTGAACCGAGAGCGAAGTCAGCTAATTCGCCGAGCGACACAGAGGATACGCTAGGAGAGGTACCTGTGTCGCCAGCGGACGAGTTGCCGTAACTTATTGATGAGAAATATTAATCAACGACTTGAGGTATAGAACCTAGTGGATAATATTGGCTATGGAATTCCAGGAATGCCAGAAGAAATTTGAGAACAATCGGACCAGTCGTTTGGAAGTTATAGGTATTTTTGTCAAGGACATGTTTTAACAGGAAGTAGGGAGTGTGCTGGAGATTTGAAGAGCGGGGCGTGCTCGCCGCCCGGAACAGCGAACGCACAGCGTTTCCGATCTGAACCTGTATATATAGCCGTGTGTCTGGAGCAGGAGTATGTCATTATTACATCAGTCTTCGAAGAGATACCGTCGTAACGTCACCATACCACGTGCTACGCTTTTATAGACCGTCATTATCACCAATCGAGTGGGACTTTGTCTCTGGAGCTAAGCTTGCGGACTTAGTCTTTATAGCTGAGTCAGTTGTCTCGAGTGGAAAGTACTCAGAATTATCGCGTCATACCGGTCAGGAGATGGAACTTAGTTTATGACTTTGGGGTCATTTGTTTCAAACAATCAGTGTTGGAAAATATTCCATCTATGTTTCCATATACTCCACTGACTGTAAGAGTATGTTCGCAGATGTTGGGTAAATTTTTCATCATTGAGTGGCATCAGAATCAGACTAGGGGGTATATTTTTCAAGTTGTTATAAACATTGAGCTGCTTAAACAAGTGTTTAAAATAATAGGACAGTCATCGATGACGTCAATAGCCATGTCGAACAGTTGTGTAAATGATCGCGGAGTGGAAAAGTGCGTATTCTTGAACGCAAATATGGGTCACTAGATACCACGTGGATAGGATCCAAATGGAGGGACCCGAAGGTTAGCCGAATGCGAGGCGGATGGCTAAGGACTGGTGCCATGCTAATGGAGGGAGGAATGATCCATTAGATTTCGACATCAACCAAGGATCTGCAACGACGTGAACTTCAAGAATATGTAAGCTACATTCTTGTGTACTTTTTCTAGAATAGAGTAGATGAGAAGTTGAATTTCTATTTCGCTTACAAATTACCAACATTTTAATTTAATTTGTTTTTGCTTCGTTCTGACAGCTAAATCTATCGAGACTATAGTCAGATATATCAGTGATAGTTGACAGTGATTGTACAGTCATGAGAAAAAAAAATCAGTCCAAGTAACATATATAAAGAGGTTTTTCGTTCATTTAAATATTTTCGTAGTAGAAGGTGGCTTGGATCTTCAAATTATTCAACTTAAAGATTTAGACAGTATTAAATACAAATTTCATAACGATCATGAGTAAATCCATTTGAAAATAATAATAATAATAATGAAATATTTCTATAATAATCATAAACAAATTATAAAATAATTATAAATAATTATAAATAATCAAATTTAGGGAAGTGATAAAATACTTTTTGTTTAATGCAGTAATAATAATATCATTTAAGTTTATTTAACATTATAAACAGTTGAAGATTTCTGAATGTATAGTTTAATAATAATAATAAATTCGAATAAATATTATAACCATTGGGAAGTTGAGGAGTTGAGTGTATAGTTAACGGTAATAATAATAACAGTGATTATTTGAAAATATTTTTAGGGAATAAATAGCATATCAGTCAGTAAATAAATGGAGAAGTTAATGGCATATTTGTGAAATGCACCACAATATTCAGAAAGAGTAGAGGAACTGTAGGTGAATTAAGGATGAACATGTGTAAAATAGGGCGTAGAATTGTTAAATGAAGGTAGAAAAGAAAATGACCAGAAAGAAATAAATATTAACAATATTTCCTTATGGATTTTTTTTTAAATCAGATCTTGGAAGAGTTGAGACGAATGCGTGTTGTTCAAAGGCAGGAATAGTGCACAGAATAAAAGAATAAATCATATGTTGATTTAAATATTTAAATATGTATATATATATATTAAAAAGGATAATAATAATAATAATTATGCGACTTGAAGGTTGGCAGTTATAGAAAGAATGTGGAGGCTAGAAGCCGACCATTGGAATATGTATTTCCATGTTGTTAAAGTGATGTGAGAGCATTTGCTGCTTAATTGTGAAAAAGATGGATTGAGTCGTGTAACCGCCCCATTTTTCAGTCCAACTCCATTTCTTTTTCGTCAGACACATTATCGCCTAAATACCTGGGTCAATCATTCTAATTTTCAATCATGGAGCCCACTGATTATTTAGTTCTGCTAAAGCCTAGCCGGATCCTCAAATGAAATAAAATAAATACAGATATGTGAGTGTATAAAATAAATTTCGAATTACAAGTTGAATAGGAGGGATGCTTATGTAGCGATAAAATAATGATAACTGTTGATATTCCTTATCTTAAATATTGTTGATGAAAGATAATTGCCGATGTTCTTTTGTATATTAATAATAATAATAATAATAATAATAATAATAAAAATACTGATAATTTTGAAAGTTTATTAGTTGTGTGAATTTATGGTATATAACATTTAAAAATTTAAAGGAATGAGTAAATGACATGATGTCAACAACAATTAACACACTGAGTCATGCAATATGGTTATTCAAAAGAAAATGATTTTTTTTACAATGTTAAATTGAATTATGAATATGTGAGCATGGATTAATACGACAGTCCATAGAAACAAATATTTTGAAAAGAATCGATTACGATATTGAGGTCATATAAAGAATGTTAATATTTTGACGTCATGTTGTCGAATATTGATATTTTCTTACAACCCAATGTTCCTACACGGAAGAACTCTTAATTACTCTAACACACATATAATTCGATATCACATGAGGTGATACCTTTTACCCTGTTTATAAACAATTAATTTTCAACCTGAGCCATGAATGAACATCGATTTTCAAAACCATGAATGATTTTGTTTTTGTGAAAACACAATGTGGAAGTGAACAGTGTACAGGTAGGGGCATATAAACAATACAATAATTGAAATACAACAATTTAGGGTAGGGACCGATACACAGATGGACTATTAATTTCTGGTTATCCACAATTTAGAGTAATGAGTGTTTTCGTATGTGTTGGTATTTTTCTGGTAAAGTTTTTTTGGAGTGCTTTTGAATAATAACTTAGTATTTTAATTGTAAATAAAATGAGATAATTTTAAGGAATTGTGATATTTCATTTCTCCTTTCTCGTCTCCCTTGCTTGTTAATTGCCATAATCAGTCATGCCAGCGATTAATTGAGTTTTTCCCGGATGGACCCTGAGATTGTAGTTCTTGTGCTAGACTGATTTTGGGAATTGACAAATGTGTTCTTTAGACTTCCGTCGAAACGGGCACAGTATACAGTTGAACCCCTCTGGTCTGCCGCTCCGGTTGATCCTACCGTGCTCGAGCCCAACTAGTCCTGACTCGTAGCGGTGAGTCACTACCCGTCGCGCCATTGTTTTTCACAGGTACTTGTTGTTATCGCTTGTCCGGTTTAGTGCTCCGTCATTCTCTCCTATCGTTTCTGTCGTCCATGTTTTTTACAGTACACGTTCTGCACTGTGAAGTTTTTAGTGCTTACCGTTCGTTGGTTTTACGACATTGTTCTTCTGTGTTCGTTACGTGGGCAGTACACTATCGCCGAATATTCGCCCGAATGTTTCGCTGAATGTTCGGGTGGGATTGCGACCGCGAATGTAGACGATTGTCCAACTCGAACCATCCTGAACTAACCAAGTACACCATTGCCTAAGTTCGGCCGAACCATGCCGAACGCAATCAGGCGTATTCGCTGCAAAACATTCCCGCCCAACCCCACTCATTGTGACCTTTATCGTTAGAACAAAACTTTTAATTTTTTTTATTTTTTTTCCATAAAAGTCCACTTTTGAAATTCCTATATTTTGGAAACCAGGAAGTTTACAAAAAAGTTTGTTTCGCGTAAATGAATGGTCCTTACGCCCTCTATCGCCAAACCAAGTTTCAAGTCTCTAGGTCAAAAACCAAAAGGATCAATTTGAAAGTAGGCGATTTTTCGAAAACCAAACATTCTTAAAAGTGTTATATGAGCTTAAAAGAATAGTCTCTATGTTCATTATCGTCAGGACAAAACTTTTTTTTCATATTTTTTTCCAGAAAAGTCCAATTTTGAAATTGGCTATATGTTGTAAACTACGAATTTTACAAAAAAGGGTTGTTTGACATAAATGAATGGTCTTTACCCCCTCTACCCATACACCAGGTTTCAGGTCTCTAGGACGAAAAATAACAGTAGGGGGTAATAGGGTTTGGGTTTAGCGTATGCATTGGCTTTAGTATTGGCTTTTTGTGTTGGCTTTTTGTATTGGCTTTTATGTTGGCTTTTTGTGTTGCCTTTTTATCTTGGCTTTTGTGTTGGATTTTTATGTTGGCTTTTTGAATTGGTTTATGTATTGGCTTTTGTATTGGCTTTTGTGTTGGCTTTTTTATTGGCTTTTGTATTGGCTTTTGTATTGGCTTTTGTGTTGGCTTTTGTGTTGGCTTTTATATTGGCTTTATGTATTGGCTTTTATGTTGGCTTTTGTAATGGCCCATATATTAGCTTATGTATTGGCCCATCTGTTGGCTTTTGTATTGGCTCTCTCATATTTGCTCTTACTTGTTGGCTTATTTGGTCTTGGAAAGTGCGAAAGTATCTCAGCCCTTTTTATCACAGCATAATGCTTTCCGCCATGTTTGTAAGCAACAACAACAGCAAAAACAACAACACACTAACATTCCAAAAAATCCAAAGTACTGTAAGGTTAATTATTGACTCTCAACTCTTACATTTACCTCTATCACACTCTCAGTAAAAAATAATATTGTATTTTTATTTTTTTAAGTTGAATTGGGAAAGTAGGCTATATGTTTATACTAAATACCATATAAAGTCATATGTTAACTCCTACACCTACCTCTATCAAAAAAAATATTTGTAAAGTAGCTTATATTTCGAAAACCAAACATTCTAAAAAGTGTTATATAGGCATAAAAGAATGGTATTTATGTCATTTATCATTACAACAAAACTTTTTTTTTTTTTCAATTTCTCCAAAAAAGTTTAATTTTCAAAATTGCCTATATTTTGGAAACTAAGAATTTTACAAAAAAAAAGGTTGTTTGACGTAAATGAATGGTCCTTACCCCCTCTACCCACAAACCATGTTTAAGTCTCTTGGACAAACAAATTAGTAGGGGGATGGTGGGGCTTCTGACGTCAGAGGGATTGGGGGGGGGGGAGGGAAACAACAGTGTTTCCTCATTAGACCACTCCATCAAGAAATAAAGAAATCGCACCAGTTAACAAATTAATAATTAACGATCACTGCACTGAATACTGTGGACAGAGCGCGTGCGTGGCTACACGAATGCAAGCGAGTGTGTACTGGCTCAAGTTAGTACCTGTCCACGCTCGGCATTCACCCTCGCACGTCTCCTTTGATTCGTGTCGGTAGACCACCAAAATAGCGAGCGCAGCCGAACACGAATGTTGGCGATGCGAAGTACCCTGAATGTACACGAGTACACCTGGTACACTATCGCGCTCGTCTCCGTTCGCCTACATTCGGCGATAGTGTACTGCAGGCTTTACAGTACTGTACAGTAATTTGTTTTCTGTACATTGTGTGTGCTGTGCAGTCGTGTGTGCTTTTTCAAAAGGTTTGGATTGAAACGGAACACGTTACTCTTTCATTAGCAGTGATACGAAGACTGGACAAAGGGGAATCACTCCAAAAAATTGGCAAGGTACTCAATGTAGGCGTTACGACAATAAAATATTGGAAAAGAAATAGGGGACACATTTCAACATGTACATTGACGATAGATGGTGGAAACGCTCTTAAGAATCGCACAACATTGAAAAAGCATGAATTTGAACTGCTTGACAGCGCATTGTGGATGAGGTGCTACCAAGCAAGAAGGAAAGGAACCCCGATATCTTGAGTTCAGAGATTGTTTATTTATAATACTTTTATTTCAGCCAAATGGCCATAAAAAACAAAAGGAAAATTTAATTACAATACAAATTATTCAAGTAATTTCAATTTTGCATTCTGGTGCCTCGGTTTGCATATTCTGTAATTGATTGTTGTTTTTTTTTTTACACAATTCTATGTGGTAGCGACACATGTTTGTCCGCATAAGTTGCACTCTCACGTCTCAGCTGGCTCATGATATGATGTGTTCACAGAGATGAGATGACGAAATCCGTGTACCGCCATTCCGGTAAACACGTGCCTCATCTCAAAGCTGGATGTGGTCCATGTCAGATCTACCATGGCCCCCGTTCCATAAAACTCGGCGGGTATTTCTTCTCTTTTTGCTTTTAATGTTGATAAAAGATTTTCCGAGGCTGGAGTGTTGGGAAGAGTCAAAAGTGTCCTTAGGTCCTCGATAAGGAATGTTTCTCTTGCGAGGAGGTAGACGAATCTGGAACGTGTAGTCTTTGACACTCCTAGTGCTCTTTTGATGTATAATGCTTTTACCCGTTCTAATACGGATAGGTTCTTTTCGGTGAGATGCGACCATATGACTTCTATCCCATACGTTAGTATGGGCATTACTTTAACTCTAAAGATTGTTTATTTTAATGTAAATCCGTATTTTTTTTAACTTTCTGATAATCTGACCTTTTCGTTCCGACCATACCCTCAGTCCCAAAGGTGACGGATTACTGGGGTTATACTGTAGTCTCTATTTTAAGCTTTTTGTTATCTGTTTGATTTTAATTCTTTGCCGCAATGAATCCTCATCTTGCCATACGAAATAAATAAAAAATAAATGAATTAATTTTAAAAAAAATAGAACATTTACTGTGTTGGTTACCACGCTTATGCCCTAGTTTCACCATTCACCACAAGATGGCAGGTGTATTGCAGCAGTGTCTTAGGCCGTTCTTGGAATTAAGCTTACCGATAAAGCAAATCAAGAAACGCAATAACTGTCGCCTTTTGTATTTAATCTATTATGGCTGAATGATAACCCAACATCACAAAAGTTACATCTTGTTTCTGACAACAAATGTCAGCACTTAAATCAAATACTGTACTTTAATTTTGAGGGTTAACCCGTTTATCCAGACATGCCTTCAATTGCATCACTGCATCTACTACCAACAACCCACAATTTAGTTATGGCATGCAAAAACAGTTTTCAAATGAAAAAGAAATTTACTGCGGTTAAACAAAATATGAGTACGGTACACACGCGGAGCACAATGGGATTGTTTAGCAAAGCCCAGTGTATAGAAAACAAAGCTATTGAGCTCCACGAGTGTAAATGACTACAATGAACTCTACGAGTCTTCTACTTACAGTTGGAGAGCCAATGCTGTGGCAGTATCTTTGCCCCAGGGCAGGGTACAGCACGCCCCCCTTCAGATAGTCACACTTCATTTGCTGAATTGACTCGGCCGAGAATTTCAGGACTATCTGGTCAGCATATGCTAATTCTTCGGATGTCATGAAGACAACGAAGAACTCATCGCCATTCGACGAAAACACTATTGGCGTATTCCCCGTCAAAGGAAAAGCTTTCTCTTCACGGGGTGAAATCGCTGATCGCTCTGTAACACACAGGAGGAAAGAATGGTCTGTGCCACAGATTACAATAGCTCCCCTTGGAGCGGCCATAACTATTGAGGAAGACTTGAATTCGAACCAGAATATTCTGCTCTTCGGGCAGGCACTTTTATCAATGCGACCATGCCAACACCCAAAATCAAATACCGGTAGGGGATCAAAGTGCGCGACTCATGAGTCTATTTTCAAGTTAGTTATATAGTAGTTAGCTATTGTTGCTTTAAGGGGTGGAACAGCGAGGCCATCTGCCTCGTACTTTCAAGTTATATACAGTAGTGCTATTTTAAAAATGCTCAAAGTATAGACATTGTATTATTATTATTATTAGACTTTTATTATTATTATTATTAAGTATTTATGTTGATAATCAGGCTGCGGTGAGAGTTGATGATAGGTTGAGTTCTTGGTTTTAAGTTGTTACAGGAGTGAGGTAAGGCTGTAATCATTTCACCACCACTCGTTATTTTAAACATGGACCATTTGCTGAATGGCATAAACTGGCTGGGTAGGATTCATTTATGTGGAAACCAAGTAGGCCTAAGTAGTCTGGCATAATCCTGATGACCTGGTTGCAATGATGGATAACATCGATAGCTTGCAAGCCAACTTGAACAGAAATATTAGTTAGTTATTGTTGTTTTAAGGGACGGAACTACGAAGTCATCTGCCTCTCTTAACACAGATTAAAGTAAGTTATACAAATTTGAAATGGAATTTACAATTTAGAGGTGGATACCTAAATTGGAAAAGACCGAAATATAATAAAACAAAAATTTAAATATAACTAATAATTATAAAAATAAACAAAAATTACGGGAAAACAAAAATTCAGCATTCAAAAACGAACAAGTCGTTGAGTCAATGTACACTGGAAAATTTAGATTGCTGGCCCTAACCCACTCTCACTTATAAAGCGGATGACGAGATCAGCAGCCACCGGAACAGAAATGTAATGTAGGGAGTGTGGTATGAAGATCAACATTTCGAAGGTAATGACAGTAGGGAAGAAACTCAAGAAAATAGAATGCCAGGGTAGGACGAACTAAATTGGAGCTGGTGGAACACTTTAAGTACTTTCAGCGGCATCAGTGGCGTAGTTGGTAGCACGCTGAACTGCTGTGCCCAAGATAGCGGGTTCAAACCCGGCCGAAGTCGTCGGAATTTTTAGGAGCGTTGAAAATCCTTCAGTATGCCTTCCTTCGGAGGGGAAGTAAAGCCGGCGGTCCCATGCCATAGATTTATGGCATGTAAAAGATCCTCAGACTAAACTTGTGTGAAGCTAAATCGTTAGGTTAGATTTCGTCAGAACGCTCTATCAAAGTTCCAACGTTCACCACCAGGTATCATTGATATCTGGTGGCGAAAGTAGGAACTACTTGAAATTGAACGGAACTTGTAGCTCACCCTAAGCAGCTACAGACTCAGGCGAGCCGAACATGTCTTCGGACACTCCCGGTACTCAAAGCCATACGATAAATAAATAAAAATTATGAGCCTTACAGTAGTCGCATATGATGTGTAACATCTGACATAGAAGAAACCTCACATGAAATTGTTGATACACCGGTATTTTATACTATTATTGGCATAAATATTAATATATTGTAAAAGGGAGTGTTTTACAGATATTGTAGTTTATAATACGGAACTCATTTTATTAGATGATTTTTAGCTTCCACCAGCTCTAGCCTAAATAAATAATACGATATGGATCAACTAGATTAATAGACGCGACACCGCTCATAACCTTAAATTCCTTATAAACAGGTTCTCTTCATTCACAGACCAACACGTAATTTCATATGGATTCTGTTAAAATGAGTCATATTGATATGATAAATATCGTTTAAAATGATAATCTGGTAGCAAGAATACCTACCCCGTCCGGGATTCGAACCCAAGATCCCTAGATTCACAGTCATAAGCACTAACCACACGGTTATTTCGAATAGGCGAATTATGAGCACAAGATGGTGACTTATTTCCACGTTCCAATAATACTGCATTACGGAATTAAGTTTCATTTATATTTTGCTTGTTTCGATAATGTTCCTGCGTAAAATTGAGTTTAAAATGCCTTATGAATAGGCCCTCTTGTGAGTAAAGAGAATGTATTCAGTAATAGTTCATGACGGCTTGCTCAATTCTCTCTAACCACAACGATTTTATTACATTGATGACTGCATTACCGTTATGTGGGTTAATATTTGAATAGCCATTGTGCAGAAACATAATACCGGCAATGCCGACTACTTACAATGTTTGATTTTAAGGCATTTTACCATTTAAATACTGATACGAAGACTTCGATCATGTACCATGTCATTTGTTTCAATCACTTGACACCAGAGTTCGCATGGGCGTTTTCCGTTCAGTAGGCCTATGTCAAACACATTCCACATGGCCGAGAGTACGTCATGGCTATCAATTTCCGACAACGCGCGCTCATTGTGTCTCGTACCACTGCCAGCTGGGTCTTACCACTGCCCGCTGGATCGATCGATCGAGCGGGCAGTGCATACCACCGTTTTCCACCACTGCCAGCTAGTACACTTCCGTTCGATCGATCGAGCGGGCAGTGCATACTTCCGTTCGATCCACCACTGTCAGCTCGAACGTTCCGATCCACTTCAGACCCCAATTTTCAAAATCACTCCCACAAAACTATCCAGCAACCGAGCGGAAAGATGTTACACATCAATAAATAAATAAATAATACATAATTAAGTACTTGGGCTGTGTATTCTCTAATGACGGTAGTATTTAGAATTTAGTGTAGCGTCGAAACTCTTCTTACGTCACTCAGTATTTTGAACGACCTTACTACATGGAAGTGAGAGATGGATATATCCAGGTTATATGATTCATAAACCAGATAATGCTATTGGTTTTACGTCCCTGTAAACTGCTGGGGCTTTTAGAAACGCCCCGAAGGGGATCATTAACAGGCCAATAAATCTGCTGTTACAGCTCCCACACTTTTGCGCACCCTCGAATGCCAACTGACTGCGGCGAGATTCGATCCCGCTATCTCGAGCTCAGCAGGCGAGAACGTTACCGCTGTGCCACGCAGCCAGTCTCATAAACTACCGGTAACTGATATGAGAGTAGCACGAAGGATTATTGGGATAAAGAGATGGGAGCAACGGCAGGACGTTTCTCGCAACGAAGAGATATTATTATTATTATTATTATTATTATTATTATTATTATTATTATTATTATTATTATTATTATTATGTTTATTATTATTATTATTATTATTATTATTATTATTATTATTATTATATAATATCTGCAAAAGGGGGTAATTCCCCGGTGGCAAATCGTACAAAAACAGAAAATTACCAACAATATCATCAAACACAATATACACAATTCGCAATTTAGGAACTATAGTAATTGCATCGTAGTATTTACACACAATTTCAATCTTCTCCTAAACACATCAATATGTTTGGGGAAAGGCTCTAAGACTGAGGCAGGTAATAAATTCCAATTATCAATACCACGGTTAGTGAAATAATATTTCCCATAATTTGTACGCTGTGGTCGGACCTTGACTTTATGTGGATGATCTGTCCTGCTCAGGTAGGTGGGATTTCCCAGACATTCGCTTAGTTCTCCCCATGCTGGCCGATTAGTAAAAGTGTTAAACATAGCGTATAGTCTGGATTTCATCCTCCTATCTTCCAGAGATTCCCACCCCAGTTTTTCTATCATTCAAGTTACACTACTTCTAGGATTAAAATTGTTGAGCACAAACCTAGCAGCCTCCTTTGTACCAACTCCAGCTCATTGATGAGCCCTACCTGATGTGGGTCCCAAACCGCTGAGCTGTATTGCAAGATTGGCCTCACCAGGGTCAAATATGCTAATTCTTTTGCAGTAGAGCTGCCTTTTAATACACGTTTTACAAAATGTACGCTTTGAAGACGACACAACCCACATGAGTGCTCCATTTCAGTAGCGTAGCCAGGATTTTAGTTTGGACGGGGCCCGTTACTGCAGTTCATATATTTTAGCCTATTTTCATTCATGAAAAAAAAAAAGCTTATGAGATCACCTTTTGTCTATGTGTGTGCATGTGTGGCCCCCCACCCCCTCCCCCTCCCCCTTCCCCTTCCTTCTCTAATAAAATCCAAACGGCCCGAGCGATTTCAATAAAACTCGGTAAGCACATACGACTACCTTGTCCGACCTCGACCGTGCCTTTCAAATGTTGATACGTTTCACCAATTCAACATGCGGACCACTGGCATTCTATATCTCCACAGCGGTAACAGATAACACCATGAAATGTTGTACAGTGATAAAGGGTACTATCACCCTTTCACGAATTGATTGCAGGCGGCCGAGATGGGAACTATTCATTGTTTACTTGTGTCAAACTGCTTCGTTGACAGTACAGTTGCGCGAGTAGGATATGACTCAGCTCCAGTAGCCACATTTATCGTTTAACTATCCGTGGTAACATGACCTCCTGTGACGCTGACCTGACGCAATGCAGCTTGAGACTGCACTCTGTCATCGCTGTGACCTCAGTTCCGTCCCGCGGGGCTCATGCTACAATAAACAACAAACGCTGGTGCAGCCACGCTCAGCGGCAATCAAATGTTGAATGGGTAAACTACAAGTTTACCTATGCGACTGTATGAGACCTATTTAGTAAAATACTAACATGGCGGTCAAGCGAAGTTGAGGCATTTTAATGGACATTTCACGCGATTTAACCATCCGAGCGCAGTGAAACTTGAAGAAGCGGTAAATGTTTATACAAATTATAATCTACTGACATCTAATTTAGTTCGGTTGTTTACATATCCTCAAGATGGCGGCTGTTCGAAATTTTAAAATAAAGTTTTTATTTCTTCTGACCTAATCATGCCATCGAAGTAAAAGTTTGAATAATGAACCTAAGCAATAATTTTCATTTAATGGTACATAACTGTATATCCTAAACAATCCAACATGGCGACCATCCGAAATATTTAAACGGATCTTAAATCTACGAATCAATTGCAGCAATCGAACTGAAATGTTGTATGCTGATAGAGGAGTAGTGGTTTTGGATGGTTCTAATGCCACCGCCACCGCTCCACCGCTGGAATACTAAAATGGCAATATCTCGCGAACCAATCAGGCTAGAGACTTGTACGAGGTGTCAAATTACTCAGGTGAACACCCCCTTTCCAATGTAAAACATATTTCTTCCCCAAAATAAAACCTACCCCTACTAGGGGGTGAAATTTTAATTTTCTAGAAAATCTCGCTTTTCAAGTGCAACATGTGGGAGTTTGAATGCCAATATGGAATTAAACGTTGTTCCACACAAGGGACATGTGTACGGTGGAAAGCCACTATGATTTAACATGCTTGTTTTTTTGTTTTTACGCATGCCCACTCATAGTTTTTGTAAGAGGGCGGACTTTTTAAAGATGGCGGCTGTAGTGTAACCTAACCTAACCCAACCCACGAGGGGTGATCAAGAAGAATTCCAAGCGGCGCTTGTCGATAGGCAAACCAATAATCAATGAGGACATATAAGGCCTTGAGGCGATAACCGCTTTTGATTGATCCCTGTTGATTTGTCCCTTTGGACTGGTCCCGGTGGACGGGTCATTGCTGACGAGTCCCTTTGGACAGGTCATTGTTGACGATTCCCTGTGGACGGGTCCATGTTGACGAGTCCCTGTTGATGAGTTCCTGTGGACGGGTCCTTGTTGACGGGTCCCTGTTGACGTGTCCTTTTGACTGATCCCTTTGGACCGGTCCCTTTGGACTGGTCCCTAATGCTATGATGAAATTAAATGTTGTTCCACATGAAGCGCATGTGAAGAGCCGATTGCTACTATGAATTAACATGTTTGTTTTCTGTTTTTACGCATGCGCACTGGGGTTTTCGTAAGAGGGCGAACTTTTAAAATAATGATTTATAGATGAGTTATTTAAAAAAAAAACGAACCAAAACTAATAGGTCATTGGCTTTTTAATATCTCATGAACCAATAAGACTAGGGACTTGTATGAGGGGCCGTTACACTAGGGATGACGCCCCGATTTTGAATGTATTTTTGATTTTTGTCAAAAGGGCCTAAGTACACTTTGGTTAATATCTCGCGAACCAGTAAGGCTAGGGACTTGTATGAGGGGTCGTAGCACTTGAGATGGCATTTCCTTTTTAAATGTAATTTTTGAAATTTTGACAAGGGGCCTAACTACACTTTTGTTGATATTTCCTGAACCCATGATGGGATTTTGACCTGTGAGGTGTCGTTGGACTTGGGCAGACACTCTCTTCTTGAATGTATTTTTGACATTTTAACAAAGGGCCTAACTACACTTTTGTTAATATCTCGCGAACCAATAAGGCTAGAGACTGGTATGTGGAGTCCTAGCACTCGGGGTGACGCTCTGTTTTTGAATATATATTTAATGTTTGTCAAAAAGGCCTAACTGCACTGTTGTTAATATCTCGATAACTAATAATGGGAGAGAGTCAAGTGAGGTGTTATAATACTTAGGATGGCCAACCCTTTCCCATGACCAACGAATTTACCCCAAATATTCAAAACAACAGGGTCACTGACTTGAGTTTATAAAAACTAATAATCGGATATCGACATGTGAGGTGTCATAGGACTTATAATGGTCAACCCTTTCCCATGGCCATTGAATTTACCTAAAATATCCAAAACATTAAGGTCATTGACCTGAGAACTTATAAATTAATAATTGGATATGGACATGTGAGATGTTTACCGTGAGTGATGAAACATAGCTAGGTAGAGAAAGAATTAGTGTAGGCTACATGTATGGTGACTGACAAGTCTTTCACTATAGGAAGTTGTTTTCAGATCAGACTGTAGTACAGAGAGAGTATAGGTTGCAAGCATGGGTTAATAAATGACAAACGGTGTACACAAAATCTGATTTATTGATACAAGAATTATGAGTAGACTATCTTTAATTGATTGGTTAAAGAGGATAGCTAAAGAAACAAAATGGTGACTACATTGAACTAAACTGAACCAAGCTGAATCAAACCCAACCAAACCGAACCAAACCTAATCGAAAACAAGCCAAGGGTTTAAGTGTAAAACTTGTGGGTGGATGTGGTCATTGGTAATGTCAAAAAGGAAATGGATAACGCTCTGCCTATAGAGGGTAAGGTAAAGCTAGTTCATGGTGCTAATGCACACACCCAAGTACATGAACCACACACAACTATCCTATGCAGTTGCTCACTGGTTGCTGGGACAAAATGGTCGCTACAAACAACAAGCTTAAATACTTGGGGCTAATAATCTATACACATACACACACACACCCACTCGCTTGTTCAAAACTAAACTGTCTTGCTGGCAGTGCTCACACAGTAGGAAAATGACAGAAATGCTTGGCTAACAGAAATACAATCATTTTCGGTTGTCTAATGTTACCAGCTAACCATTACGTGCTATAGTGGTGAGCACATGTGCCTCTTGCACTGGAAATCGTAACTCGATTTCTAGCTCTAAGGGCTAGAACGAATCAAACTAAGAAATAAGGGTATGGTGACGCAGTGGTTAAACTGTTAGCCTTCCACTAAGGTAGACTAGGGTTTGATTTTGGTTTAATATGCATGTCATAAACAAACATACAAAAAAGCAGAGATAATGTTTAAAACTGATTACACTTGTCCCTTTTCAAATTATTACTTAGATCACAAATACAAAGGTGGACTGGGTTTGATAGACAGTTAATGCAGCCTATCGCACACTTGCCTGTAAGAAAGCCAAACAAGTAAAAAGCGTAGGTAGAGCAGTGGTAAAATTGCTATGTGTAGAGAACTACCTAACGGTTTTAGAAACTGGCAAAGATATGTCACATAAACAGTGCAGGACACAATCCAGCAAACATAATTTTTATCTTGTGGAACAGAGAAAACATATATAGAGAGAGAGATAAACAGAAAGCTGGTGTATGTATGGGTAGCATTGATTGTTTGACCAGAGAAAACACGGTGAGGTAGGGTGGGGAGAGGGAGAATTAACACTTATATATTGAACCGTTTATCCACAGGCTGTATAAAGGATTCTAATAATTATTCATCATCTTTTGATACATTTCTACAGAAAATAGAAATGAGAGCCAGGCGGTGTTGGGAAATATTGAGATATCAGTGGCCAAGAGGACACAATGGTTTAAGCTCCTGTGGTATTTTAGGAAGAAGCATATATAATCTTGACACATAGGACAGGTGCAACATTTTAGCGCGGAAGACGGCTTGGGCACGCTCATTATGGCCTGTTGCTAGGAAGGTTGGCGCCAAGAAGGCAATTGGTCTATCATCATGTTAGCCACTCCCTACTGCAGAAATTCTTGTAAAAGCGCGCAAAGACACACAAGAGTCTGGGCCAATAATATCAAGACGCCTTGTTTTAGCGGCAACTCGGCTTGGTAACGCACACTGGTAAATTAACGCGGGAGTTATCTACAGATTAATTCCACGATCGATTCGAGCCGGCTACAGTATAATCGTAACCTCCACACTGCTACGAACTCAATGATACCGATCGCATGCTAGTCTGATAATTATTACGGAATACTTTTCTAATAAATCCCCTTGCACACCTACCCTAGTCAGTTTCATTTATAAGGATCCAAAATGCTTCGAGGATCATCACTCATTTTGTACGTCTGAGGACGTAAGGTCGAACACTGATCACTCATTTTGTACTTCTGAGGGCGTTTTGGAACAGTGTCGTCAAATTATAAGTGTAACTTCAGTGATTTATTTATAGTCCCAGCACTATCAGTAGGACCAGTTCATCGAAATAATTCACCAAATAGACTGTCAAGGAATATAGTACTTGATAGGTGAATATAGTAGGATTTGTATCGTGTATGTGTATCTGACAAAACTTTATTTAATTCAGCACGAGATGACGTCTAAGAACGAGAACGGATCAGGGAACCAGCAGGACATTTGCCAGAAGATGTCGATGACCAGATAAACAACTTATAGGAGATGGCTGCAGACGTTTTTCCTGGCGCTGTTTTAAAGGATTGAGTACCAAATGAATTTATTTATTTATTTATTAAATCAGCTATGGTATTATGGGACATATTTTTGTAGATATTTGTTTGCTTGTTTGGTAATGTAGATTATTAGTTTTTGTTTTACTGACACATTAAATATGGGACTAGCCGAGCGTTGCGTAATTTGTAAATATTGTGATTGTATTTGGTTCAACTTTACGACACGACGCGCAGCCCCTGCTCGCGTTCGCTTGCATAAATCGCGGTCAAGCATTATTATTCGGAGGTATGCCTTATAACAGAAATGGAACTGAATTAATTTTGAGAATAAAAATAGAATTTGGAGGGTAAGATTATTTGTGAGTAGAATTTTATGACGGATCAGGATTATTTTGATAGTTGCTTTCCAGCAGATTTGAACGGGATGACAATTTGCAGCCGAGTTTTTGTTGTGTATTTTTGTTAATGTGTCAATGGACGCAGTATTGTTGATCTGTTTTGAGCCGATCCAGTGTGTGCGTATGAGAGTCATTCCAAGCTTTTGGTGCGTTGTGTGATTTTTATAATGTGCTAGCGAGAATATATCATGGTGATTATTCTGCCTTGCTCCACATTAGCCCAGTTCATGACCTCGCGAGGCTGAACTTGTGGTATATATTTGTGTTTCTTGCCATCCAGGGGATGGGTGAGATTTGTTGACGTTTCCAGACGGAAACTGCACCTAGCTTGCCGGGCTGAGAGAGATATTTGAGGCAGACGGACTCACATCAGTACTCAGTTTCTTATTAACGAGCAGTACACCACACATTATATAACTTCTTGACCAGAGAAAAATGGACTTGTATCCATATGTTATGACGAGTGAGTTCTTACCGCTCAAATGCTTATGTTATGATTTTATCATTTATGTGAAGCTGCATTCACAGTGTATTGTTGTGACGAGCGAGTTCCTACCGCTCAGTGTTATTATTATTTATTAAGGGGGTGAAAGTCAGGGAGGATTTCTTTTATTTATTTATTTATTATTATTATTATGCACATACCTTTTTCAGTCATTACATTTCTTTTATTCTAATTGTTATTCATTTTATTTCTAGTATAGCCTCTGTCATGAACCTTTCTATTCATTAGAGCATGTTGTTTTAAGCGAACTTTGCTGTGTATCGCAGTCTGGACTGAACACGACCCCGTAGATGAATCTTGAGAAAACCATGCTTTATTGAAGGGTGCAATATGAATGGTAAATAGTATTTTTGCTTTTTCAATAGTTTTTTTCCAAATGCAGTGGTAGATAGCCGTTAGTTTGTAAAACATTCTTACTTGCATTACTATTGCCTCTACGGTTCCGCTAAGACACAGAGACAGACTGTACTATTGCCATGGTCAAGCGCTCACATTAAGATCATTTACAAAACATAACATGAAAAATAAAAAATCTTGTTCGGAAATATCGTTTTTCAACATACGCAAAATAAATAAAATATGTGTAAACAAAAAATTGAAAATTCTTGTTTCCATAACATGAAATCCAAAAACTTTAAACTGACATTTTCAAATTGTGTACATGGAAAATTGACAAATAATGGCAATGTGTAACATGTGAAAATGAAAAAAAAAATGAACAAATGGCTAACATTATTTAAAAATATAAAAAACCGTCGTGTTCTATCGTTAAAGTGTGAATCAAACCACATCTACTTATTTGGATCACCCGGGACTGAGTAGACCTGTTTTAGTCCTAATATACTTTTTTTGTTAAAGCTCAAATTGAACTCAAGAGCTTTAGAGTGGCTAACTATGCTAACCGTTACGTCACAAAGACAACTTTACACTACTCTTAATGAACAATAATAAAAAAAAGAATAATAAATTTTGGATTTTTTTTAAGGATGAACATGGTGACACTCTTTCTGTTGCACAGTCTGCTAGCCGCTAGCTAGCAGCTGGGGTCTTAGAAAACGATACAGTTGACATTTTGTAATGAGATGTGACATGTTTCAAAGTACGGTATTATGGGTTGCTGTTGAGTAAAAACTAATCCTGTACAAGGAAGCAAGGGTTCGAACCCCTTACCTAACATTACTATTGCCTGAACATGGCTTGACGACACTGTATTATTATGATACTCGGTGCACAAACCATAGATAGAGTGTATTGTTTAAGATCACTTTCTTTCTGAACATAGGTGGAGACTGTTGATGGTTAACAATGGCATTAATATAGTAGGACGTGGGTATAGCAATTAAGAAAAAACAGACAATACCCATACAATATTTTTATTTAATATAAGTACTTGTACAATAGTTACATTCAAAATACATTTCTTTTTTCTCTATTACTATTTAGTCCTTTTTGATTCTCTTGCATATGAAGGGTAGATAACCTTGAACTTCAGCCCCTTAAAACAACAACAACACAACCTTTTGCATAGTCTGTGATGTTGATGACCCTGGAGATGTGCAAGTTGGATTAAACATAACTTTTACAGCAGGGGTTAAATGTTGCTCAATAAGCACACCACTATTTTGAGTAGCAACATTTTTTTCTTGTACTAGCTTTTTTAGCATTGTCATGATTATTTATTGACACCAACAGTGTTTCATCTGTTACACCACATTGATGATCACTCACACTTAAAACCTTACCATTTCTACTTTTTCGATTGCCTCGACATCTTTTTGACCTCTCTTTTGAGCATTGCCAAAATATTACTCCTTTTACATTTTGACGATTATAGTTATAAGAGTAGCCTTTATAGAGTACACGTTGTTTACCTTTGTTAGTTGTAGTAAGTTCCATAGTAGCAACTAACCTGTTAGTATGATTTGCTCACTACAAAGGTTATAACTGATCTGATAATAAAATCATTTAGCGTTGGCTTTTATATTTAATATGTACAGTTTGATGTGATAGCAAAAGTGAGAGCAAAATGGTAGCAGAGTGGTAGAAAATATTACATGTATTGTTAATAAATAGTTTAAGCGGTTAGGTGGATCCATTACATAATAATTTTGGCTCGACGAAGCTCATTTTCTATATCCAATAGTTCTTCCTCATATTCAGTATAACCAGCCTGTTTATAGACATGCAGTTGCTGAAGCCACCAGAGAAGCTTATTTGGATGGTTCCAGTTGACTAATTAAACAAATGATTTTTTGGTGTAAACAAAGCATTACCATTATCATTATTATCATCATCTTCATCATCATTATCATCATAACCATTATCATTATCATCATCATCATCATTTTAATCCTCATCACTGTTACTATATAGTCCTTTTTGATCCGTTTGCAATACCACATTTTGCACAGTCTGTGTTGCCTTTGATAATGTTGCGAGTTTTTCAGACATTGACAACTGTCCTAACACAACTTTCTCAGGAGATGATACATGCTTTATAACAAACAATGCACTATCTTGAGCTGCAATATATTTTTCTGTGACTAGTGTTTTAGCATTTTGAAATGTTTTTTTAACAGGAACGATGTTTTATCTGGTACACTACATTGATGATCACTCACACTTAAGACATCACAATTTTTACTTTTCAGCTCACCTCGAGAATGTTTTGAACGATGTTTTGAACAACGCCAAATAACAGTTCCATTTTTATTGGTTCGTTTTACAATATATGTATTTCATTTATAGAATGCATATGGCATACCATAGCTATTTGTTGATACTTCCATGTCAATTGTCAAGCATGAACTAACCTCTAGCAAAGATCACTCGATAATATAAATAATAGTTTAAAGTGAAAGGAAAAGTGGGTGCAAGAGTGAGTGCAAGAGTGGGTGCAAGAGTGGGTGCAAAAGTGGGTTCTAAAGTGGGTGCAAAGGTGGGTGCAAAGATGGGTGCAAAAGTGGGTGCAAAGGTGGGTGAAAAGGTAGGTGCAAATGTGAATGCAAAAGGGAGTGCAAAAGTGAGTGAAAAATTGGATGTAAGCTGGGGTGCAAAAGTGGGTGCCGTTTATAGTAGGCATGAATTTTACTAGAATGTGATTTGAGTAAATGTAATTTCTAAACCCAAGTAGTGAATAGTCAGTTGGTTCTGATCTATGCAAGCGTAAACATGTCACATACACTGGTGATGGATACTCAAGGCTTTAAGAACAACGAAAACAAGTACAGTATATATTTAAAGAGGTGTCTATTATTGATTGCACAACACGTGGGTTACCAAAACTTTTTTTCGGACTAGTGTTTTAACATTTGACGAGTTTTTTTTAACAGCAACGATGTTTTATCTGTCACACAACATTGATGATCACTCACACTTAAGACCTCACTATTTTTACTTTTTAGCTCCCTTTGGACCGATACCTATGGGTTGGCCCATGCATTTATCCAAATTATGTCAAAGGGACGGGTCCAAAAGGATTAGTCATAAGGACCTGTCAACAGGGACCCGTCCACAGGGATCCGCCCACAGTGACCCGTCAGCAGGGGCCCGTCAAAAATGACTCCCTTAAAAAGGACCCGCCCAAAGGGGCCAGTCAACAGGGACCAGTCCAAAGGGGCAAATCAACAGGGATCAATCAAAATGGGTTATCGCCTCAAGCTCTGTCATACCCCCCTTTGATTGTTGGTTTGCTTATCGACAAGCGCCGCTTGGATTACTTTTTAATCACCCCTCGTGGGTTAGCCGCCATCTTTAAAAAGGTCGTGGGCAAGATATTAACAAAAGTGCACTTAGGCCCCTTGTCAAAATTTCAAAAATAGATTCAGTGTTGTGCAATTAATAATAGCCACCTCATTAACTATATACTTGATTTTGTTGATCCTAAAGCCTTTAGTATCCATCATCAGTGTATGAGACATGTTTACGCTTGCATAGATCAAAACCAACTGACTACTCACTACTTGGGTTTAGAAATTACATTTACCCAAATCAAATTCTAGTAAAAATCGTGCCTACTATAAATTGCACACACTTATGCACACACTTTTACTTTCACTTTTGCACTCACTTTTGCACCCACATTTGCACCCACTTTTAAACCCACTTTTACACTCACTTTTTCACCCACTTTCACATCCACTTTTGCACCCACTTTAAACTATTATTTCTATTATTGAGCGAAATTTATTGGAGATTATTTCATGCTTGACAATTGATATGGAAGTATCAACGAATAGTTATGGTAAGCCATATGCATACTATAAAGGTTATACGTATATTGTAAAACGAACCAATAAAAATGGAACTGTTATTTGACGTTGTTCAAAACATCGTTCAAAACAGTGTCAAAGTGAGCTAAAAAGTAAAAATAGTGGGGTCTTGAGTGTGAGTGATCATCAATGTAGTGTGACAGATAAAACATCGTTGCTGTTTAAAAAAACTCGTCAAATGTTAAAACACTATTGCGAAAAAAAGATATGGTAACCCGCGTGTTGTGCAATCAATAATAGCCACCTCTTTAAATATATACTGTACTTGTTTTCGTTGACCTTAAAGCCTTGAGTATCCATCACCAGTGTATGTGACATGTTTACGCTTGCATAGATCAAAACCAACTGACTATTCACTACTTGGGTTTAGAAATTACATTTACCCAAATCAAATTCCAGTAAAAATCGTGCCTACTATAAATTGCACACACTTTTGCACACACTTTTACATTCACTTTTGCACTCACTTTTGCACCCACTTTTGCACCCACTTTTAAACCCACTTTTACACTCACTTTTGCACCCAGTTTTACACCCACTTTTGTACCCACTTCAAAACTATTATTTCTACTACTGAGCGAAATTTATTGGAGTTTATTTCATGCTTGACAATTGATATGGAAGTATCAACGAATAGTTATGGTAAGCCATATGAATACTATAAAGGTTATACGTATATTGTAAAACAAACCAATAAAATGGAACTGTTATTTGACGTTGTTCAAAACACCGTTCAAAACAGAGTCAAAGTGAGCTAAAAAGTAAAAATAGTGAGGTCTTAAGTGTGAGTGATCATCAATGTAGTGTGACAGATAAAATATCGTTGCTGTCTAAAAAAACTCGTCAAATTTTAAAACACTCTAGTCCGAAAAAAAGATATGGTAACCCGCGTGTTGTGCAATCAATAATAGCCACCTCTTTAAATATATACTGTACTTGTTTTCGTTGTTCTTAAAGCCTTGAGTATCCATCACCAGTGTATGCGACAATTTTACGCTTGCATAGATCAAAACCAACTGACTATTCACTACTTGGGTTTAGAAATTACATTTACTCAAATCACATTCTAGTAAAATTCATGCCTACTATAAACGACACCCACTTTTTCACCCACACTTACATCCAATTTTGCACTCACTTTTGCACTCCCATTTGCACTCCCTTTTGCACCCACCTTTGCACCCACTTTTGCACCCACCTTTGCACCCACTTTTGCACCCACTTTTGCACCCACTCTTGCACCCACTCTTGCACCCACTATTCCTCTCACTTTAAACTATTATTTATATTATCGAGTGAACTTTGCTAGAGATTAGTTCATGCTTGACAATTGACATGGAAGTTTCAACAAATAGCTATGGTATGCCATATGCATTCTATAAAGGAAATACATATATTGTAAAACGAACCAATAAAAATGGAACTGTTTTTTGGCGTTGTTCAAAACATCGTTCAAAACAGTGTCGAGGTGAGCTGAAAAGTAAAAATAGTGATGTCTTAAGTGTGAGTGATCATCAATGTAGTGTACCAGATAAAACATGGTTGCTGCTTAAAAAAAACTCTTCAAAATGGTAAAACACTAGTCCCAGAAAAAATTATTGCAGCTCAAGATAGTGCATTGTTTGTTAAAAAGCATGTATCATCTTCTGAGAAAGTTGTGTTAGGACAGTTGTCAATGTCTGAAAAACTCGCAACATTATCAAAGGCAACACAGACTGTGCAAAATGTGGTATTGCAAAGGGATCAAAAAGGACTATATAGTAATAGTGATGAGGATTATAAAGATGATCATGATAATGGTAATGGTTATGGCGATGATGATGATGATGATAATAATAATGATAATGGTAATGCTTTGTTTACACCAAAAAATAATTTGTTGAATATGTCTACTGGAACCATCCAAGTAAGCTAATCGGGCGGCTTCAGCAACTGCATGTCTATAAACAGGCTGGTTATACTGAATATGAAGAAGAACTATTGGATATAGAAAATGAGCTTCGTCGAGCCAAAATTATTATGTAATGGATCCACATAACCGCTTAAACTATTTATTAACAATACATGTAATATTTTCTACCACTCTGCTTCCATTTTGCTCTCACTTTTGCTATCACATCAAACTGTACATATTAAATATAAAAGCCAACGCTAAATGATTTTATTATCAGAACAGTTATAACCTTTGTAGTGAGCAAATCATACTAACAGGTTTGTTGCTGCTATGGAACTTACTACAACTAACAAAGGTAAACAACGTGTACTCTATAAAGGCTACTCTTATAACTATAATCGTCAAAATGTAAAAGGAATAATATTATGGCAATGCTCAAAAGAGAGGTCAAAAAGATGTCGAGGCAATCTAAAAAGTAGAAATGGTATGGTTTTAAGTGTGGGTGATCATCAATGTGGTGTACCAGATGAAACACTGTTGGTGTCTACAAATAATCATGACAATGCTAAAAAGCTAGTACAAGAAAAAATGTTGCTACTCAAAATAGTGCAGTGTTTATTGAGCAACATTTAACCCCTGCTGTAAAAGTTATGTTTAATCCATCTTCCACACCTCAAGAGTCATCAACATCACAGACTATGCAAGAGGTTGTATTTTTGTTGTTTTAAGGGGCTGAACTACAAGGTTATCTACCCTTCATATGCAAGAGAATCATAAAGGACTAAATAGTAATAGAGAAAAAGAAATGTATTTTGAATGTAACTATTGTACAAGTACTTATATTAAATAAATAAAAATATTGTATGTGTACTGCCTGTTTTTTTTCTTAATTGCTATACCCACGTCCTACTACATTGATGCCATCAACTGTCTCCACCTATGTTCGGAAAGAAAGTGATCTTAAACAATACACTCTATCTATGGTTTGTGTACCGAGTATCATAATAATACAGTGTCGTCAAGCCATGTTCAGGCAATAGTAATGTTAGGTAAGGGGTTCAAACCCTTGCTTCCTTGTACAGGATTAGTTTTTACTCAACAGCAACCCTTAATACTGTACTTTGAAACATGTCACAACTCATTACGAAATGTCAACTGTATCGTTTTCTAAGACCCCTGCTGCTGGCTAGTGGCTAGCAGACTGTGCAAGAGAAACAGTGTCACCATGTTCATCCTTAAAAAAAATCCAAAATTTATTATTCTTTTTTTATTATTGTTCATTAAGAGTAGTGTAAAGTTGTCTTTGTGACGTAACGGTTAGCACAGTTAGCTGGCTGGCACTCTAAAGCTCTTTAGTTCAATTCTAGCTTTAACAAAAAAAAAGTATATTAGGACTAAAACAAGTCTATCCAGTCTCGGGTGATCCAAATACGTAGATGTGGTTTGATTCACACTTTAACGATAGACCACAACGGTTTTTTATTTTTTTAAATAATGTTAGCCATTTGTTCATTTTTTTTCATTTTCACATTTCACACATTGCCATTATTTGTCAATTTTCCATGTACACGATTTGAAAATGTCAGTTTAATGTTTTTGGATTTCATGATATGGAAACAAGAATTTTCCATTTTGTTGTTTACGCATTTTTTATTTATGTTGTGTAAGTTATGTTGAAAAACGTTATTTCCAAACATGATTTTTTATTTTTCATTTTATGTTTTTGTAAATGATCTTAATGTGAGTGCTTGACCATGGCAATAGTACAGTCTGTCTATGTGTGTTAGCGGAACCGTAGGGGCATATTACTACTCCAAGTAAGAATGTTTTACAAAATATCGGCTATCTACCACTGCATTTGAAAAACAAAACTATTGAAAAAATACTATTTACCATTCATATATAAGTGTTAATTCTCCCTCTCCCCACCCTACCTCACCGTATTTTCTCTGGTCAAACAATCAATGCTACCCATACATACACAAGCTTTCTATATCTATCTCTATATATACAGTATATATGTTTTCTCTGTTCCACAAGATAAAAATTATGGTTGCTGGATTGTGTCCTGTACTGTTTATGCGACATACCTTTGGCAGTTCATAAAACCGTTAGGTAGTTCTCTGCACATAGCGATTTTACCACTGCTCTACCTACGCCTTTTGCTTGTTTGGCTTTCTTACAGGCTAGTATGCGATAGGCTGCATTAACTGTATATCAAACCCAGTCCACCTTTGTATTTGTGATCTAAGTAATAATTTGAAAAGGGACAAGTGTAATCAGTTTTAAACATTATCTCTGCTTTTTTGTATGTTTGTTTATGACATGCATATTAAACCAAAATCAAACCCTAGTCTACCTTAGTGGAAGGCTAACAGTTTAACCACTGCGTCACCATACCCTTATTTCTTAGTTTGATTCGTTCTAGCCCTTAGAGCTAGAAATCGAGTTACGATTTCCAGTGCAAGAGGCACATGTGCTCACCACTATAGCACGTAATGGTTAGCTGGTAACATTAGACAACCGAAAATGATTGTATTTCTGTTAGCCAAGCATTTCTGTCATTTTCCTACTGTGTGAGCACTGCCAGCAAGACAGTTTAGTTTTGAACAAGCGAGTGGGTGTGTGTGTGTATGTGTATAGATTATTAGCCCCAAGTATTTAAGCTTGTTGTTTGTAGCGACCATTTTGTCCCAGCAACCAGTGAGCAACTGCATAGGATAGTTGTGTGTGGTTCATGTACTTGGGTGTGTGCATTAGCACCATGAACTAGCTTTACCTTACCCTCTATAGGCAGAGCGTTATCCATTTCCTTTTTGACATTACCAATGACCACATCCACCCACAAGTTTTACACTTAAACCCTTGGCTTGTTTTCGATTAGGTTTGGTTCGGTTTGGTTGGGTTTGATTCAGCTTGGTTCAGTTTAGTTCAATGTAGTCACCATTTTGTTTCTTTAGCTATCCTCTTTAACCAATCAATTAAAGATAGTCTACTCATAATTCTTGTATCAATAAATCAGATTTTGTGTACACCGTTTGTCATTTATTAACCCATGCTTGCAACCTATACTCTCTCTGTACTACAGTCTGATCTGAAAACAAGTTCCTATAGTGAAAGACTTGTCAGTCACCATACATGTAGCCTACACTAATTCTTTCTCTACCTAGCTATGTTTCATCACTCACGGTAAACATCTCACATGTCCATATCCAATTATTAATTTATAAGTTCTCAGGTCAATGACCTTAATGTTTTGGATATTTTAGGTAAATTCAATGGCCATGGGAAAGGGTTGACCATTATAAGTCCTATGACACCTCACATGTCGATATCCGATTATTAGTTTTTATAATCTCAGGTCAATGACCCTGTTGTTTAGAATATTTGGGGTAAATTCGTTGGTCATGGGAAAAGGTTGGCCATCCTAAGTATTATAACACCTCACTTGACTCTCTCCCATTATTAGTTATCAAGATATTAACAACAGTGCAGTTAGGCCCTTTTGACAAACATTAAATATATATTCAAAAACAGAGCGTCACCCCGAGTGCTAGGACCCCACATACAAGTCTCTAGCCTTTTTGGTTCGCGAGATATTAACAAAAGTGTAGTTAGGCCCTTTGTTAAAATGTCAAAAATACATTCAAGAAGAGAGTGTCTGCCCAAGTCCAACGACACCTCACAGGTCAAAATCCCATCATGGTTCAGGAAATATCAACAAAAGTGTAGTTAGGCCCCTTGTCAAAATTTCAAAAATTACATTTAAAAAGGAAATGCCATCTCAAGTGCTACGACCCCTCATACAAGTCCCTAGCCTTACTGGTTCGCGAGATATTAACCAAAGTGTACTTAGGCCCTTTTGACAAAAATCAAAAATACACTCAAAAACGGGGCGTCATCCCTAGTCCAACGGCCCCTCATACAAGTCCCTTGTCTTATTGGTTCATGAGATATTAAAGAGCCAATGACCTATTAGTTTTGGATAGTTTTTTTAATAACTCATCTATAAATCATTATTTAAAAAGTCCGCCCTCTTACGAAAACCCCAAGTGCGCATGCGTAAAAACAGAAAAGAAACATGTCAATTCATAGTAGCAATTGGCTCTTCACATGCGTTTCATGTGGAACAACGTTTAATTTCATCATAACATTAGGGACCAGTCCAAAGAGACCTGTCCAAAGGGATCAGTCAAAAGGACACGTCAACAGGGACCCGTCAAAAAGGACCCGTCAACAGGGACTCATCAACAGGGACTCGTCAACAAGGACCCGTCCACAGTGAATCGTCAACAATGACCCGTCCAAAGGGACTCGTCAGCAATGACCCGTCAACAGGGACCAGTCCAAAAGGACAAATCTACAGGGATCAATCAAAAGCGGTTATCGCCTCAAGGCCTTATATGTCCTCATTGATTATTGGTTTGCCTATCGACATGCGCCACTTGGAATACTTTTTGATCACCCCTCGTGGGTTGGGTTAGGTTAGGCTACACTACAGCCGCCATCTTTAAAAAGCCCGCCCTCTTACAAAATCTATGATTGGCATACGTAAAAACAAAAAACAAGCATGGTAAATCATAGTGGCTTTCCACCGTATACATGTCTCTTGTGTGGAACAACGTTTAATTCCATATTGGCATTGAAACTCCCACATGTTGCACTTGAAAAGCGAGATTTTCTAAAAAATTCCAATTTCACCCCCTAGTAGGGGTAGATTTTATTTTGGGGATGAAATATGTTTTCCATTGGAAAGGGGGTGTTCGCCTGAGTAATTTGACACCTCGTACAAGTCTCTAGCCTGATTGGTTCGCGAGATATTGCCATTTTAGTATTCCAGCGGTGGAGCGGTGGCGGTGGCATTAGAACCATCCAAAAACCGCTACTTAGAGGCTATTAATATATGTTCACCTATTGGACTTTCAATAACCTGTCGAGTACAGTACCAACATGGCAGCCAAACGAAGTTAAAACATTTAAATGGAATTGACTCGCGATTTAATCGCAGTGAAACTTGATACGGTAAATGTTCATACAAAATCTACTGGTATCTAATTAAATTCAATTGTTTCATAACCACAAGATGGCGGCCGTGCGAAATTTTAAAATTGTGTTTTTATATCTTGTGTTCTAATCATACGATCGATGTGAACGTTTGAATAATGAACCTACGCAATAATCTTCATCTAATGGTGCATAACTCTAAAATGGCCTACATACAGACCAATCCAACATGGCGTTCCTTTTCATAGGCGGAATATTTCTTTTAATAAAGAAGACCAATAGGATGTATGAATATAGGCTATATAGTTCTTCACGGAACTACTTGTTCTGATTATAAGTACTTTAGGGACCATTTTTAGCTTAGGACAAAAATCTTCAGTCTGTTCATTCATGTCTGTCTGAATTCCGCCCTTCGTTGCTTTGTTTTGAGGCAGCTCACAGCTCTGTCAGTGTCTATATTTGTCTCTCTCGCTCAGATTTTCAATTATCAGTTATCAGAACACTACTATTATGGCATATTCACACGTTTCGGTTCAGATGTTCTTTACATTAATACCGCACTGTGTCTTGGTGTACAGTATTTTAAATAGTTTATTTACTAAAACTATTTTTAGTCAATTGCATGAATATGTCCAAAAACCCATCAGGAGTAGATAATAGGAAGAAGGGACACTCATAAAGGCATCAAACAAAGAAGGTACGTTGCAAAATATTTAGGTCTAGTTTTGTTAGTCTAATTTATACAGAGCTGTCATAAGGTAAGCCTAAAGGCCACCACACACAGAAAGCTAGGCTAAGCTAAGCTAAGCTACGCGGTGTTATGAAAAATATCGCTCTCAATGCATTTAAGTACAGTGACACACACAGGCCGCTATGCAAAGCTATACTATGCGAAGCGATGCTAGGCTAAGCTAGACAGATCGCTAGGCAGGCGATTTTCTTGGCTGTAGCTGGCCTGGCGCATGCGCTTTTCATTCCGGAACAGTTGATCTGGCGGGCTGTCGCAGACCTTGAGTTGTGTGCGTAGCCGTGTCGTGTAGAGTATAGTGTAGTGATTCAGGTAGTACCGTACTTTGTTTTATTACAATGGGTGACAGGCCAAAAGAACAACTTTGTTCATTCCCCAGCCCTACAAAACTGTGATAATCAACATTCTCAAAAGTACACAGAAATTATATCAGAATTAAGAACCGAATTCCGCGTTAGATTTCAAGACTTCATGGAGAATGTTATAAGTTTCAATATGTTGTCTTCCCCTTTCTCCATTAAAGTATTTAGTTTATCCACTGCAGAAGAGGAATATTTAGCTTTAAGAAATAATAATCGTCTTGTATTATCTTCACATAACACCCATACTGGTCCATCTAGCCTCCAACAACAAAATGTAATTATAACTAACGAACAAGACGGAGGCAATTAATTAATTAATTAATTAATTAATTAAGTATTTAGTTTCAATTTGTAGTAGAGACGTAGTCAGAGGAGGGTGGCAGGTCTGGATTCTCTCCGAAATTAAACAAAGAGGCAAACTTATCGTTTGACAATTGTAATATTATCGTTTTATTCTTGTTTTCTTGTTAGTAGTGCCGGTAATATTATCGTTTTAAATTCATTTTGTCAAATACGGTAACCCTTATAGTATTGAATATAGTTGATAACGCGAATAATCTAATAATATCATTTTAAATGAAGATATATGCTATTCAAATATGGTAATATAGAAGTATCTACTCTATTGCTATGTTATATACGTATAGGCAAATTTGAATAGTTTTAGAAAAAAAACACGTATCTTATACATAGCTATAGTGGGCCACAATTTTACTTAATAAAATAGTAACACCTGGACCCCCACCAAAACAGAATCCTGGCTAGGTTCCTATTTTTATGTTACATATACAGTATTACACAAAAATTAATTTAGAAAGCAGTATTAAAATAATAATATTATTAATCTAATTTAATCCTGTAGGATCTCTTCCAATAAAGATACTATACATTTTCATTAGTAGGAAAGCATGTAATAAGAAATATGCTGTCTAGCTTAGTTTAGCTTAGCTTTTTGTTCGTGTCATAGCACACCATAGCTTGGCATTGCTTGGCATTGCTTAGCAAGACATAGCGTAGCGTAGCTTAGCATAGCTTTCTGTGTGTGGTGACGGTCGCCGTGAACCTCATTCTTGTTTATTAACATTATTCAAAGGAAACTGGTACTTAACTTACTTACTTAATTCCTGCCGCTCCTTCCGGAGCATAGGGCCTTGGCGAAATTTCTCCACGCAGTACGGTTCCTGGCCATTCTCTTCACTTGACTCCAGTTCTTGTCCACCTCTGCAATTTCAATTTCGATCGTCCTCTTCCAGGTCTTCTTAGGTCGACCTCGCTTCCTGGCGCCTTGAGGATTCCAGTCTAGCGCCGCCCTCTCAATAGCTCCGTCCGGCTTCCTTAGTGTGTGACCAATCCAGCGCCATTTCCTATCCTTGATCTGGATGCTAATCGGTTGTTGATTGGTGATCGTCCAAAGATCTTCATTTGAGATTATGTCCGGCCACCTCACATTCATGATGCGACGCAGACATCTGTTAATGAACACCTGTAGCTGGTTGTTGATCGGTTTTGTGACTTTTCATGTTTCACAGCCGTAGAGAGGAATCGACTTTACGTTGCTATTGAAAAGGCGGAGCTTGGTCTTCCTGGAAATGTTTCTATTTCTCCAGATGGGGTAGAGCTGGACAAAGGCACCATTTGCCTTCCTGATACGGCTTCGAACATCTTCCTCTGCTCCCCCATCATTTGTGACTATACTTCCAAGGTAGAGGAAGGACTCAACTCGCTCAATATCCTTTCCGTTGACTGTCAAACTAGTCGTGATGTCAGAATTTATCCTCATCCCTTTGGTCTTGCTGGTGTTGGTCATCAGTCCTGCACGTTCTGCTTCTCTCTGCAACCTCCCCAGCTTATCTTCTATGTCTCGGTACCGTTGTGCCATAAGACAAATGTCGTCTGCGAAATCCAGATCTTCAAGCCTGTCATTTATACCCCCATTGAATACCCCTCTTCCGTCCTCCCATTACCTTCTTCATCACACTATCCAGGACCAACAGGAACAGAGTGGGGGAAAGGACACACCCCTGTCTCACTCCGGAACTGACCTTTATCTTTTCTGTTAATTTGCCTTCGTGAAGAACCTGGCACTCATACCCTTCGTACATCTCTTCCATGATTCTGAAAACTGTAGCACCCTTTAAATAATAATAAATAAATACGAACCTTTTAATAAAAGTCAATAACTTAACATTCTATCAGTGAGCAATGCGTCTTTCTCGTGCAGAGAAAATTATTTGTAAAAGCTGTGCCTATATAATGAAATGGGGGCCTCAATTTTCTACACCTACAATTTAAAAAATATCATAACTTACCGAAGATGTATTCAGTTTTTCCTTCCTTATGACAAAGCGGTCGATCATCTAAACACTCGCTAATGTGACAAAAAGAAGAAAGAAAAGAGCAAATATAAATCGACTCTCCACCCCTCCCCAATACTACCACTTATAAACTGTATCTCTCCTCTCGCACAGACACACAACAACCGTAAATCGCGATAGTGGCGACAATCAACCACGCTTCGCCAGTATTGTAGACTGGGATATTTTAACACTGCCATTTCCAAGAAATGGACATTAAAAGCTGACAACATAGTGTAAGCTGACAAGCTACAACTGGCCCCCACCAGAGAGGTCTCTTGCTAATTGGCAATCTCCTAATTTCTTGGTAGATTCTCGACATCATCATCTGGTTGTATCCCCAATACTGAGTACTGTTTGCAAAATCACCCCACGTCACAATCCTAATTGCTACCCCGTTATTTCAGCTCTTACAAGCAGTGCAGACACGGAAATGATGTCTGGGCGAGCATAGATTGTTAGTACATTCTTTGTCAACGCATTTAATATATTTAACATTTTGTTTTAGGTCCTAAATTTGTTCTAGCCGTAAGAAAATATGAAGGCTTATGCCTACCCCAAATTATGGATTTATTTTGGCGGGGCCCGGTCCCTTTGCCCCCCACCCGTGGCTACGCCACTGCTCCATTTCATATCATTCCTTACATGGATGCGCAAGTATTTGCACGAGTCTTCTTCTACAAGTATTTCCGAGCCAATATTATATTGAAAATCATGCCTCCGCCCTCTTCTTATTCTCATGAGACTACATTCTCGAATCTATCTTCATTATGTTGTCAACCGCCCATTATGAACCAGGTTGAGGTCAGTTTGTAACTGAGCGTTGTCTTGTGATGTTTCAATTTTTCGGCATATTACACAATCATCCGCAAACAATCGGCAGTCCCATTTGGTAGGTAGTTAATAAGTGCCAGAAAATACAGGGGCCCAATCACACTGCCCTGAGGGACACTTCACGTTATCAAAATGTCCTCCGAGAATACCTATTTTAGCCTTTTGCGAGCGACCAGTCAAGAACCTTGAATTCATAAAATTACTCTTTTATCAATCTTCGTTGCCGCTAATTTACGGAGTAAAATGTCATGTGGGACGACGTCAAAATGCCTTCGCAAAATCTATATTTACAGCGTCAAATTGCACCCTCCTGTCAAGCGAGTAATTAATATCCTGAAAGAGTGACAACATTTAAAGAAATGAACATGATAGATGAAGGTGTTCGTATGAGCCGTCTCAGATGGTGTGGTCATGTGAAGAGAATGGGGGAGGAGAGATTACCTAAGATGTTAATAAGTTCAACAGTAGAAGGTAAGAAAAGCAGAGTTAGACCGAGGAGGCGATGAATAGATTCATTGTAGAACGATTTCAAAGTGAGAGGTGTAGAAGCAGAGGAGGCTGTAGTGCTAACTGATAATAGGGGATCAGACGAGACTGAGCGCTGAATGGCAAAACAGTCTCTGAAAAATGTATTTATGCTATTATTATTATGAGTCACATCGTAGTGTAGGGGCTAGTGCCCCAGATATCTGGTCCGGGGGTTGGAACGACTGTCTCGTGAGGCAGAACTGAGAAGAGGTGGGTTCGATTTCCATCTCAGTCACCCTGGAAGTGGTTTTCTGAGGTTTCTCACTTCTACTACAGGCAAAAGCCGGGATAGTTCCTAAGTTAAGGCCACGGCCGATGCCTTCCTAATCATAACCTGAATTTCAAATACTTACTTCGCTTTCCGTGTCCGGAAGACACACTAAATGCTTCCTTTCCAGAACTCTGCAGCTCTTATCCCTCGGTCTGTGGCCGACATATGGTCTTCCTGGTTGCAGGTTTCATTAAGATCATTGCACGTGAGCAGGTGTTGTGGAGTCTGGATTTCTCCACAGGAACATCGTGGATCTTCTGCATAACCCCACTTCACAAGATTGCTACGACACTTAGGCACTCCTGTTTTCATCCGGTGTAAGGACCTCCAGGTAGTATAAGGCAAATGACTACCACTGCTCAGTTCTTCTTTAGGGGTAAACCCCTCTGGTACTTGGTTTCCAGAGTGACACACGCCGGACGTCTGGCTTGGTATGGAGGGGTACTGTTCTCTTAATAAAACTCTTCCTGGATCTTAGGCGAGGAGTGGTCACCTTGAGGTGGAACATAGAATGTCTGAATACAAACACCACTACAAACACCACAATAACACATCTTATCAGACAAATTAGTGTGTATATATATATATATATATATATATATATATATATACTAGTTGTAGTGCCTGGCTTTGCCCGGTGGCTTTATTTGTTTTATGGATGATATTGAATACTACTACAGAATTGGCACATGATACTTAAACTAACAGAAAAAATATTTTAGAAATACAACTTTTGTGGTGGTAGTGGGGGTGATAAGTACTGTAGTACAGTATAATGGACGTAAAGATCAGGTCATTGTCCCGTAATGATAATGATAATAATGAATAGGGAAACAGCTATTTACTAACTACAGTACTGACACATGTAATTTACAAACGAATTGGAAAATATGATTAGAAAGAGGAGTAAGTGGAATAAAAGACACTGCCTAAGCCCTATATCTCATTGGCTGTCAGAAAAGTAGAGACCAATAGTGTCGTCTTTGCCATAGCGCCGTAGGAAAATAATCAGAGCACTTTGGAAAACTTCGGCTGTCCCGAGCTCCTGAGGTAACAATAGTGCCATTTATCGCCACATAGCGCCGCAGGATAATGATCGGAATAAATGAAAGTAAATTTGAAAGCACCAACGCTTATTGCAGCTGATAATCTCAACGTACTGCACCATCACACTTATATTGAGGCATGATATTTTCATAATGATAGCTGTTTTAAGGGGTCTAAGAAATCTTTTTGCACTAATTACTCCCCGTGACCGCAATTTATAAGCAGCGCAAGATGTAACTATTTTCGCAATTCTGCACCAGAACACTGGTAGGGGCGGCGTGATGCAGCCAACAATAGACTTATTAATATATTCTTACAGTTGCACTACTACGGACATGAATGGTTCTATGGCCTTAAAACGTGGTTTTCAAGTTCCTTTTGTCTGTTATTCTAAATGTAGGGAATGGAGAGTGTTGGTCCAAAATATCAAGTAGACAGTGTTACCAGCAGGGATTCAAACGGTAAGTACAATATGTAAAATTCGGTGCAATTAGGTGAAACGGTGTAAATTTGTGATAAAGGGCCTAAAGGCAAGTAATGGAGTGGTCCGTCCGAAATTTCAAGTAGACAGTGTTACTCGTCGGGTTCCAAAGGTAAGTATGTAAAATTTGGTTCAGATCGGTGAAACGGTGTAGATTTGTGACAAAGGGCCTAAATACAGGGAATGGAGAGGTCTGTCCGAAATTTCAAGTAGGTAGTGTTACTCCTGGGGTTCCAAAGTATAAGTATGTAAAATTTTGTTCAGATGGGTAGAACGGTGTAGATTTGTGCCAAAGGGCCTAAATGCAGGGAATGGTGTGGTCTGTCCGAAATTTAAAGTGGACAGTGTTACCCACAGGGTTCCTAAGGGTAAGAATACAAATTTTGGTTCAGATCGGTGAAACGGTGTAGATTTGTATAAATAACAGGCAGACAAACATTGAGCTTTATATGAAGATAATATATAATAACTAGCAGTAGTACCCGGCTTCACACTGTGTAATGATGATAATATCTCAGTCCCCTTAACACTCAACGTGATAAATTATTTTTATTTATGTATTCATTTCTTACATTATCAAACCCAGTGACAATGTTTCTACATAAGTCACTATGGGAAGGCTCTGTAAAATAATGATCATTGTGGTGTTGCTTAGTAGTACAATGGACGTAACATCTAGGTCCCATGTTTCGACTTCCGGAAAATTTTGACATATCTTCGCGTTTCACATCCCCCAGACCCCAAAACCACCGTCAGTTCAAAAGTTTATATATAATTTATGTATATATATATATATATATATATATATATATATATATCAGTTTCTTGTGGACACGATAACTGCCGTAATTTTGCACCAATCACTTTGAATATTTTACATAATATGTATCCCTATAAAATCTCGGTCGAGTTCGTTAATGGGCAAAATCGGTCAAAGGGGGTAAAAATGGGGGGCTTTTTTCGAAAAAGTGAAATATCGCTATAACTCTCTTAATACATGAAATATCGAATCCCTTCAAAGTTCATAATATGTGTCGGATAAGTACCAAAATTTTATGTCAAATAAGTTTTTTGATAGCACCAACCATTGACCAAAGGGGTGGGAAAAGTGGGTTTTTCGGGAAACATTAATCATATCTCTGTTAATAGGCACAATATCAAAACCGCACAAAATGGACAATATTCCTCCAATAATTACCTAAAACTTTTGTCTGAAAGAATTTTTGATATGACCCACCATTACGCCACGGGGTGAACAAAATGATTTAAATTATAAGAAAATGCCAAGTGCCAAGAGAGGTTGCCATGACAACTTTACTTTTAATTGATAAGGGATGACCATCAGCAGTTGCTATGACAACGCCACTGCACGAGATCACATTCAGTTTTCATATGTCAGTGGGAAGCGACTTCGGTATCGGAACTGGTAGCATGCTGAACTTCTATGCCCAAGGTCGCGGGTTCAAACCCGGCTGAAGTCGTCGGATTTACTAAGAGCGCTAAAAAACCTGAGTTTGCTTTCCTTCGGAGGGGAAGTTCCAACGTTCGTTGCGAGTTGCTGATTGAGGTGGCATCTAGTAGCCAAGTTCACAGCTAGGTGTCGTTGACGGCAGTATTTTAGGTAGATTTCATTAGAAAGCTAACTATTGCAATGGGTACCATGTTTCGATTTCCGGAAAATTTCGACATATCTTCGCGTTTCACATCCCCCAGACCCCAAAACCACCGTCAGTTCAAAAGTTTATATATAATTTATGTAATATATGTATATATATGTATATCAGTTTCTTGTGGACACGATAACTGCCGTAATTTTGCACCAATCACTTTGAATTTTTTACCGAATATGTATACCCATAAAATGTCGGACGAGTTCGTTACTGGGCTAAATCGGTCGAAGGGGATGAAAATGGGGGACTTTTTTTTTCGAAAAAATGAAATATTGCTATAACTTACTTAATATGTGAAATATCGAATCCGTTTAAAGTTCATACTATGGGTCGGATAAAGCTCAGAAATTTATGTTTGAAACGTTTTTTTGATAGCACCAACCATTGACCAAAGGGGTGGGAAAAAGTGTTTTTTTCGGGAAACATTAATCATATCTCTGTTAATAGGCACAATATCAAAACCGTACAAAATGGACAATATTCCCCTAATAATTACCTAAAACTTTTGTCTGAAAGAATTTTTGATATGAGCCACCATTACGCCAAGGGATGAGAAAAATGATTTCGGAATAGTAAGAAAATGCCAAGAGCTATCAGTGGTTGACATGGCAACACTACTAAATTGATGAGGGATGAGCCATCAGACGTTGCCATGACAACGCACTTGCGCGAGATCAGATTCAGATTTCCATCTGACTAAGTGTGATGTGGCTTCGGTGACTTAACTGGTAGCATGCTGAACTCCTATGCCCAAGGTCGCGGGTTCAATGCCGGCCAAAGTCGTCAGATTTTCTAAGAGCGCTAAAAATCCCTCAGTATGCTTTCCTTTGGAGGGGAAGTTCCAACGTTCGTTGCGAGTTGCTGATTGCGGTGGCATCTAGTAGCCAAGTTCACAGCTAGGTGTCGTTGACGGTAGTATCTGGTAGCAACATTAGGAACTACTGCTTGAAATTGAGCGTCTGCATTCCTTACCTGAATTACAGACTAATACAGCTATCACAATTCACACCGTTTATCAGACAGATTCTACACTCACCCAAAGTACACGGGGTTACATGACCACGTTGTCGCAGCCCCTAAACTGAGGAACCAACCAACATCTCTGCGGGAGATATAATTTTGCGTGAAGAAGTAACAGACCGTTACATAGTTACACATCAGTGTCGAAACTTTGCATAAGGACAGTGTGACCACAAGTATAAAAATGGACTCCAAATGACAAGAAGGTTACCGTCATCATAAGACAATAGAATGTTTAAAATATGCATAAAATGACGAAAAACAAAGTTAATTAATCTCCAATTATAAAATACTTTCACGCAATAAATGTGGTCTGATCCTTCTACGAAAACCTGCATATTCTGCCTATTTTCGACTATCCCCAAGTTTGTCCGGTGAAATCTACCTCCGCCTTCCGGCCCCTCAAATTTATGTTAATAATGTCATGTTAATAGAATATCGCAGTTAATGACGATATATGATGAGGATGGTCATGAAGACGACTACTTCTGAACGGGTATATCAAACTTACAAACTATTGGAAATACATATTTTTAAAATCACAGGCCAGGTAGACTGTGGTGATGCTTATTAGTATAATGGACGTAACATCTAGGTCATTTGCCCTTTTGATGAGGATGATAATGAAGACTACTGAAGGGGTATATCAAAATTACAATCTAATGGAAGTACACATTTTAAAAATCACAGGCGATGAAGACTGTGGTGTTGCTTAGTAATATAATGCACGTAACATCTAGGTCATTTGCCCTTATGATGATAATAATAAGGTAATGAAAAATGACTACTAAACGAACATGGTGTAATTTTAAATCTGATATATGTAATTCAGATTTCTACCTTCGATGTCTTCCAAAGTCTGAACCTTATTTTCTGGCTTAGGCCTATACTCGAAGCGTCTAGTGAAAGAGCTCATGAAGTACTGCTCGGGCCCAAGCTGCACGTTCGGGGGGGGGGGGGGGGGGGGGGGGTCCCGGTCCTATACATTGGCCGGTGAATCACCCACTCTTTCGTAACATTACAGTGGTTTGAGCAAAGGCCCTGTATGAACATCAGCATAGTCAGCAATACCAGGTAACACGGTGGCCTCCGGACAGTCCTCTCATGTCACCTCGCGATGAATCAGCAAGCTATTCTCACACCTGCTCCATCCCCCAACCCTCCACCCCCCAGGGTCTCACAACATGTGGGACGTGGGTTTGCGACCACGGGACCCCAGCTGATTCCGGCATTGCTTCTACTCACTGGTGCCGGGCTCCTTTCAGTTCTCTTTCCAGTCATCCTCCCTTGGTTAAACTCTTGTTCTCTTCCGACCCCGATGGTATCAGGGTTTCCGAGGCCTAGCGACTCTTTCACTTTCCCGCCTTAATTGGCCCTTGTTTAATCATTCCTGATAGCCTCATTCTTCGAGGTGTCAGCCTTCTTTTTCTTTTCTTAATATCTCATGTCTTCTGCTCAAGGCCCTCAAGGAGGCAGGGTGTGTGTAGCCTCACCACCTCTGGTGCACCCTGGATAGTGCTACATACTCAAGGGCTCATGGCTAGTGGGTTCGGGGGCTGGCAACCCTGAGGGTTTCCTGAGCTGGGCCCGGTTTTACCCCTTTCTTCCATTGCCTTAGGGACGGACCCTGTCCTCTTTCCCGTTCCTATCTGCATTTCGTGGCTCTTCTTCCTTACAAGTACTGAATTCTCATTTATCTAGGGTTGAGGGCATTTCATTTCCTCCTGTCTTTTATTTCCCTTATTCCTTTCTTTTGTCCTTATCTTCTTCTAGCCCACAAGTTTTGTAGTTAGTTTTAGTATTAGTTTCATTTTCACGATCCCCCAAACCATTAGGGATGTTAGGCCCCTTTAAACAACAATTATCATCATCATCATCATCACAACTGGCATTGACCAATTGGGTCACTGTGGTATTTAAAACTTCCTGTAAGTCCCTCAGCCTTTTGAGTTACATACATAATTTGTAGCTAGAAACCTTCCCTGGAATCCACACAACTGACCCAAGTTCGGATGAATGGTAGCCTATATGAACGCACAGGGGACATACATACACTACAACTATTGAATTGGCACGTCAAACTTACAAACTAACGTAATACTAATAATGAATCACAGTCGAGCAAGACAAAATTTGGTTGAGATGGGTGAAACAGTGTAGATTATTAGCAAAGGGCCTAAATGCAGGGAATGGAGTGGTCCGTCCAAAATTTCAAGTGGACATTGTTACTCGCAGGGTACCAAAGGGTAAGTATCCGAATGTTGGTACTGATCGGTGAAACGGTGTAGATTTGTGTCAAAGGGCCTAAATGCCGGGAATGGGGTGGTCTATCTGAAATTTTTAGTGGACAGTGTTACTCGCAGTGTTTCAAAGGGTAAGTATACACATTTTAGTTCAGATCGGTGAAACAATGTAGATTTGTGACAAAGGGCCTAAATGCAGGGAATGGGGTGGTCTGTCCGAAATTTTAAGTGGGCAGTTTTACTCGCAGGGTTCCAAAGGGTAATTATACAAATTTTGGTTCAGATCGGTGAAACGGTGTAGATTTGTGCCAAAGGGCCTAAATGCAGGGGATGGAGTAGCCTCTCCGCAATTTCAAGCAGACAGTGTTAGTCGCAGTGTTCCAAATGGTAAATATACAAGTTTTGGTTGAGATCGGTGAAACGGTGTGGATTTGGACTAAAGGGCATAAATGCAGGGAATGGGGTGGTCTTTCCGAAATTTTAAGTAGACAGTGTTACTCGCAGAGTTCCAAAGGGTAAGTATGCAAATTTTGGTTCAGATCGGTGAAACGGTGTAGATTTGTGCCAAAGGGCCTAAATGCAGGGAATGGGGTGGTCTATCTGAAATTTTTAGTGGACAGTGTTACTCGCAGTGTTTCAAAGGGTAAGTATAAACATTTTAGTTCAGATCGGTGAAACAATGTAGATTTGTGACAAAGGGCCTAAATGCAGGGGATGGAGTAACCTCTCCGTATTTTCAAGCAGACATTGTTAGTCGCAGTGTTCCAAAGGTTAAATATACAAATTTTGGTTGAGATCGGTGAAACGGTGTAGTTTTGGGCCAAAGGGCCTAAATGCAGGGAATGGAGAGGTCTGTCCGCAATTTCAAGCAGACAGTGTTACTCGCAGGGTTCCAAAGGGTACGAATGCGAATTTTGGTTCTGATCGGTGAAACGGTGTAGATTTGGACCAAAGGGCCTAAATGAAGGGAAAGGGGTGGTCTGTCGTTAATTTTAAGAGGACAGTGTTACTCGCAGGGTTCCAAAGGGTAAGTATACACATGTTGGTTCATATTGGTGGAACGGTGTAGATATGTGCAAAAGGGCCTAAATGCAGGGAATGGGGTGGTCTGTCCGAAATTTCAAGTGGACATGGTTACCCGCAGGGTTCCAAAGGGTAAGTATACAAATTTTGGTTCAGATTGGTGAAAAGGTGTAGATTTGTGCCAAAGGGCCTAAATGCAGGGAATGGGGTAATCTGTCCGAAATTTTAAGTGGGCAGTTTTACTCGCAGGGTTCCAAAGGGTATTTATACAAATTTTGGTTCAGATCGGTGAAACGGTGTAGATTTGTGCCAAAGGGCCTAAATGCAGGGGATGGAGTAGCCTCTCCGCAATTTCAAGCAGACAGTGTTAGTCGCAGTGTTCCAAATGGTAAATTTACAAGTTTTGGTTGAGATCGGTGAAACGGTGTGGATTTGGACTAAAGGGCATAAATGCAGGGAATGGGGTGGTCTTTCCGAAATTTTAAGTAGACAGTGTTACTCGCAGAGTTCCAAAGGGTAAGTATGCAAATTTTGGTTCAGATCGGTGAAACGGTGTAGATTTGTGCAAAAGGGCCTAAATGCAGGGAATGGGGTGGTCTTTCCGAAATTTAAAGTTGACAGGGTTACTCGTCGGGTTTCAAAGCGTATGTATACAAATTTTCATCAGATCGGTGAAACGGTGTAGATTTGTGCCAAAGGGCCTAAATGCAGGGGATGGAGTAGCCTCTCCGCAATTTCAAGCAGACAGTGTTAGTCGCAGTGTTCCAAATGGTAAATATACAAGTTTTGGTTGAGATCGGTGAAACGGTGTGGATTTGGACTAAAGGGCATAAATGCAGGGAATTGGGTGGTCTTTCCGAAATTTTAAGTAGACAGTGTTACTCGCAGAGTTCCAAAGGGTAAGTATGCAAATTTTGGTTCAGATCGGTGAAACGGTGTAGATTTGTGCAAAAGGGCCTAAATGCAGGGAATGGGGTGGTCTTTCCGAAATTTAAAGTTGACAGGGTTACTCGTCGGGTTTCAAAGCGTAAGTATACAAATTTTGATCAGATCGGTGAAACGGTGTAGATTTGTATACATAACAGAGAGATGGTTGGTTGGTTGGTTCCTTAGTTTAGGGGCTGCGACAACGCGGTCATGTAGCCCCGTGTACTTTGGGTGTGTGTAGAATCTGTCTGATAACCGGTGTTAATTGTGATGACTGTATTAGTGTGTGTATCTGTTTTTTAATTCAAGTAGAGACTGCAACTTTGAATTTTCAAATAGTTCCTACTTTTGCCGCCAAACGCCACCGTCAACGACTACTAGGCCTAGTTCAGAACTAGCTACTAGACGCCACCGCAGTCGGCTCTTGGCAACGAACGTAGCAACCTAAGAGCGTTGTTTACATTCTTAACCTATCCAATTTAGTTTCACACAGGTGTAATTAGTGGAAAGATCTTTAACATGCCATAAATCTATGACATGGGACCGCCGGCTTTACTTCCCCTCCGAAGGAAGGCATACTGAGGGATTTTTAACGCTCTTAAAAATCCGACGGCTTCGGCCGGGTTTGAACCCGCTATCTTGGGCATAGAAGCTCAGCATGCTACCAACTACGCCACCGAAGCCGCTAACAGAGAGACAGACAAACTTTGTGCTTTATATATATAGATATATAAATATTAAGCCCGACAACGCATCTTCGACTCGAGAATCGATGGCTCATTTAGATCTATGGATGATGGAATGCACCAAGACAGCGCTGAACTTCCGGGAAGTTATGTTATCTCTTTGAAAGTATTTTGAACTTGATTTGATTTGGCTGGCAATTTATATTTTGAGTGATCTTGAATGAGGATGTATAAGCAGATTTTTGGCAATACTTGAACTATTATGTGCATTTTTAGCCTACTTTCGATTTTTGCAAAATATGAAAGTAGACTTATGAGATCAACACAGGGCGAAAAAAGTGTGTCTGTCTGTGTGTGTGTAAGTCTGTGTGTGTGTCTGTGTGTGTGTGTGTGTGTGTCTGTGTGTGTGTGAGTGTGTGTACTCTGAATGGCTGTCCCCCCCTATCAATTCGAACACGGTGAATGCGAATTGAACGAAATTTGGTACAAAGGTAGCACTAGCAAAGGACACCTCAGTGTCATGTTTTATATCGCCGCCATCTTGACGGAAACGTAATGGCGGCCTCACAAATGTTCAAAGCTTAAATCAAATTACGACTAACCTAATCATCCGATCTCTACCAAATTTTGCAACAACATACCTTTATGGGGGGAGCATCCTTTGACCAAACCAATAGGTCATCAGCGTAATAGTTTACGGATGGCGGCCATCTTTGAGTGAAAATCGATTCCCCCTATTAATTCGAACACGGTGCAACCGAATGGAACGAAATTTGGTACGGAAGTAGTACTAACGAAAGGCACCTCAGTGTCATGTTTTATATCGCCGCCATCTTGACGGAAACGTAATGGCGGCCACACAAATGTTCAAAGCTTAAATCAAATTACGACTAACCTTATCATCCGATCTCTACCAAATTTTGCAACAACATACCTTTATGGGGGGAGCATCCTTTGACCAAACTAATAGGTCATCAGAGTAATAGTTTGCGGATGGCGGCCATCTTTGTGTGAAAATCGATTCCCCCTATTAATTCGAACACGGTGCAACCGAATGGAACGAAATTTGGTACAGAGGTAGTACTAACAAAAGGCACCTCAGTGTCATGTTTTATATCGCCGCCATCTTGACGGAAACGTAATGGCGGCCACACAAATGTTCAAAGCTTAAATCAAATTACGATTAACCTAATCATCCGATCTCTACCAAATTTTGCAACAACATACCCTTATAGAGGAAGCATCCTTTGACCAAATGAATAGGTCATTAGCCTAATAGTTTGCGAATGGCGACCATCTTTGTGTGAAAATCAATTCCCCCTATAAATTCAAACACGGTGAAACCGATTGGAACGAAATTTGGTACAGAGGTAGCACTAGCAAAGGGCATCTCAGTGTCATGTTTTATATCGCCGCCATATTGACAGAAACGTAATGGCGGCCACACAAATGTTCAAAGCTTAAGTTAAATTACGACTAACATAACCATCCGATCTCTACCAAACTTTACAACAACATACCTTTTTGGAGGGAGCATCCTTTGACCAATCTAATAGGTTATTAGCCTAATAGTTTGCGGATGGCGGCCATCTTTATGTCAAAATTGATTCCCCCTATTAATTCGAACACGGAGGAACCTAATGGAACGAAATTTGGTACAGAGGTAGCACTAGCAAAGGGCACCTCAGTGTCATGTTTTATATCGCCGCCGTCTTGACTGAAACGTAATGGCGACCACACGAATGTTCAAAGCTTAAATCAAATTACGATTAACCTAATCATCCGATCTCAACCAAATTTTGCAACTACATACCTTTATGGAGGGAGCATCCTTTGACCAATCTAATAGGTCATTCGCCTAATAGTTTGCGGATGGCGGCCATCTTTGTGTCAGAATCGATTCCCCCTATTAATTCAAACACGGTGAAACAGAATGGAACGAAATTTGGTACAGAGATAGCACTAGCAAAGGGCATCTCAGTGTCATGATTAATATCGCCGCCATATTGACAGAAACGTAATAGCGGCCACACAAATGTTTAAAGCTTAAATCAAATTACGACTAACATAACCATTCGATCTCTACCAAACTTTGCAACAACATACCTTTATGGAGGGAGCATCCTTTGACCAATCTAATAGGTCATTAGCCTAATAGTTTGCGGATGGCGGCCATCTTTATGTCAAAATTGATTCCCCCTATTAATTCGAACACGGTGGAACCGAATGAACGAAATTTGGTACAGAGGTAGCACTAGCAAGAGGCACCTCAGTGTCATGTTTTATATCACCGCTATCTTGACGGAAACGTAATCGCGGCCACCCAAATGTTAAAAGCTAAAATGTAATTACGACCAACCTAGTAATCTAGTCTCTACCAAATTTTGCAACACCATATCTTTATGTGGGAAACATATTCTGACCAAACTGCAAGAACATCAGCCCAATAGTTTGCAGATGGTGGCCAAGTATGTGTGCAAATCGATTCCCCCTATCAATTCAAACACGGCGAAACCGAATTGAACGAAATTTGGTACAGAGGTAGCACTCGCAAAGGGCACCTCATATTCATGTTTAATATCCCTATAGCACGTTGTATTTCAACAAGCTACTACAACCAACATTCTATCATACTCCTTGAAAAGGACAAAGAGTTATAACAATACCCATGCATTTAGGAGAAAGTAGGCTATATGTTCTTTACTGAACATCTTGTTGGAATTATGGAATGTTGCAAACCAACGGTTTAAACTCACAGATATGCAAAGGAGGATTAATTGGATACGCTATTGACTCTTGTTGCATCGATTCGAACTTCCGTCATCTACCCAGGATGTCTTATGTCAAGCCTCGCCCTGAGTGGACGTGTTTACTGAATTCTCCAACTTCAAAACGTGGACGTCGTAAATAACTGCAGAACTGTATAATTATCGCCTGTGTTGCAAATCATCGTTATCGACTGTTATAGGGTCGTATTTTCTACATTAACCAACAGTGTTGGGTCATTTACATGACGAGAACCCAGGACATTTTGCGACCACATGGCCGCCCCTGAACATTGCAAAATCTGCAAATTTATAAGTATAGTTCTTGCTAATATTATGCACAACGTGATTTCTCATCTTAATGAACTTGAACAGTCAATTGAATAATTTATATAAAAGCTGATCATCGTGATATTAACAGGTCACGTATGCTAAATACACTGAGGTTTTATTGTGCATAATCACTAAAGTGATAGTCATCCGTAGTGGTTTTTGTTCGGTTCTAATGCCTCCTCCTCCACATTCCTCCTCACAAGATGACAGCCGTAGCTTAACTTAACCTAGCCTAACCTAACCTAACCGGACCTAACCTAACCTAACCTAGCTTAACTTAACCTAAGCTAACCTACGAGGTGTGATCAATAAGTTTTAAAGGAATTCAAAATGGAGGTCATAGATGTTCCGATTTGGACCCATGAGGTATCAAATTACTTGAATGTATTTTTGTATTTGTATTTGTATTTTTGAAATTTTGCTAATATTTTGCGAACCAATCATGCTGGAGACTTGTATGAGGGGTCCTAGCACCGGGGCGATGTTCCCCTTAGGAGGGGGGAAACTACCCCTCGTAACTAAAAAATCGGTATCTTGGAAACTAAGAACCCTAAAATTATGTGCGATAGCTAAAAAAATAGGTCATTACATTAGCTTTCACCCCAATAGGTCACTTCACCCCAAAACAATAAATAGTAATTTTATTGGGAAAAAAGGTGTTAAACACTTCAAAATGATAAATGAACCTAAGATTTTTTGTTTTTGATGAAAAATAGTAGGCGGTGAAAAGTACCCCTAAATTGAAAAATCGACATCTTGGAAACTAAGAACTCTAAAATTAGGAGTGATAGCTTAAAAATAGCTTTTATCACGATAGGTCATTACACCGAAAATAATGAATGTGGATATTACAGGGAAAAAGGGGAACCAATAAACAGATTTGGTCACATGAGGTGTTATAGGAGTTAAGTTGACAATCCATTTTGAATTTATTATTTATGTTTCAAATTTTGACAAAGGGCCTAACTACACATTTTGAAAATTCAGATTTTTAAACATTTAATTTTATGTTGTGAGAATCTTTATCAGCGGAAATGTAATTCCTTTTTGCCCCCCCCCCCCCCCTCCAGACTATATACAGCCTCTGGCGACCTAATCATGTCTATGGACACTCCTGACACCAAAAGCCATACACTAAATAAATAATAATAGCGTAGGATAAAGGGTATTTTGCTTAAGGTAACATACAATTCTATAATTTCTAGTTAAAACATAGCCTACTTTTCAAATAAAATATATTTCTCAAAACTCTAAGAGTACAATGTTTGGTTTAAGAATAAAGAACAAAGAGATTTTTGTTGAATCCACTATACATTTTTCTATGATTTATAGTGTAATTGTTATCTTAACCAAACCTACGAGTGTGATCAAAACGTCCAAGATAGTAGCCACTTTTCCGCTTTCTCAATGCTATACGTAAACAAACCTTATGCGCATACAGATAGCGAGTATGCTATAACGTTTAAACAATAAATACCTTATTATATGTCGTTATAGGTAACTGAGTAGTGTAGAAGAATCATCAACAACAAAAGCATTTGTACAGAAAAGACATAATTGAAAATAAATATGGATTTAGGTACTAGAAATTATTTTAAAAGCCTTTGTATGGCACTTTATAGAAGTGAAACTGGGCTTTTTAACGCATTAGGAGAAGAGAAATCAAGCTTTGAAAATATGTTGGTACAAGAGAATGATACATATTAGATGAGTACATGGAGTTATAAATAAAGTGGAATGAAAAGGTGTTTTAGCGTCTTCTAACGAAGAGGAGAGATAGGTTGGTAGGGCACTTACTAAGACATCTAGGGATAGCAATCTTAGTCATGGAAAGACGGGTTATAACCAATTACTGTATGGGTAGACCAAGGTTAGAATATGTTAAACATAATGCCTCGGATGTAAGGTGTGCCAGCTATGTAGGGATAAACAATTACCTTAGGACTGAAAAGGTATGGATAGCTGTATTAAACCAGTGACAAGACTCAGTCAACGACAACAGAAAAATAATTTCTAGAAGAGGAAATAATTGACACCAAATATAGATTTACGTATTAGAAGTTATTTTAAAAGCCTTTGTATGCCGCATAGTGCTTTATGGAAGTTAAACTAGGACTGGGAACGCATTAGAAAAAAAAGAGAATTCAAACTTTTGAAATGTGTTACAGGAGAATAACAAATATTAGATGGGTACGTGTGGTAACAAATAAAGAGGAATGAAAAAGGTGTTTTTGGCGTCTGATAACTTAGAAAAGAGATAGGTTGGTAGGATACTCACTAAGACATCTAAGAATACCAAATTTAGTTATGGAGGAAGGGCTGAGGTCAACAACTGTAGGGGTAGACAAATGTTATAATACGTTAAACAAATTATCTTGAATGTAAGGACATACAAGTAGTGGGAGTTACTTCAACAACAAGAAAGATCTTGTCACCTGTTGATAGAAGTATCTGAGTAGCATTAGGGAATGGAATATGGACTATTAAATCACACGAGTTTATTTAATACGTATGAACACACAGTTAATTTAGTGGAATTTACGTTAACAACAAAAAAGATCTTGTCGCATGTTGTTACAAGTAGCTGAGTAGTGTAAGGGAATGGAATATGGACTATTTAATCACAAGGGATTATATAACACATATGCACATACAGCTAACTTAGTGGGATTTACTTTAACATGAAGAAATATCTTGTCACATATTGTTACAAGTAGCTGAGAGGTGTAAGAGAATGGTAATATAGACTATTAAATCACAAGGGGTTATTTAACACACATGGACATAGAGGTAGTGCGATTTACTTTAACAACAAGAAAGATCTTGTCACATGTTGTTACAAGTAGTTGAGTAGCGTTAAAAGGGAAAGGATATGCTTTATTAAATCACAAGGGGATATTTATCACACATGGACATACAGCTAGTGGGATTCACTTTATCAACAAGAAAGATATTGTCACATATTGTTACAGGTAGCTGAGAGGTGTAAGATAATGGAATATGGACTTTTAAATTTACAAGGGGTTATTTAACACACATGGACATACAGGTAGTGGGATTTACTTTAACAACAAGAAAGATCTTTTTGTATGTTGTTACAAGTAGTTGAGTAGCGTTAGAAGGGAATGGAATATGCTTTATTATATCACAAAGTGTTATTTAACACACATGGACTTATAGGGAGTGGGATTTACTTTATCAACAAGACAGATCTTGTCGCATGTTGTTACAAGTAGCTGAGTGGTGACATATGGACTTATAAGTAGTGGGATTTGCTTTATCAACAGGAAAGGTCTTGTCACATGTTGTTACAAGTAGCTGAGTGGTGTAAAAAATGGAATATGTACTATTAAATCACAAGGGGTTATTTAAAACGCATGAACATACAGGTAGTGGGATTTACTTTAACAACAAGAAGTATCATGTCGCATATTGTTATAGGTAGCAAACTAGTGTAGGAGAATGGTATACGCACTGTTAAATCACGGGGGTTCCCATATGGACATATTGGTAGTGGGATTTTTCAACAAAAAAGATCTTGTAATATGTTGTTACATGTAGCTGAGTAGTGTAAAACAATGGAATATGGAAAGTTATGAGGTTTGGGATATGGACTATTAAATCACAAGGGTTTATTTAACACGCATGAACATACACGGAACTTAGTGGGATTTACTTTAAAATAATTGCTAATATTGATCGATCGATTGACTAGAAAATGAAAATATTTTTGTTAGGCTACACTTAAAAATAGAGAGCATTTACTACTCAGAGTAATTTTTTACAGTGAGTGACAGGGAGGTAAGCCAAGCAGATAGTATATTAATAAATCCCAAGGTTTATACTTAATCAGATTTTTTATCCAAGAACTTTTTTTTGGTAGAGTTAAACCCCAACCATTTCACAAAGAGTTTTTTTCATATGTTTTAACCAGTTTCTTTCACCAGGATGTGTTTTGGAAATGCAGTCTTTTGTAATTCTTGAACGTAGGAGCCTCCTTGTATATGTTGTCCTGAGTTGTCTTGGAGTAAATAGGTGACTGGATTGTTAAGTTTTACTTTTCAAATATGATAAATCTCTGTGCTTTAGTTGAGTGTGTATCTAATGTTGAAAACAAACTCAGGGGATGGGGTGTTGCAACCTTGATCAATCACACAATAATACCAGCATTACGAAGTTCATCTTCTATTGCTAATAGCTCTTCCTCATAACCAATATGACCAGCCTGTTTAGAAGCATCCCGTGGCTCATGATCTCGCGATTGACGGTCACGTTAAACTACAAGCTTCCTTCCTTCCTGTTTAGAAGCATGGAAGAGCTGCAGGCGTTGGACTAATATATTAGGAACGTTCCAATAGGTATTATTTATGAGTGGTTTCCCACGGTGGGCAATGACTAATGTTTTCAAATACTGGGAAAGCTGTGATGGTTGTATAGGTGTAAAACCTTTATCATCATCATCATCATCATCATCATCATCATGATCATCATCATGATCATCATCATCATCATCCCTATCACTACCGGTATTATTATAATCACCATCATTGTAATTAACATCACTTTCAACATCACTAGAACTATCCAATTCCTCTTGTTCCTTTTCAACAGCGACCTCTTGAAGAGTCTGTGCTGCTTTTGATAGTGTTAAGGTTTTTTTGAACGTTGACAACTGTCCTAACATGACTTTTTGAGGAGATGATAAATGCTTTTCAACAAACAATGCACTATCTTGAGCAGCAATGTGATTTTCTTGAACACGCTTTTTAGCATTTTAATGATATTTTGTTGACAGCAACAGTGTTTTATCTGGTACACTACATGGATGATTACCCACACTTAATACCTCACTATTCTTACTTTTCAGCTCACCTCGATACTGTTTTGAACGATGTTTCGAACAACGCCAAATAACAGATCCATTCTTATTGGTTAGTTTTACAGTATATGTATACACTTTATAGTATGCATATGGCTTACCATAGCTATTCGTTGATACTTCAATATCAATTGTCAAGCATGAACTAATCTGTAGTAAAGTTCATTCGATAATATAAATAATATTTAAAAGAGGGTGCAAAGGTGGGTGTAAAATTGGGTGCAAAAGTGGGTGCAAAAGCGTGTGCAATGGTAGGTGCAAAAATGGGTGCAAAAGTGGGTTCTATAAGTTAAGACTTCCTTTAAGACTGGCTATGACGTCATAGCTGGATGGGGGTGGGGGGCTGCCAAATAAGGAAAATGTTTTACAATATATGTATATCCTTTATAGTATGCATATGGCTTACCATAACTATTCGTTGATACTTCCATATCAATTGTCAAGCATGAACTAATCTCTAGTAAAGTTCAATCGATAATATAAATAATAGTTTAAAGTGAGAGCAAAAGTGGGTGCAAAAGTGGGTGCAGTTTATAGTAGGGACAATTTTTACTAGAATGTGATTTGAGTAAATGTAATTTCTAAACCCAAGTAGTGAGTAGTCGGTTGGTTTTGATCTATGCAAGCGTAAACATGTCACATACACTGGTGATGGATACTCAAGGCTTTAAGGTCAACGAAAACAAGTATATATTTAAAGAGGTGGCTATTATCGATTGCATAACACGAGGTCACCAAAACTATTTCATTTTATGTTTAAACCACCGTTTCCGCTAGAGTTTCAGTCTGTTAAAGATCAAAGACAGATTTTTCACCCACTTTTGCAATCATTTTTGCACCTACCTTTGCACCCACTTTTGCACCCACTTTTACACCCACTTTTACACCCACTTTTGGTCTCACTTTAAACTATTATTTATATTATCGAGTGAACTTTACTAGAGATTAGTTCATGCTTGCCAATTGATATGGAAGTATCAACGAATAGCTATGGTAAGCCATATGCATACTATAAAGGATATACATATATTGTATAACGAACCAATAAAAATTGAACTGTTATTTGGCGTTGTTCAAAACAGCGTTCAAAACAGTGTCGAGGTGAGCCGAAAACTAAAAATAGCGAGGTCTTAAGTGTGGGTAATCATCAATGTAGTGCACCAGATAAAACACTGTTGCGGTCAACAACATTTTGTTGGGTAATTGATGGTGCCCAATCAACATTTGTAAAAGGTGTTGATTAGCTGGCATCCTTGGCATTTTCGGAGATTTATTAGAATGTATAATCATGGTGTTTTGCGAAGAGCTGCGGAGACGTCTATGGAGCAATTAATGTAAAAAGGAGCTTTAAGAAGGGTTGCGGGTGACATACCATGCTTACCTATGGAGCCTTAGCAAGCCAAGTGCTTGCGGGTACAGCGACTACTGCTCAACAGCGTGCAGCGCAGATCTTAATCTAAGTTATAATCTAAGGGAGAAGGCTTCTATAATTATGTGAAATAAAAAGATAAAGCACTTGACTGTAAAAAAGGGTTTATTACTACTGATGAGGATTCGAGGAGGGAAATAAAATAAAAGGATGAAAAGGAATTAGACCGACACACTCACCCTACCGTTGTTACAAGTTGTCCATGATGTGGCGTTGACACCGCGGTCAGGAGAGCGCCCGACCGGTCCTTACGAAGCACTGACACTCAACTGAAGAAGCGTCCGTCTGCCATAGAGGAAAGAGGCCGGGCGCGTGGAAGTATCCTGTATTAGTAGGTTCTCCAACCAGGTCAACTGGTCAGTGGTATTTGGTAGTGTTACAGTGGGCTTACATAACTATTGCCTAATACTGCCAGCTTGCGTTCACCGTACTTACGATGTTAGCTTGCTACATCCGTACGGTTATGTCCTGTAGTTCCAACTTATACTTTTAATTTACTTAGGCATAGCTGTAGACACAACCCTTATGGAGCGTTGAGGATGCAACAATATCATGAAAATGCTAAAAAGCGAGTTCAAGAAAATCAGATTGCTGCTCAAGATAGTGCATTGTTTGTTGAAAAGCATTTATCATCTCCTCAAAAAGTCTCATTAGGACAGTTGCCAACGTTCATAAAACCCTTAACACTATCAAAAGCAACGAAGAATCTTCAAGAGGACGCTGTTGAAAAGATACAAGAGGAATTGTATAAGTAAAACTTGACAATCCAGTCACCTATTTACTTCAAGACAACTCAGGACAACCTAAACAAGGAGGCTTCTACATTCAATCATTGCAAAAGACTGCGTTTCCAAAACACTTCCTGGTGAAAGAAAGTGGTTAAAACATATGAAAAAAAACTTTGTGAAATGGTTGGGGGTTAACTCTACAAAAAAAACTTGGATCATAAATCTGATTTAGTATAAAACTTGTGATTTAATATAAAACTTGTGATTTATTAATATCCTATCTGCTTGACTTACCTCCCTGTCACTCCCTGTACAAAAATACTCTGAGTAGTAAATACTCTCTACTTTTAAGTGTAACCTAAGAAAAATATTTTCATTTTCTAGTAAATCGATCGAGCAATATTAGCAATCGATGTATATTATGTTAAAGTAAATCCCACTAAGATACCTGTATGTTCATGCGTGTTAAATAAACTCTTGTGACTAAATAGTCCATATTCCAAACCCCATAAAAGTCCATATTCCATTCTTTTACACTACTCATCTACATGTAACAACATACTACAAGATATTTTTGTTGAAAAATCCCACTACCTGTATGTCCATATGTGGTAAATAACCCCTGTGATTTAACAGTGTGTATACCATTCTCTTACACTAGTCACCTACCTATAACAATATGCCACAAGATACTTCTTGTTGTTAAAGTAAATCCCACTACCTGCATGTTCATGCGTGTTAAATAACCCCTAGTGATTTAATAGTAGGCTACATATTCCATTTTTAAACCACTCAGCTACTTGTAAAAACATGTGACAAGATCTTTCCTGTTGATAAAGTAAATCCCACTACCTATAAGTCCATGTGTCACCACTCAGCTACTTGTAACAACACACGGCAAGATCTTTCTTGTTGATAAAGTAAATTCCACTACCTATAAGTCCATGCGTGTTAAATAACCCCTTGTGATTTAATAAAGCATATTACATTCCCTTGTATCGCTACTCAACTACTTGTAACAACATACGAAAAGATCTTTCTTGTTGTTAAAGTAAATCCCACTACCTTTAAGTCCATGTGTGGTAAATAACCCCTTGTAAATTTAATGTCCATATTCCATTATCTTACACCTCTCAGCTGCCTGTAACTGTGACAAGTTCTTTCTTGTTGATAAAGTGAATCCCACTACCTGTTAGTCCATGTGTGATAAATAACCCCTTGTGATATAATAAAGCATATTCCATTCCCTTTTAACGTTACTCAACTACTTGTAACAACATGTGACAAGATCTTTCTTGTTGTTAAAGTAAATCCCACTAAGATACATATATGCCCATCTGTGACAATAACCCCTTGTAATTTAACTGTCCATATTCCATTCTCTTACACCTCTCAGCTACTTGTAACAATTTGTGACAAGATCTCTCATCTTGTTAAAGTAAATCCCACCAAGTTAGCTGTATGTTCATATGTGCTATATAACCCCTCGTGATTAAATTTATTTATTTATTTATTTATTGCCACAACAGGGCAGTGCCCCAATTACAGTAGCAAACAATTAAACAATTGTTTACACACAGATAATACTTGAAAATACATTAAGATACAAGATAAAAATACATTAGAATACAAAATAAAAATTAAACTTAAAAATTGAAGATTAAAAATTAAAACTTAAATTAAAAAAAAAGAAATTGTTAAGATATTCCATTCCCTTACACTACTCAGCTACTTGTAACAACATGCGACAAGATCTTTCTTGTCGTTAAAGTAAATTCCACTAAGTTACCTATATGTTCATACGTATTAAATAAACTCGTGTGATTTAACAGTCCTATTCCATTCCCTTACACTACTCAGGTACTTCTATCAACGGGTGACAAGATCTTTCTTGTTGTTAAAGTAAATCCCACTACCTGTATGTCCTTACTTTCAAGATAATTTGTTTAACGTATTATAACCTTTGTCCACCGCTACAGTTATTGACCTTAACCCTTCTTCCATGACCAAATTTGCTATTCTTAGATGTCTTAGTAAGTGTCCTTCTAACCTATCTCTTTTCTAATTTATCGAGACGCCAAAAACACCTTTTCATTCCTCTGAATTTGTTACCACAAGTACCCATCTAATATTTGTTATTCCCCTGTAACACATTTCAAAAGCTTGAATTTTCATTTTTTCTAATGCGTTCCCAGTCCTAGTTTAACTTCCATAAAGCACTATGCGGCATACAAAGGCTTTTAAAATATCTTCTAATACGTAAATCTATATTTGGTGTCAATTATTTCCTCTTGTAGAAATTATTTTGCTGTTGTCGTTGTCTGAGTGTTTTCACTGGTTTAATACAGCTATCCATACCTTTTCAGTCCTAAGGTAATTGTTTTTTATCCCTACATAGCTGGCACACCTTATATCCGAGGCATTATGTTTAACATATTCTAACCTTGGCTACCCATACAGTAATTGGTTTTAGCCCGTCTTTCCATAACTAAGATTGCTATTCCTAGATGTCTTAGTAAGTGTCCTACCAACCTATCTCTCCGCTTCGTTAGAAGACGCTAAAACACCTTTTCATTTATCTTTATTTATTACTCCATGTACTCATCTAATATGCATCATTGTCTTGTACCAACACATTTTCAAAGCTTGATTTCCATAAAGTTCCATACAAAGGCTTTTAAAATAATTTTTAGTACCTAAATCCATATTTATTTTCAATTATGTCTTTTCTGTACAAATGCTTTTGTTGTTGATGATTCTCCTACACTACTCAGTTACCTATAACGACATATATTAAGGTATTTATTGTTTAAACGTTATAGCAAACTCGCTATCGGTATGCTCATCAGGTTTGAATACGTACAGCATTGAGAAAGCGGAAAAGTGGCTACTATCTTAGAACATTTTAATCACACCTCATAGGTTTGGTTAAGATAACAATTAAACTATAAATCATAGAAAAATGTATAATGGATTGAACAAAAGTCTCTCTGTCCTTTATTCATAAATCAAAACATTGAACTTTTAGATTTTTGAGATATATATTTTATTTGAAAATTTGGCTATATTTTTAACTAGGAATTATTGTATTGTATGTTACCTTAAACGAAAGGTCTCTATACCTTTATCCTACGCTATTATTATTAATTTAGCGTATGGCTTTTAGTGTCAGGAGTGTTCATAGACATGATTAGCTCGCCAGAGGCTGTATATAGTCTGCCGGGTAGCAAAAAGGATTTAAATTTCTTCTGATAAAGATTCCCACAACACAAAATTAAAAAGTTAAAAATCTGAATTTTCAAAATGTGTAGTTAGGCCCTTTGTCAACATTTCAAACATAAATAATAAATTCAAAAATGGATTGTCACCCTAACTCCTGTAACACCTCATGTGTCCAAATCTGATTATTGGTTCCCCTTTTTCCCTGTAAAATCCACATTCATTGTTTTCGGGGTAAAATGACCTATCGAGGTAAAAGAGTATTTAATTACAAATGTTTTGAGCTATAACGCATAATTTTTGGGTTCTTAGTTTCCAAGATATCAAGTTTTCAATTTTGGGGTAGTTTTCACCCCCCCCCCCCCTACTATTTTTCAACAAAATCCATAGAACTTAGGTTCATTTATAATTTTTAACTGTCTAACACCTTTTTCCCTGTAACATTACTATTTACTATTTTAGGGGTGAAATGACCTATCGTGGTAAAAGCTATTTTTAAGCTATCACTCCTAATTTTAGGGTTCATAGTTTCCAAGATATCGATTTTTCAATTTAGGGACAGTTTTCACCTCCCTACTATTTTTCATAAAAAACAAAAAAAATAGGTTAATTTGTCATTTTGAAGTGTTTAACACCTTTTTTCCCAATAAAATTACTACTTACTGTTTTGGAGTGATATGACCTATTGGGGTGAAAGCTATTGTAATGACCTATTTTTTGAGCTATCGCACATAATTTTAGGATTCTTAGTTTCCAAGATATCGATTTTTTTAGTTTTGAGGGTAGTTTCACCCCCCCCCCTCCCTAAGGGGAACATCGCCCCAAGTGCTAGGACCCCTCTAACAAGTCTCTAGCATGATTGGTTCGCAAAATATTAGCGAAAGTGTAGTTAGGCCGTTTGTCAAAATTTCAAAAAAAACATTCAAAAAAGGGGCGTCATCCCAAGTAATTTGTATTCCTCATGGGTCCAAATCGGACCATCTACGACCGCCATTTTGAATTTCTTTAAAACTTTTGATCACACCTCGTAGGTTATCTTAGGTTAAGTTCAGTTAGGTTAGGTTAGGTTAGGTTAGGTTATGCTAGGTTAAGTTAAGCTACAGCCGCCATCTTGTGAGGAAGAATGTGGAGGTGGAGGCATTAGAACCGATCAAAATCCACTACTATCATCGATTCTGTGTAGCGGTATTCACATGGCCATTCTTGCTACCCTACCGCAACTGTGAAAAGCCAGTGATTATTGAGAGTATCATCTTCATAAATAATAGTAAAATCTACGCATTCTGCAAAATGTCGTCAACACTGGATCGAACCCAACTACACGTGGTACCATATCATCCACTAACGCAGGGAGCTATCAAGGAATACTCTCAAAATTACTTGGAAGAGCGGAGGATAATGAGTGCTTACTATTCCCAAGGAGATGGCATGGACAGGAGCCAAGCAACTCGCCACATTAACCCCAGGCCAGGCTCAAATGAGAATATAATGTGAAGAGATGTAAGTGAGTCATCATGCTATCATATTTTTCTGCACGGATGGGCGCATGGGTAGATTAACATAGGAGGTCTTTACTAGCACATTCTTTTAGGTAGGCGACTTTATTTAGTTTAATTTTGTATGAGCTGGTCGTATCAACGTATCATTTGCACTAGCTTGGAGTAAAGGCCTGTGTTCCCTTTTCCATGTACATAAATGTTAGTAGCAATCTTTCAATGCAGTCAGAACTAGACTACGTTAAGCAGTACAATTGTTTGCTTCAGGAAGCAGTAACATCCCGAGGGAATGATATTATTGACCGGCACATGTGTGATTCAAGGTCAGAGCCAAGTGAAGGACAGTTTGTTTCATTTCTTAAGATGCGTGAGTAGCACGCCAGCCAGTGCACGATTTGAAAGGCTGTGGCCGAGATTCCGATATGCTAGGCTAGCTGATAACGTGTGTATTTCCTGATACTGCTGCAATATGAGCCTAGGGGTCTTTTATTTTGTATTTTATTGAGTTGACCCAAAAGACGACTGCCTGTTATATAATCAGAGAGGAGTGTTGAGCTGAGCAATGTATCATGAGTTCGAGAGGGGTCATAATCAGAATTCATTCTCCCCTGTTATTAAAGAGCAGCATATAGTGTATTAGACACTATTGAAATACACACATCAAAAAAAGGTTTGCATCACCTCGGTTCCCAGATCTCCGGCATATAGACGTTGACTGTGTATATTGTATCAAAGATACAGTCCCGTTGACTGTTCATAGATGTCACTAAAACTGCTCAAAGATGTAAACAACCATGCATGAGCAGGGCCTATTAGACGGAGGGGGTACGACAGCCGATCAGTTCCAGTCATTCCACCAGGACGAAGGTACGCTGCTCATGTTGTCTGTAGTTCTACCATGCCTAGAAGGTCAATACCGCAGTTCGATCGCGTCCGCATTGTTACTTTGTGTCAAGAAGGGCTCTCAACAAGGGAAGTTTCCAGGCGTCTCAGAGTGAACCAAAGCGATGTTGTTCGGACATGGAGGAGGTACAGAGATACAGGAACTGTCGATGACAGGCCTCGCTCAGGCCGCCCAAGGGCTACTACTGTAGTGGATGACCGCTACTTACGGATTGCCGCTCGGAGGAACCCTGACAGCAATGCCACCATGTTGAATAATGCGTTTCGTTCAGCCACAGGACGTCGTGTTTCAACTCAAACTGTGCGCAATAGGCTGCATGATGCGCAACTTCACTCCCGACGTCCATGGCGAGGTCCAGCTTTGCAACCCCGACACCATGCAGCGCGGTACAGATGGGCCCAACAACATGCTGAATGGACCCCACAGAATTGGCATCACGTTCTCTTCACCGATGAGTGTCGCATATGCCTTCAACCAGACAATCGTCGGAGACGTGTTTGGAGGCACCCTGGTCAGGCTGAACGTCTTAGACACACTGTCCAGCGAGTGCAGCAAGGTGGTGGTTCCCTGATGTTTTGGGGTGGCATTATGTGGGGCCGACGTACGCCACTGGTGGTCATGGAAGGCTCCGAAACGGCTTTACGATACCTGAATGACATCCTCCGACCCATAGTGCACCCATATCGGCAGAATATTGGAGGGGCATTTGTCTTCATGGACGACAATTCTCGACCTCATCGTGCACATCTTGTGAATGCGTTCCTTCAAGATAACGACATCGCTCGACTACAGTGGCCAGCATGTTCGCCAGACATGAACCCTATCGAACATGCCTGGGATATGTTGAAAAGGGCTGTTTATGGACGTCTTGACCCACCAACCACTCTGAGAGATTTACGCCGAATTGTCGTTGAGGAGTGGGACAATGTGGACCAACAGTGTCTTGATGAACTTGTGGATAGTATGCCACGACGAATACAGGCATGCATCAATGCAAGAGGACGTGCTACTGGGTATTAGAGGTAGTGGTGTGTACTGCAATCTGGACCACAAATGCTGAAAGTCTAGCTGTATGATGGTACAACATGCAATGTGTGGGTCTCATGAGCAATAAAACGAGCTGAAATGTTGTTTGTGTTGATCTCTATTCCCTTTGTATTTAAAGGTTCCGGAACTCTTGGAACTGAGGTGATGCAAAACTTTTTTTGATGTGTGTAATTAAAACATCCAGCAAAGAGCTATTTACTGTATTTGGAATGATGTTATGAGTGAACAGCTGATTCACAGATAATTGAATTTTTAGTCCACAATTTGGGACTTCTGTATAATTTAGGTCACCATGCTATTGTTATTGTCAGATGATGAATACTACGTTGGTAGGAATTACTTACCCGTAGTCGAGTTGGATGCGTTCTATGGAGATATTTTGCTAGCGGCATGAACGACTTTTGCCTTGTCGACTAAGACAATCGGCCGACAGGCCTGTGTTAATGATGTGTTATTGAGATGCACTTAAGGGTGCGTATTATTGGAAGACCGAGAAGAAGGTAGTTGGACCCAATTTTGAAGGACATTAGAGAATGTGGATTATATGTGGCAGAAGTGATGGAATAGGATAAATGGAAGGACAGAAAGGAATGGAGGAGGCTTGTAAACCACACCCGGGTGACTGGAGTGGGACTTGGCGATGATGATGATGATGATTATTGGAGTGAACAGAGTTTCAGATGGTATTGATGGTGATATTAGATGTTTTACACACACTAATAAATTACTCTAGACGAGTTTACTGGTCACTAAACTTTACAGATACACTTATAGGAATAAAAATGAGTTAATAACAATAATAATATTAATAATTCGACAGAATTTTAAAATATAAACTTGCAGTAAATAAATTATAGGGCTGAGTATTAAAATATGCTAAACTTAAATTTCTTTCTTGACCAATACTTAGTTATTGCTATCTTCGACTACATTGATACAGATTGCTGATTATTCCCTAACATGAGATGACGGTAGTTAAGGACGTGATAATTGGAAACCATCGTCGTTAACCTGACATTGCAACGTGAATCGTGACGTTACGTCATAGCAGTTGCCAACATAACTTTTTCCTCCTTACACTCATGGCCATTAGTCACAAACAGTGAAAATATATGCAGGAAGGCAGTGGCACCAATTGCGCAAACCATAGGAGGGTATATTTTGTTGTCATTCATTTGTGTTGTATCATTATCTGGTGTTTCATTTATCTTGATTAGGCAAGAATGTGCATGGCTTTAAATCTTTTATTAATTTTGGAATAATCGTGTCTCGTTTATTTTTGCATTTAAAAAATCGGATAAAAATAGCTCAGATTTTCATAAAATTAAATGTTGCAGACGACATCATCATAGCCTGCTATCATTATTGTGCCAACAGTAACTGTAACGATATCTTTTCATTGTAAAAAAGTAAATATTTTTCTTGCTATAGAATCACGCCTGTTATTATTATTAGTTTTGCAACCCCCGAAGTAATTTGATAGGAACATGTTAGGTGTCATTCTCTTAGCTTTGTTTATTTTCGATTCTTTGTAGTAGGTCTTCGAGAGGTTTAATTTAGATTTTGAGATAGGAGATGAGTAAATTCATTATAGGACAGTTTACCTCGGATTAGCCGAATTTCACCTCTCTGAAGTAGGCTAGGGGTCTGCCATTTTTATGAATAAATTCGGTGTGATTTTAATGTAAGCGTGGCCTCTTAATTTACGTATTCCTCTGGGCTGGTGGTATAATAATCTCTCACATCCCCGACACCCCCGAGTGAGGATTTTCGTGCTTACCCAGTCCATGAATGCATTCCTTCCCATTCTACTTATATGCTCGTTGGAGGAGGGTCTCGGAAGGGCTATTTAAGACCTATTGCTCCCCGAAACTCTTGTCTAACGGGCACAATATATATATATATATATATATAATTACATATATAATGTATATATTTGGCATCTGTCTTGAAACGATCGTTTAAATGGTCAGCGTCTGTTCACCAAAGGTGGGGCTGAAAACACTTCTTCGGAGCTAACAACCTCGAGCAGAATCTTAGGGGACTTGTTCCCCTAACCTAGCAAAGAATCAACAATGGATAGGGCCTATGCACTTGTAAGAGATTTTTACCCCTGGGGGTAACCAATCTCTAATTCCCAAGGTAATTAAAGTAGACATTCTGTTCTGGGGGCCTATAACAATGTACAAAGGATGAGTCGGAGCATCTTGAAACCAGCCTTAAGAAAAACCTCGTAAAATTAAGCACAAAAACATAAATTATCTGGCTATGTTTAATGTCAATTCGCTTTAAAAAAACAGGAGAACTTAAAACGCTGATACATTTTATAATGGAAAAAATTATTTTCCTAACATCACTTCAAGAAACAAGATATAGACTACTGAAGAACATCCCTTTGCCTTTGATTCAGAAGGAAACAGGTTATTCAAGGGAAGGCCAGGAAAAAGAGTTATGAAGAATGTACCCAATTTGGAACAGGCTTCGTTGTAAGCCAGATAATATTAAATTCAATACTAGAATTTAAATCCATTAATGAAAGACTTTCAACACTAACCTTTAATTCAGTAAAGAAAGTTTATTCTATTGTAAATACACATGCACCAACAAATGAGAAAAACAGAACCCATAAAGAACAAACAGAAAATGTTGGCAAGAATTCTCAAGCACCTTAGATCAAATTCCATCCCAAAACAATACTGTTTGGAGACTTAATACTCGACAAAGAATATTATTCATTTTATATGCAGTATTCTAGATATTCTTTCTTTGTTTTTCTATCAAATGTCCTTGATTTTTGAATTTGATTATTATTAAAATAAGAAATTAACCTCATTTGTTTTCATTCATCCTTCTCTATTAAAGTATTACTTGGAAACAGAATGGAAGAAAGTACAAAGAATTGTGGATTATAGATTTATTCATTGGAAAAAAAGGCGTATGCATAGTTCTTACAAATTCGTTCGAAATCTTAGTGAACTACATGAGTAAATTTGCTACCCTCGAACTGCATGTCATTGTACAGAAGAAAACACAGTTCTGTGATGTATGTTATTTATATTCTGAAAACTGAAATATTTAAACTTTGAAATTGATTTTACTCAGATCACCCCGTCTTCGTATTCCGGTGAACTAAATTAAGTTACAACTCACCAACTGAAGGGGGCTGTCGTTCGATACTGGAGCTGTAGACTTTTTTCCACCCAGAGTAGCTCCAGGCTGTTATATTTGGCAAGTCCAGTTCTGAAGTCGGGCCCTCCTCAACCAGTTCTGAAATAAGTAAATAAAACATACGATACAGTTGATAATTTGGGGGTAGATGACCTCGTATTTCCGCCCCTTAAAACAACAATAACTAACTAACTTGATAATTTCTTTGGGACTTCTAAAAGGTTCCATGTAAACAAGAGAAGCAACAATCAAGATCACAATTAATGCTTCAGAAGTTCTCAAAGAGAATCATCAAACTAGTGTTGAAACAAGTGGACGTTTGTGTTTTAGATCCGTTGGTAGGCTGACACAACACAGCCACGAGTCACGTGCAATATATTTATGTACCGTAACATCTTAGGCAAACCACTAAGATTAATACAACTTTCTATAATAAATTGAACGTTGTCAATACGGAACGAAGATTAGGGGTTCAGAACTCTAGAACTATTAATATTATGGATACTAAGTCACGAGCCAGAATGGCAGCCATTACAGCCTAGCAAAATATTCTCATTCGAAATCACTCGGTTTTACCATTCAGTGGTTTAACATGGCATGTGGGCGGTACTTTCCAAGTACTATATTTGATCCTCTATTACCGTGTTCCGCAATCTTGTTTCACTCAGAGCACACCCCAGACAGGTCTAGACTCAACACGGCACACCTAAATGTCCGGTCCCTCAACATCATATGAATCTGAATATAATTACGAAATATTACGTCGTTATGTAATTATTATTATTAATATTATTATTATAGACTCCTGTATTTATTAACAACTTATTAACTTTATTAACTTCAATTTACTGTATAAAATACACATTTCTAATAAGAAAATTCAAGTAATTAACTCTCCCCATACCTTCAATGTACTAGAGTCTAATTAGCTTCACACAAACGGCTGATTCGTGGCGGAATCGTTGACAAAGCAAGCCTCATTTCTTAGCCAATGGATTTTAGTCTCTCTCTTTCCAAACTCTCATTTTTTCAACAATTGATTATGGCTCTGCTGTATACAATGATTTATCAGAAACACAGAACATCAAATTACGAAGAGTCCAGAATGCATGTGTTCGGTACATTCTGGATGTAAAGCGAGATGAACATATCACACCTTACTAATGTACCCGTTGAGGAAAACGGGAATACAGGTCATCATCCGGCTTTACTCAGTTCAGGGCGTGTACATTTCATCCCATTGTTTGACCCTGTATTCAGAATGTGAACTATAGGAAGGACAAGCTATAAAAGACTATAACACCAACTTCTTTCAAATAATAACTTTAATTAACTTAAAATGCAAACATAAAATCACAACAATATCAAAATGGTATAATTTACCCTTCAAACATAATAAAAATATAATGACCATTTATTCTCTTGCTTCAGTTTTACTGGATTCATTTATGATCCATATTATTTCCTTTACATTTCAATATTTAATCTTTAAATCTTCCATCCCCTAAATATGGGTGTGTCAATCACTTCCACCGAGTTTTCGCCTGGTCGGGCTCGAACTCAGGATATTTACCTTTAGTAATATAATGCTTCATCTGGTTATAACAGAACATATAATTATATTTATCTTATTAATCTCTGTTCTCCACATATTCCTAACACAAATTATCCCTCAATAACATATAATATCACTTCCAAAAAAAAAATGAGTACCATTCATTTTCAACACCTCCTTACAACAATCTTCTCTACTTTGTATCCACTTTTATTATTGAAGCCATTTCTATTATTGAAGCCATTGTGTCCCAAAGAACAGGATGTTTATGAAGCCCTCACTTCACAAACTCCCATTTCTAGACCTATTAATTACCCGTATTTATTCTCTTTATGATTTCTGTTAGGTAGTCAAAACCATAGGCTGGTTGGATCCTCAAAACGTACCGCCGCCAGGTTATGTGGGTAGATAGTCACAAAAACCCAAAGCAGCGCTATATTGAGGCGTAATAGGCAAGATGAGGAGTGAGGTAGTTTGCCATTGCTTTCCTCACTCTTTATGATTATGGAACCAAATTTGACATTTTCAAAAAATGTGTTTATTATTATTATTATTATTATTTATATTTATCATTATCAATATTATTACTGATATTACTATTATTCGGGATGGGCAATCCACGAATAATAATAATCATTTGGCAGGCATTCCTCCTGTGATATTTTAATCCTTCAAATAAAATCACGAGGTCTCCATTACGTTATTCTTTTAATACAGTGACATATGTATGGCACGGCCGGAGTGCGGCGCAACCGTCATTAAGTCTCCCCTCGTCTGGAGCAACGAACCTCTCATAAACAAACACTTCCCTTCTGTATCATGACCTAGCTCACTACTCAATGAACCATATGTGTCAAACTGTTACAAAGACCACTTCCTTGTTTGAAGATCCAAGCATTCTCTTTTATTATTTCATTCTGGACTGTGCACAGTCTAATTTCATTTTTATTCGTGCACTCCCGGGATGATCATTCTCTACTATCAGGGTAATTTTATGTACGTATTCTATAGCCCGTATCTGCTACATCATAACATTGCTGTGATAGGAACCAATTACAAATAGCTAATCAGCCTGAGAACGCCAAGTCCCATCTGAATGCTGAGGTCGGTATAGCACATGGGAGGGAATCAATTCCACCCAGCCCAGGCGATCCGCCTAATAATAATCATCTATCCAGTCTTACAATACATTGCTTCCACGTGCATCATGGCTACGTGCGAAGTACAACAAAAGTGAGCATTTCCCATCACTTTGACACAAATACAAGACCTACCTTGGTCAACGGACGAATTTCCCTATAGATTATAATGACCATTCTCCCGGCACGTTAGATTCACTATTTAAAAAGCCCTAAGTTTACGTTTTGGTCTAGCCCATTTTGGCGACAATAATACATTACTTGGATGCTCAAATATTTCGTAATTCGGTTCAGATAATCGAACTTACTTTCACATTATTTCGTTACTTTATCATTATTTCCATTTCATTATCACTGTGGTTTATTCTCATTATATTTACTTTACTGAGGCCTTTATGCCTGTACTTTTTGCTAAGGTCATTCGCATTAACTTCCATTTGTCTGTTTTAAACGTCCTAGGTTCATTTATTATTTATCAATTACTTTGACTTTCATTTATTGTTTTAACTTTATTTAGTTATCTTTCACTTTTAAATATTCAATAGCTTATTAGCTTAAGTTGCGTTCAACTTAACTGCATTTAATTTGCCTATCAATCGCCACTGATTTCCAATTACTTTATTAATTTCTTTCAACAAAAATTTGGTTCCCTTTTTATATTACTTGCTTGTCCGCAATTTTTATATCATTTAACATATTACGTGGCCTCATTTTACGGCCTTTTTCCAAGAAGTGAATTTTTAAAGACATGTTTACTGTTATCAATTTACATATAATCAATTCACAATGGTACATTTCAAAATATACGGTCAACAATGGCTCAATATGTTTAATTCATTTGGTACTCACCCCGTCTGGAACCCATGTCTCCGATGTGAAGGAGTTCCCCCTCATTTTGTCGTAATTAATACATATTTTCGACAATACGGTGACACTTAACCCCTTCTTCCACAACACATGTGGTTTCAACTTGACTCAACATATTTATATACATGATAAATCCCAATTTGGGGAACACTTTACAAATACTTATATTGCCCTTTAAGACACAATACACTATCCTATCTTCACACGTTTTACTTTTATCACAAAAACACTTCATATGTGTTTAGATAAACCAATTGTGGATTAGTCCCTTTTTAACACTTATTTTATTACAATGGATTACAATTTATGTAATTGTTTATGACCATATCTCAGCTACGAGAGGTGGCTTCCGACACGTCTCTGGATCGCGATTTCCTCTTCGGTTCCTACGTCCTAATTCAGCGACAACTCCTAGATCTCGAATCTCGATCTTGGCGTCAAAGTTCTGTATATCTTTACCGTTTAAACTCACTGGTTTTATAACTAAACGGTACTGTTCTGATTCTGACGAATTCGGTTCAAGATTTAATAGTTCTCGAACGGTTTTCTTATCGTAAGAGAGTTCGACTTGGCTATCCTTACTATTCACTCCCTTTACTTTTATAGCGTGGATACTTATACTTTAGAGCACGTATTTTACTTTTCACTTCGCTCCACGGCCCGAAGTCTGTATGGCTTACAATAAAAGACCATTCAGCTCCTACATTCCGACCTAGCACTTGGTAACTTGTTTTAGTTAAAGTGCGACACTTTCCGGACCTACTTTGTGGACTTGCGTATTTCGACGTCAGTATACTCACGACTTTTTATTTATAGGTATCTGCTGCCCTATCTACTGTGCGTGATGTCGAACTGGCGTGATTGTAGATTTAAATCTTCCTTGCACTTACATGGCCCTCTCCCAGAGGTCTCATGTTCGATAATTGTTCTTCTAAATGGAGTCGACTCCCGTGTAGACTGACTAATTGAACTTCGTATTTTAAATAGCAATGTACGCTTATACTTCGGCGATGCAAATTATATGCACACCTATGAGTCGCATGACGGCCTGTAGTACTTTGAACGGCGCGTAGCGCCTCTACGCCCTTGGCTGGTTGAATACTTCGGTGACCCAGCACCACGTCCTACCGGACTCTGAAGACTGAATAATTACTTAAGACTGTTCTTTCGCCCTTAACGGGCCCACTGGCGTAATCATGGCGATTAATTGTTGAAACAGTGTGACCTGCACGTGATACAGCATCACGCCCCACTGGACTGACAAAACTGCATACAGCTCTGGCTGGAAGCTCGGCTATATATTGAGAACTTGCAACAATAAATCAATTCGTTTTCCTTCTTGGAGCTATCTTTTGAAGCATGCGTCGCACGTCTTCAAAAAAAATAACCCTTATATTCCTCACGATCCCAACGTTAAATTCACATCTTATTTTCCGAAAACCGATCGTTCACTTTATTTAAATTAAATCAAAAGGGCTCCTCAGTTGTGTGGGCGAGGTGTTCTTTTCCTCTCCTACCAAGGAGCGCTTGATAGCCCCGCCTAAATGACGTATTGCCGCATAAACACTTTTTCTCTATGCATAAATTATTGAATTTTCCTCTTTGTTAATTCCTAATTTCCAGGATTATTCTGGTTGACGCCACATTATTTAATCAATTTTGCGTGGTTTCCCTATAAATCAATTATTTCACCATACTACGGCGTTGTAAGGCACTCCAGGGTTGCCATTTTAATGATGACTTGGCATTCATAGGTGAATTCCCCTTCTATCTCTCTGCTTAAAAACTTTCCATCTGCATGACATCACCCGCTGATACTGCGTAACTACGCGCCATCCGTGAGTCAGACACGGCTTGTATGTAATGTATCATGAGAGCGGACATTAATTGCGTTGAGTACTGCATGAGTTGCTCCATACAGCTTCTCCGCTGGCTTGTAAGAATGCTAATATTTTCTGAATATTCTCTCTTTCCTGAATTTAACATGTCATATGTTCGAACCCTGTGCCTCTCAATTGGGAACAAATGGCCCTCTCTAGGTTTAAATAAATTTCCGAACGGGTGAGTAAATTTATTAACAATACTCCTGGAATATATTTCATGTATTCCAATTTCGAACCTATGGTCTCCATTCTTATATGCTGGCTTTAAAATTTCCTATAATTCCTTTGATTTGTATTTTGACCATACTTTTAATTTCCAATCGGGAACCCGCTGGTCCTAACCGTTTAATTAATTTGTCCCAAATTTATTCCGTGCATTCTTCATTCGCCATTTCATTTGTTTATTTCTTTTTCCTTCAGTCGGGTTTAAGTTACGGTTCCGCTCATACTGTAGTTCATTTCAATGACTCGTCTGGTCTGGCTTGTTTTTTTTTTGTTTACTCCCTCCCTTGGGACGTCTCCATCAAGTGGGTCGTAAATCTTTCTTGTCTCGTTCAGGTTCCTCCTCTGTCTTTCCAACACATTGGCGTGCGTTCCAATTGTGTGGTAGATGAGTTTTCTTTTCTTTGTAGTTTTCTCTGGACTATCATTTCATTTAATTGTCACTCTTGTTTCAGTTTATCATTTGACTGTACATGACAAGGCGTTTTATGATGCGACTGGGTACGATATCTCTGTCAAAACCGGTGGTCTTTTCTTGTTTTCTTCCTTTTCGATTTCTTATTATTATTTACTTTCTTCTGTTCTTCTGGTCTATGGCCTTTACCTTCCGTACGCTAACAGACATGCATTCCCCGTTCAGTCATTTCCCATGACTTAATCCTCTCCTTCTTTTCTCTTTTTAATATCTTTTTCTTCCTTGTTTTCCAATTGTAAAATGCTTTCGAAATACTTATTTTCCTTCTTTTGTTTCCTATTTCTAATCTCTTTTTCTTTCTTAATTTCCAACTGTAGAATATCTTCGGGCTATTCATGTATGTTGGATTCCTTACTATTTCTGGCCGTATAATTATAGTGACCTTATTCCAATTAGCGTTATCTTGCGGGTCGGACGCGGCTAACGGTTTCTCTGTCGATTCACATGTAAATTCCCCTTCAGGGAGGTCTACATTTCTTAGTGGGATATCCGATCTTTCCCAATTTCTGTGGCCTAATTCTTTCTTATTTTCACCAGTTGTTTCATTTGCCTTAATGCGTTCCTTTATACACGCCTGATATTCTAATAATAATTCTTTAATTCTAGATTTTAATTGGTCTTCCTTAGACTGAAGATTTTCATTACTGCTTTCCTTATTAACACTTTAATTTTCAATCCTATCTTCTACAATTTCTATCTCTTCTTGGATAGTTATATTTTCAATTTCTTCATAACTATTTACATTTTCCTCTTGGACTTCCATTTTCTCCTCTGGCTCTGGAGTATCCTCTATAATTGACAATTCTTCCCTATTTTCAAAATCTACTTGCTCGTGATTTTCCTCAATCTCATCTTGACCCCTTATTTTCTCCTGAGTGGCTTCTTTATCTAAATTTGAGGGTGTATCTTCTACCTGACCCTGGAATTCTACTTCTATTTGAGTTTCCATTTCATTTTCTACATTGAACTCAATGGCCCTCTCTAATTCCATTAGTGTCGGTATAACCTCGACTTCTTTAACTACAGTACCGGCCAAAACTTTAGGGCCACATAAGGCAATCATGATATGTCTCCTAAAACCTAAGCTTCTGGCACTAGAGCTCTGTGATTTTTTTACTGATCTCTTACATCTGACATAATATATACGTCCTGATTTCGTTCAATTGGGTCAAGTATTGTAGAAGTTATGATTTTTTAACTGTTGGAAGGTCACACCAAAAATTACCATTTTCAGAGGTATAATGTATTGTATATTCCAACTGGTTGCAGGTATTGCCCTCAAATTTCTTTCATAGACTTAGCAATAGTTGGGTATCATTTTGGTATAAATATACAAATTCCAAAAAAATGCAGGACCTCTTTTTTAAGGGTTTACTTTTTTCAAGCCAGCGCTAAAATGGTCGTTTTTCCTTTGTATTTATAACGCTTGTCGTAAGGCTTCCTTGCTACCTACCTGCTTCTAACTTGTCGTGTCTAGTAGTTCCACTTTCACTTAACAGATGGCATCCAAGCACAGATTTTTTGCTTGTGGGATTTCGCCGTGAGATTATTTTGTTGTCATCAGTGCATTGACCATTTTAGCGCTGGCTTGAAAAATTATAAACCCGCAAAAACAAAAGGCCTGCATTTTTTCGGAATTTGTATATTTATATCAAAATGATCCCCAACTATTGCTAAGTCTAAAAGAAATAATGAGGACAATACCTGTAACCAGTTGAAATATACAATACATTATACCTCTGAAAATGGTGATTTTTGGTGTGACCTTCCAACAGTTAAAAAATCACAACTTTTAAAATACTTGGCAGAATTGAATGAAATCAGGACGTATGCATTCTATCAGATGTAAGAGCTCAGTAAAAAAAAACACAGAGCTCTAGTGCCACAGTTTAGGTTTTAGATGACTTATCATGATTTCCTTATGTGGTCCTAAACTTTTGGCCGGTACTGTATGTCCGTTGATTCTAGACAAATTTCGGGTTCCTTACATTCCGTGGTTTCCCTATATTCTATTAACATGACATTATTAACATAAATTTGAGGGTGTATCTTCTACCTGACCCTGGAATTCTACTTCTATTTGAGTTTCCATTTCATTTTCTACATTGAACTCAATGGCCCCCTCTAATTCCATTAGTGCCGGTATAACCTCGACTTCTTTAACTACAGTACCGGCCAAAACTTTAGGGCCACATAAGGCAATCATGATATGTCTCCTAAAACCTAAGCTTCTGGCACTAGAGCTGTATGTCCGTATGCCACTCAGGAGAAAATAAGGGGTCAAGATGAGATTGAGGAAAAACACGAGCAAGTAGATTTTGAAAATAGGGAAGAATTGCCAATTATAGAGGATACTCCAGAGCCAGCGGAGAAAATGGAAGTCCAAGAGGAAAATGCAAATAGTTATGAAGAAATTGAAATTGCTTACTGATTTTCTTTGATTTAAGGTACTGTTTCTGCGTATTTTCCGCGGCCTCTATCGTCTCTCTAAATTCCTGGAGTTTGATCTCTCTCAATTCATTAAATTCCTGTACTGTTATTTTATCCATTTCATCGTATATTTCCATTCTAAATCTATGCATCTTATCGCACTCCTTTCTTACCTGATCTTCCTGTTCCTGAATATATCTTCTCATCTCCTTCTCATTATAACTGGTTTCAAAATAAATCTCTTGCCATTTATTTCCTAATTTCCACAATTTCTCCCATTCTTCTCCAATCTTACAGATGAATTCTCTTATCTGTTCCCTAGTAGCTATTTTCGCTTCCTCAGGCTTAATTTTAATCGTCTCGAAACGTTCGTTTACCTCCGACTGCGCTTCTGAGATACGACTTACATTTGCTTGTACAGTACACCCTGTTTTCTGAGCCTTTAAATCATTTTCACCAATTTCATATTGCTCTACTTTACATTGATTATTCATATTTTGAGACATTTTTGCACACTCTATCTGGCTTACCTGAGCCTGATTTTCATTTTCCTTACGCTTACTCATTGAGTTTTCACTATTTTTTAGACCATTGAATATAGTGTTCATGTTTTCTTTATGCTCCTGAAATTTAGCGTCCATAGCCTCCAGGAACATTTGCACCTCCTCACTCAAAGACATTTCTTTATCTGAGAGATTATGGGCTACTTTCCCTCACACATAGGATCTATGCACATATTGACAGATAACTATGCCGAATATGGAAGTCTTTACTCAAGAGATTGTATTTCAGTATGGGTAGGCTATACTCGTACACGTTTAATACTTCTTAATTTCAAAGTTCAACATGAAGAATGATTTCTACAGAGAAAAATTCAAAATTCAAAAATTTTCCAAAATTAAGATTTTTGGAAATTTTCGGATTTTTCAAAATTTGGAAAGACCCGAGTTTTCCTATGTTTTTTTTTCGAAAAACCTACCCCAAAGATGGGCGCCATAAAAGAATATGTTCTTTTGCCTGGGGTTTTAATATTATTTTTATTATAGAGCAGGTTTTTATTAATGCGGTCACTTATAAACTTGTTGTGAATTCCTATTATTAATCTCGACGGTCTTTCTCTCCAATCCACGTTCACATTCAGCACTAATTTATAGACCCCTGATGTACCCGTTTAGGAAAACGGAAATACAGGTCTTCATCCGGCTTTACTCAGTTCAGGGGGTGTGCCATTCAGCCCACTGTTTAACCCTGTATTCAGAAAGTGAACTATAGGAAGGACAAGCTATAAAAGACTAATACACCAACTTCTTTCAAATAATAACTTTAATTAACTTAAAATGCAAACATAAAATCACAACAATATCAAAATGGTATAATTTACTCTTGAAACATAATAAAAATATAATGACCATTTATTCTCTTGCTTCATTTTTACTGGATTCATTTATGATCCATATTATTTCCTTTACATTTCAATATTTAACCTTTAAATCTTCCATCCCCTAAATATGGGTATTTCAATCACTTCCACCGAGTATTCGCCTGGTCGGGCTCGAACTCAGGATATTTACCTTTAGTAATATAATGCCTTCATCTGGCTATAACAGAACTTATAATTATATTTATCTTATTAATCTCTGTTCTCCACATATTCCTAACACAAATTATCCCTCAATAATATATAATATCACTTCCAAAAAATTGAGTACCATTCATTTTCAACACCCCCTCACAACAATCTTCACTACTTTGTATTCACTTTTATTATTGAAGTCATTTTTATTATTGAAGCCATTTTTATTATTGAAGCCATTTCTATTATTGAAGCCATTGTGTCCCAAAGAACAGGATGTTTATGAAGCCCTCACTTCACAAACTCCCATTTCTAGACCTATTAATTACCCGTATTTATTCTCTTTATGATTTCTGTTAGGTAGTCAAAACCATAGGCTGGTTGGATCCTCAAAACGTACCGCCGCCAGGTTATGTGGGTAGATACCCACAGAAACCCAAAGCAGCGCTATATTGAGGCGTAATAGGCAAGATGAGGAGTGAGGTAGTTTGTCATTGCTTTACTCACTCTTTATGATTATGGAACCAAATTTGACATTTTCAAAAAATGTGTTTATTATTATTATTATTATTCATTATATTTATCATTATCATCATTATTATTACTGTTATTACTATTATTCAGAATGGGCAATCCACGAATAATAATAATCATTTGGCACGCATTTTTCTGCGAAATCTTAATGCTTCAAATAAAATCACGAGGTCTCCATTACGTTATTCTTTTAACACAGTGACATATTTATGACACGGCAGGCGCGCGGCGCGACCGTAATTAAATCTCCCCTCGTCTGGAGCAACGAACCTCTCATAAACAAACACTTCCCTTCTGTATCATGACCTAGCTCACTACTCAATGAACCATATGTTTCAAACTGTTACAAAGACCACTTCCTTGTTTGAAGATCCAAGCATTCTCTTTTATTATTTCATTCTGGACTGTGCACAGTCAAATTTCACATTTATTCGTGCACTCCCAGGATGATCATTCTCTACTATCAGGGTATTTATATGTACGTATTCTATAGCCCGTACCTGATATAACATAACATTGCTGTGATAGGAACCAAATACAAATTGCTAATCAACCTGAGAACGCCATGTCCCATCTGATTGCTGAGGTCGGTATAGCACATGGGAGGGAATCAATTCCATCCAGTCTTACAATACCTTGCTTCCACGTGCATCATGGCTACGTGCGAATTACAACAAAAGTGAGCATTTCCCTTCACTTTGACACAAATACAAGACCTACCTTGGTCAATCGACGAATTTCCCCTTAGATTATAATGACCATTCTCCCGGCACGTTAGATTCACTATTTAAAAAGCCCTGTTGATGTGTTTCACATCATTATTGTTATTTAACTACACTAGCGCCATATGTGAGAACACCCACTCACAAAAGCTGGAGTAACTCTTCTTATCTTTTTATATTCTTTGATCCTACAATAATACTATTCAGTCGCCTTGTTGAATAAAAACAAAGATCACTTTCAATGTTTATTCATTTATGTTTGTTAATTTATTTCAAATAAACCAACAGGTTATGGGTTCAGTCACGCATTGAGATAAAGTGCGTAATTAGACGAAATAAAAAACAAATTATTTTGTGCGCGATATTTTGACGTAAACTCCGAGAAGCCAATCTTGAGGTTAGGACCAAGTGCTCACTCAATGGATTCAACTAGGATAATCAACGTTGGCCTTCTGGAAGTAAAAGCGAACTGGAACACATGGAGATACAAAATAAGTATTTGCCTACGAGGGATCACCGGAGCTATAGACGTAATTGAAGGCAGGTTAGTGAAGCCAACCTCACTTTCTGAGGACGCAACCACTGAAGCAAAGGCGGCGTATCAGAGTAAGCTTGATGTTTTTAATAAGGCGGATAGCCACACATTGATTTTATTAACCACTAACATGTCAGAAGAGTCGTTACAAGAAATCATGCGTCTCACGTCAGCTCGTGAAGTGTGGTTAGAACTCCACAAACTATTCGGCGGTGTCTCAGAAGATAAAGTTTACAACTCATGCCTGCAATTCTTCAGCTACAAAAAGGCAAATGAGGATGACATCGCAACGCACGTTTCAAAATTAAAGAATCTGTGGAGCGAACTAAAGCAGGAAAAGTCCAGAGATGCCGAAATCAACTCTGATCTGCCAGATGTATTTATGATTTGTAAAATTCTAGGTACACTGCCAGAAGAATATTTTTCGTTCAAGTCTAGCTGGATGTTGATGTCAAAAAGGAACAGGACAGTCGACAACCTGACCAATCAGCTGTACGAGAGGGTGCTCAGAGGCAAAGGAGAATCACCTCAACAAGAAGCACTCTACTCGGATTCGTCCAAATAGAAAACCCAGCAGCAGAACTCTTCGCAAAGCTATCTCCAAAAAAGCAACAAAAAGAAAATATTCTGTCCTTACTGCAGGAGACCTAACCACACTATCAAACAGTGTAGGAAGTGGATCGCCGTTGGAAGACCGCCCAAGCCCAGCAACTCAGGAACCTCATAAAGCGGTACCAACATGATTTTGGTCGCTATAACCTCGACTGTGGTGAACTCAGAATGCAACTCTGACAACTGGTTTGTAGATAATGGAGCAACGAGCCATGTTTCTAATAACAGGAACATTTTTAGGACATTTGAACCATTTTCTACGGAACACTCAGTGACCACAGCGAACGGTGTGAAGGTTGCGGCCATTGGAAAAGGTGACATCGACATCGAAGCAGTAGTTAACGGCGAGTGGCACAAGCTCACGTTGGCCGATGTATAGTGCATTCCTGGGATCAAGAGAAATCTATTCTCAGTCCTTGCAGCCCAAGACAGAAACAAGGACAGCAGGTTCGTCTCATCAAGAGAGGTCTGCAATTTCGTCGTCAACAGCGAAGTGAGATTAATTGGCGTTCGTGAGCGGTTCGGTGGAATCTACAAGCTGAGAGTGAGGAGCGTGAACAACACTGCATTCAAGGAAGTCAATGCAACAGAAAAGAACAACCTTCTCCAACTTTACCCTGAACGATTCGGACATCAGAACAAGCGACACGTGAGATCCCTCCTGAACAAAGAGCTGGGAATCCGCGTTGAGGTGGACAGCGAACTTTGTGAAGGCTGCGTCTACGGCAAGGCTCATCGTCTGCCTTTCGGAACGAGGTCTGGAACTACGAAACCGGGAGAGCGGATTCACACAGATGTATGCGGCCAATTCGACGAGTCGATGTCAGGATACAAGTATTTCGTCCTCTTCAAGGATGATTTCACGAAGTTCAGGACTATTTACTTTATCAGAGAAAAGTTTGAAGTTCCAGAGAAATTAGCCCAATTCGTTGCAGAAGCTAAGACTCTCGGACACAACATCAGGGAGCTGCTGAGTGACAATGGCAAACAATTCGACAACCAGTATGTCAGAAAAATCTTGCAGAAAGAAGGAATTGTTCAACGACTCGTCACGCCATACACTCCGTAACAAAATGGATCCAGCGAAAGAGAGAACCGCACCGTGGTCGAATCTGCTCGAGCAATGATGTATGCTCATGGAAAACTTCCACAAAAACTTTGGGCTGAGATGATCCAGACAGCAGCCTATGTCCTTAATAGGACTGGACCTTCCCACGCTGAGGGAACATCTCCCTACGAGCTAAGGTACGGCAGGAAACCAGGTCTGAAGCATCTTCGGGTGATCGGGTCTACCTGCTATGCGCATGTTACCAAGCAGCAAAGGAAGAAGATGGATCCCAAGGCCACCAAAGGAATTCTCATCGGATACGACAACGATGACGGTTACAGGATCTTTTGTGAAGAGGAAGGTAAACTAATTCGATCGAGAGATGTCACCTTCGATGAGAAAGTATTGCAGCACAAGAACGATGTCAATCTTCCGGGAAGCTTAGACTCCTCTGTTCAACCAGAACAAGATTCGATCCCTGAAGAATATCAAGATGACGACGAAACGCAGAGCGAAGAGGAGGAAGATAAATTCTGGGACCTGAATAATGAAGACGAAGCTGAAAGTCAACCAGAACGTAAAGGTACTCCGATCTCAGATGAAACCATCGTTCGACGAATTCGTGAGTGTTCGTCTCTCAATCCTCCATCAAAGTATCAAGACTTCGTGATGTATCTCTCAAGCCCTCTACAAGAACCTGAATCCTACAGTGAAGCCATGAGATCAGATCAACAGGACCAGTGGAAGTAAGCCATGGGTCGTGAGATGAAAGCTCTTGAAGAGAGCAAAACTTGGGAACTGATTGAACTGCCTCCAGGAAAAAGAGCCATTTCAAACAAATGGGTCTACAGAGTTAAAACGAACGCCGATGGAGAGGTCGATAAATTCAAAGCCAGATTGGTCATCAAAGGCTATTCACAGCGGAAAGGTGTAGATTATAATCAAACCTTCAGTCCAGTGGCCAGGAAATCAACCATCAGAACATTGCTCAGTGTTGCTGCAAAAGAGAAAATGAAACTAGCACAGATCGACGTTTCAACGGCATTTCTCTATGGCGACCTCCAGGAAACTATATATATGCAACAACCTGAAGGATATGGTGATGGATCTGCCAGGGTATGCCGCCTGAAGAAAAGCTTGTATGGACTGAAGCAAGCTCCTCGATGCTGGAATGAGAAGTTCAGCAACTACATAGTCAGCCTGGGATTTCGGCGAAGTGAAGCGGATCCTTGTCTCTTCGTGAGGCAAAAAGGACGAAAGAAGATGTTCTTCGTTATCTACGTTGACGATGGAATGATTGCAGCAGGAGATGAGCAGGAACTTCATAAATTTGTCGACGATCTGAAACGGGAGTTTAAAATCACCTCTAAGCCAGCATCGTACTACCTATGATTGGAAATCAACCAAGGAAAAGATGGGTCAATACGTTTGAGTCAAGCTCATTACACGGAAACCATACTGGAGAGATTCAACATGAGTAGTTGCAAGGCTGTGACTACTCCAATCACCAAGGACAACGATACAGAAGAGAGCCCTCAGAACTTCGAGTTTCCATACAGACAAGCTGTTGGAGCACTCATGTTTCTCATGTGCGGGACACGACCAGACATAGCGTATGCTGTCAGCGTGGCCTCCAGGAACCTCGACAAACCAGCCGAACGAGACGTGATCAGAGTGAAGAGGATCCTGCGGTACTTGAGAGGTACAACAGATCTTGGACTGTTCTACAAAGCCAACCTGGGAGAGGAGGCTTTTGATTGTTTCAGTGATGCAGATCACGGTGGTGTCTTCAGTACGGGTCGCTCAACCTCAGGGGTCCTGTGCCTGTACTCTGGATCGCCTATCTCGTGGATGAGCCAGAGACAACCCTCTGTTGCCATATCCACAACCGAAGCTGACATCGTGGCTGCCAGTGAAGCCGCAAGAGAGATCATCTGGATAAAGAGGCTTCTGACTGAACTAGGCCAGTTGAAGTCGACGCCCATTCTGCAAGTCGACAACGAAGCAGCCATCCGGCTAGCACAAAATCCTGTGTTTCATCGGAGAACGAAACACATTCGTATCAGACATTTCTTTGTTCGCGAATTGGTCACAGCAGGAGAAATACTCTAGATATTTCAAGAGTTGACACACAAAATCAGCTCGCGGATATTTTGACCAAACCTTTGTTTTCAATTCGTTTTCGAAAGTTATGTAACGACGTGGGGGTCTGTAAAGTTATTAAATAAGGGAGAGTGTTGATGTATTTCACATCATTATTGTTATTTAATAACTCTGATATTTAACTACACTAGCGCCATATGTGAGAACACCCACTCACAAAAGCTGGAGTAATCACTCTTATCTTTTTATCTTCTTGATCCTACAATAATACTATTCAGTCGCCTTTTTGATTAAAAACAAAGATCGCTTTCAAAGTTTATTCATTTATGTTTGTTAATTTATTTCAAATAAACCAACAAGCCCTAAGCTTACGTTTTGGTCTAGCCCATTTTGGCGACAATAATACATTACTTGGATGCTCCAACATTTCGTAATTCGGTTCAGATATCCTGGCTCGGGTAATCGAACTTACTTTCACATTATTTCGTTACTTTATCATTATTTCCATTTCATTATCACTGTGGTCTATTCTCATTATATTTACATTACTGACGCCTTTATACCTGTACTTTTTGCTAAGGTCATTCGCATTTACTTCCATTTGTCTGTTTAACCGTCCAAGGTTCATCCATTATTTATCAATTACTTTGACTTTCATTTATTGTTTTAACTTTATTTAGTTATCTTTCACTTTTAAATATTCAATAGCTTATTAGCTTAAGTTGCGTTCAACTTTACTGCATTTAATTTGCCTATCAATCGCCACTGATTTCCAATTACTTTATTAATTTCTTTCAACAATAATTTGGTTCCCTTTTTATATTACTTGCTTGTCCGCAATTTTTATATCATTTAACACATTACGTGGCCTCATTTTTACGGCCTTTTTTTTTTCAAGAAGTGAATTTTTAAGACATGTTTACTGTTATCACTTTACATATAATCAATTCACAATGGTACATTCCAAAATATACGGTCCACAATGGCTCAATATGTTTAATTCATTTGGTGCTCACCCCGTCTGGAACCCATGTGAAGGAGTTCACCCATATTTTGTCGTAATTAATACATATTTTCGACAATACGGTGACACTTAACCCCTTCTTCCACAACACACGTGGTTTCAACTTGACACAACATATTTATATACATGATAAATCCCAATTTGGGGAACACTTTACAAATTCTTATATTACCCTTTAAAACACAACACACTATCCTATCTTCACACGTTTTACTTCGCCCAAATACTTAAAATTATCAATAATATTTATACTGTCATCACTGATAAATATTAGGGCATTACGCACTCAATAAAAGAGTTTTATTTTAATGATGCAAAACTTATAAATGACGATCCCATCAACGAAAACAGTCTTCCTCCCCCTTACTAATGTATGAACAGGGCTGGATTTACCAATAGGCCCCGGCCTTGGGGCGCACCAGGCTGAGGGGCGCAAAATGAATCCGCAAATGTTTTTGTCAGAAAATTTCCATTGAATGAAATAGACTAGAATACACGTCTACGACCAACAAATGTTTTGCAACAGCAGATCTTTCGACTTCAGCTTTAGAGCACAAATGTTTTGTGATTTATTAGGAGAAAATTTAAGCCTTGAATATTAATCAGTTTAATTTGAATAATTCATTATGCACAGTTGTAGGTTGTATGGAGTAGTGTATATGTGTATCTGTAAGTGTATAATGAGTCTTAAATGGTTTAAACTTATTTTAATATCTCGTTGGCCTATTTGTTTATAGTTCATATTGAACCCTTGCAAATAAGCTTATGAGACTCAGTTTCGGGGGGTGTAACAGTCCATTTCGTAAGTTGTTGTTAAAGCGCTTCATTAGCATGCAGGGAAACATATAACAAAATAACATGCAGGAAAAAGTGAATCCAGGGATAAAACAAATGAGTTTAATGACAGATCAGCTATTTACAAAATGAAATAAACAAACAAAACTCCCAAAATGACTCCCACTGAATAAATTAACTTGCCATAAACTAGGCCTAATCTCAGGAGAGATTATTAATCAGACCAAATGTCCCAAAAATCTAGAATGACAATGTATACATGTGTGCTGTTCTACATGCTTAACGATGAGTACAATTGAATGCATGATTCGTCATCATCCGGATAAACTTTCAGAAGACGAATCCGCATTACTTAGAGCTAGACAGACGCGGGGAACAACTATACACAACTTAAAACTAAACCGACACTTCCTATACTAAATAGACAACAAATAATTTCCGCATGAAATTGGAATCAAGAACTTCCGTAGCAAAACATTACTGCCTAAAAATTAGGACTTCTCAAACAAATCAACACAAGTAAGTTAACACGTGACCAACAAAAGAAACACATATGACCGCCGTCATTTTTACAAGTAAATACAACTGCACCACACGGGTGTCACACAGACTAACAAACATGAACTGAGTCATAGACCAATCACGAGGCTCAAAGCCAACATTTACATCATTAACACAATATTCCATCCATACAACATGCGATAATTCGTAACAAACGTGGCGAACTCCCCAATTAATTATGGTCCAAATAACCATCACAAAAGAACAGGTTTGCTAATGATAGCTTAATAGGGGCCAGTCGGGCAACAGGACTGCCTGACAAAAATAAGTCACCAAGGCTAGACGGACGCTAAGTGGAAATCTGCACATCTGTCAACCCACGTGTCAATAACCTCGACCTCCCAAGGCACGGGATCGAGTCTCGAAGAAGCGTTCCCCAAAGCACAATATATACGTGTGTGTGTGTCAGAACGAAATATATCTCAGCATTTCCCCTAGGAATCAGCATTGGACAATGTACAGTAGCCTCCTCGGAGCGCCCTGCCTTTCCATCAAAAATACAACAACAACAATATGAGGGCGGTAGCACCATCTACCCCTCTTCACGAAGAATCAAAACACACACCTGACACAAGAACACACACAGAATCACATGCATGGGTTTGACAGAAACCTGAAATAAAATGACATAAATATTTTCCACTAGCTTGCGCTTCCGTTCTAGGCTGTGACTAACGAACCTGAAAAGGACTAAAAAAAAAACTAAAAAAATTAGAACTAAGGTGTTCTTCTTCTTCTTCTTTTGAGACCACAAAGGATCACTTTACCCAGCCATTAGTTCGTCGACTTGTAGGAACTGTACGAGCCTTGCGGTCCTCCCGGTACTTCTTCATGCGTATTGATCGTCTTGCCCGTTCTTCGGCGGAAAATATTCTTGTAGGAATTTTCTTCTTTGTGAGTGGAAAACGAAACGTCATATTTTTAAGTGCTGTAGTTAAACTTTTCTTATTTGCAGCATCTTCTGTTGTTAGGCCGATTTATTTTAAGTCCTCTCTGATTTCTCTTAACCATCGGCATCTAGTTGTTGTGTTTTTTGAAGCAAGATTGAACTGTACTAGTTATATTAGAAGACGTGAATCTGTCATTCTCATGATGTGCCCAAAGAATCCTAGTCTTTTCTTTCGCATGGTATCAGTAATGGGTTCTAGGTTGTTATAGACCATATTGTTGCGCTCGGCAACCCTAGTATGATTAATAACCTGTTCATCAAACATCTTACAAAATTACCTCCCTTTCCTATCAAAATATGAACTTTAATAAAGCACCACTTATCGAATGTAACGAGTTTCGCACCCGCATGGATAAAATCAAATACACGCGCCGTGTACACTAAATATGACTCCAAAGAAAAATATACAACAAACAACTTTGGCCACGCGCCAACGTACATTTAAAAACAATAGTGTCGGTGCACAAAAAAAAATCTAAACAAGAAAAAGGAAGAAATGAACTATTTACAAAGTTCCCACGCCTTACCTAACTACATATTGAGTAAATCAATTTTTGTACGTCACCGTATCAGCTTGCAGAACATATAACTTCCGTCCCGGCTCATTTCCCTACGGGAAATTAGCCCTCCATCGTCGACGTCGTTGAAGAAGCGATGCATATCAATCCATCTCCTGACCAAACGTCGGACATCTTGGCGTAGTCTCTTGGACCGAAATGTTCAATGTTAATATAATTGCCTAGCTATAATCGCTGTGAGTTACTACTTTCACTCACGTTATGTCATATGCGATTAATGATCGAAGACTTTCCCTAGCTTAGCATTTGCATACACACGCACAATTATCACTTGAAAAATACAATACAAAATTTACATAAATTATACACTTTAAACACATCGTCACTGGCTTGAAAAACAAGTCTGAAACATGACTGTCTCGCAGTCCTTATCTCGCTAGATATCTCCACTGCTCTACGTGAACCTTGCTCGCTTTGAGCACTAATTGGAATGTTAGTAAAGTCTGGCCCATTAAGAGCTGAAAATCGTGACGCACACATGCGTGAACCTTGCTCACCAGAGCTCAATACAGTTGTCACTAGTATGATTATAAAGAGCGGTAAATCGCGACGCAGACTGGCGTGACCCTTGCTCACCAGAGCTCAATACAATTGTCTTCGAAACAGCTTCTCCCCGATCAATTTATTGGAAACTGACAGAATGAGGTGGAGTGGGGAGAATTAAGAAAAATATTCTAGAGTTTTCATCACACAAACTTGGGACTAGTATCAATCTTCATCACTTTATTCAAACGTCACAGCGCACTTATGCGGAATTATTTCGGATCGGCGGTTCTTTAGATAAGCGTTTCCGCGCCTTTTTTTTACAGGGTACGCCACCCATCGCGTGGTTTTGGCGTGGCCTCGTCTGATTGGGTGATTCAATCCTGGGTCAATTGAAACTCACTCGTGACCATCCCCTAATGACTCCAATTTTGGTGCGCGTTGTTACACAATTTGTCCTTGAACTCGGCTTATCCGGTCGTCTTCAAGAATAACTACCAAGCCTGCTTCTGTGGTAATCATTGCAACACACTAACTTGGCTTCCCCTTTGTCAATTTCCACATGTACTGCCTGGGCATCAGTAATAATAATAATAAATCATGAATACTTATTCATCGCAGATTAATAAGTGTTCAATATATACAAATTTAGAAACAGTTTATTCTCTCATTATTTTAATTTATTTAATTGATTTTATTTTACCTAACATTAGAATAAAATTAAAATCACCTTCACAAAGACTTTTATGAGGTCTAAATTCTCCCTCCTTCACGATGGTATGAAGAGGGGCGGCAAAAACCCACGGGCCTAGGAGCGCATACCATCTAAATCCGGCCCTCTGTATGAAGGTGCTGTGATACACTCAAGCGGTAAGCACTAAACTACAGTAGAATTGTACTCTGTTGTGATGGTTAACTACAACATCAAATAGTGTTTGTCTAATACAGTACTAATCTAATTTGTTGAAAGATTTCATGTTGATACTTTTCTGAAGTTGTGGAGTGTCTACACTTTTGATGTAGGCTTTAGTGAAGTCTGTACAAATAGTAATCTGGGTTCTTTGAATTTGAGTACTGTTGCTTTTATAAAAGCATGCAGGATATCTCTTGAAAAGTTTTCACATCTCTACTTAGTATAAAACAAAGTCCCCGATTCTTGGATATTACGGGTAAACACAAGAACCACTGGATGGATATTGATGCGGTTTTTACCATTCAGTAAATGATATCTCGAGGATGATTTATGTAGAAAATAATTTATTTATGATCAAAGGAAGCGGAGCAGTAACGATTTCAGTGGAAAAGTCGAAAAAAACCTGGCGTCCGAGCGCTTTGTAAGCTTACGCTGGGCAAACCATTAAAAATATCTAAATTCTATGAGTGTAAGAATTGTTCAGCATGAAACGTTCTACAAAAACGTCCGCGAGAGCATATGTCTATCTTCAATTCATCGCCCATTATAAGTGTTTTTACGTTTTAATTTCTTCCAACCATGTTCATTCAATTACTGAGGCGACAGTTTACGAGCTAGCTAAGGGCGAGTCTATCATCCCTGTTACAGCCTAGCTAGCGGGCGAACCTATTGCCCCAGATAGAGCCAGCAGCAAACCGTTGAGTCGTGTTGAGTTAAGACTTCTGAGAAGGGTGGTTGTGTTTGGAGTTTCCCTGGAAGTGCAACTCGGGTTTTCTTCATTTCGCCTGTGAAACACAGTCAAGTTAAGATTGGACGGAAGGGGGATTTGAGTTTCATTCACCTCGCCATTCCCTGGGAGTGCAAATCTCATTTCGCCTGTGAACTTTTCGTTCCGCAAAATTCACTGTCAATTTAACATGGGACGGAAGGGGGATTATATTATAATATATTATACTGATTGGCGTATAATCTCTACTTAGTACAAAACAAAGTCCCCGATTCGTGGATGTCATAGGTAATCTCGAGAACCACGGGATGGATTTTGATGTGTTTTTCACCATTCTGTAAAGGATACCTCCAGGAAGGTTTTTGTAGAAAATAATGTATTTATGATCAAAGGAAGCCGATCAGTAACAATTTCAGTGAAAAACCTGGCGTCTGTGCGCTCTTTAAGCTTACGCTGGCCAAACCGTTAAAAATATCAGTACTGGTTGACTATGAGAGTAAGAATTGTTCAGCATGAAAAGTTCTACAAAAAACTGCCGCGAGGGCATATCTCTATCTTCAATACATCGCCTACTATAAGTGTTTTTAGAATGGACGGAAGGGGGATTTGAGTTTCATGCACCTCGCCTTTCTTAAATTACGTCTGACAAGAATTCGTTGCACATGCATCTCCATGATAATATTTTAACCCATCATGCTGAGACGTAAAACGGATATAGGACGTAGTTCACTGACATCGAAAATAAAGGCGCATATCACGTAATGCAATCATAACTGTTCCCGGGCGAAGCCGGGGCGGGTTGCTAGTTAGCCTATAAAAAGATTATTCCAACTTATTACAATTAGGGTCCAAATGTGTTGACCAATTGAATATAATTTTAATTTATTTCTTCTTCTTCTTTTCTTCTTCCTCTTTTGAGACTACATAGGATCACTTTAACCACCATTAGTTCGTCGACTTGTAGGAACTGTACGGTCCTCCCAGTACTTCTTCATGCGTATTGATCGCCTTGCCCGTTCTTGGGCGGAAAATATTCTTGTAGGAATTTTCTTTTTGTGAGTGGAAAATGAAATGTCATATTTTTAAGTGTTGTAGTTAAACTTTTCTTATTTGCAGCATCTTCTGTTGTTACGCCGATTTATTTTAAGTCCTCTCTGATTTCTCTTAACCATCGGCATCTAGTTGTTGTGTTTTTTGAAGCAAGATTGAACTGTACTAGTTATATTAGAAGACGTGAATCTGTCATTCTCATGATGTGCCCAAAGAATCCTAGTCTTTTCTTTCGCATGGTATCAGTAATGGGTTCTAGGTTGTTATAGACCTTACTGTTAGGTATTATTCGCCATTGCCCATCATTCTTATATCCTTTATTGATACAAGTTCTTCCATTTCGCCTTTCGATCTTCTGTAATCTGTCGGTTTTAGTATGTTCATTTATTTACTAAGGCAACACTGAATAATGGCTTCCAACATGATAAGGATACAACAGCAACATACGTTAATCAACATCTACACACGCCTATGAGCACAATGTTCAAGCCCCTGAAATGAAACAACAGATCTCAGCTTCATATTGTATCCATTTCAACAATCGTGGATATGTATGATCACCTGTCCGATTAGCTCAGCTCAGGGCGCAGTCGTTCTCCCACAGGTGGTGACACTCATGAGGTCAGAAACAAGGACTACGTCTAACAAATAAAGGAAACCAAATCCTATTCATATAATTTATTCAACTAAATATCAAATATCTATAAGCTGAATTTTACAATAAACACAATCACTGTACAATCCTCTCTTCTCTAACATTATCCAATCCTTAAAATGCATAGTCAATCCTGCTTTATCTAGCTCAGAAGTTCCCATTAGGAATTTTTCTCGTACCCCCTAAAGCGATCGTTATGTAACCACGGACCTCCTGCTCCAAAATCTTAAAGACTTAAAATATTTTAACTCCTAATGGGAACCTCTGTAACTAGTTCACAGGAAAGAAGAAAATCTTCATATACAGTATTTCGTCATGTATAAAAAACGTACCGTACAAAAACCAACATTATCGCCTTTTTTTGATATGTCGGTACTCTCATCCAACTGTAGAGTAAACATGTCGCACAAGTGAAAATTTGCCAACAACGTCCCTTCAATATTGCTTGACATATCTGTTACTCGCCTTTGCACAGTATTGTTACACAGCGGGATGGTACTTATAAGCTTTGCGGCAGCATCGCCCAGCATTCTCTTGCACAAATAATTGCTGAAGGTACGATGAGCTCTTCAGCAGTGGTATGGTTTTTGGCACGTTTTGCGACAAACTTAGATACTTCGTAGTATGCAAGCGTTGCATTTTTATTCACATTTGCATCCGACTGTTTGGTAATTACCTAGGTACTGCACCCGTTCATCCGAGGTATGCGATGACCCATCTGCCATTACATCGCATACCTGGCATCCCAGGCCAGAGTGGAGTTAAATGAACATAAAATAAAATAAGGAATGTGTTGGAAATTCAGTTGAAATATCACAAAAGCAGAGGGTAGCATGAGATAAAATATCTCCAAGGTCGTTACGGGCTTAAATTTAGTCTTAATATCAGGTTAGAAATGGGCGCCACCAACTGATTCCCTAACAAACCACATCCATGATGGTTAAGCCTTAAACATGACAAAGGAAAGGATTGGGAAAAGACATCATCATGAGATCACAACTAAGATAAAATAAAATGTATTTAACTTGAGTGGTCGGACAGAAATAAAATAACATCCTGCCTAGGAGTATGGTCGAATCTAACAGTTATGATGTCAATGTCCTCACAAATCGAACCATCTCCGCACTACATCAAAGAAACGTTGTTATCCACATGCAAAAAAACTAGAGTTCTCTTGAGTTCTCAGGGCCACCGTAGCACTATGTCTTTTGTCACTGACATTTTGTGATCCCTGAGACCTATCTTTGGTTAATATAACATCAGGCATGTGGATTTAATTAAATGTTAAGCTTTCTATCACACAATAAAATTTTATAATAACACTAGCATGTAAATAATCATTCATAAATGACTCGAATGTCATTGTTCTACATGTTGGAATCCCAACAATCACTCCTAAGGTTAGTAATAAATTTGTACATATTATTTACATCACCTCTAACCACTGCTCGATTGTGAATCAAAAATCCTTCTCTAATCATCTGTTATCATCATCATCATCATGTAAAAATAATTAAATGCTTCTCACATCAGCTATCATTCGGTTATCTGTTCTGCTCAAATCAGAATTATTAATTTTATTATCATCAGATCATTTAAATAATTCATCAACACATTAAATCATTTGGAATATCATCCATTTACTTTTATTTCATCATCTCATTTAAATTAAATTATCTCAATCCATCCATTTTAATTATTTAATTCATCAATTTAAATTATTTAATTCATCCATTTAAATTATTTAATTCATCAACTTGTTTAAATTTCATTTAACTTATTTAAATTGATTTATATTTATTTTAATTATTAGTTCCTTTAATTAATTATAATTTTATTCATTTATTTATCAGCTGTTTAATCAATTATTATTCGTTTAATTTATCAGGTCAGATCATTAATATGTTTAAACTTCAGATAGTAATTCCATAAATCATTATTATTGTTATTATTATAATTAGAGAATCTTGGATTATAAAATTTATATTTCCACAAAATATTTAATATCGGTTAACGAACGTTGTCTTAAAAATCCACCAGTTCCTTTAATTAATTACCATGCCAAAAAATATGTTGCCTCTACAAAATCACGTTGGATCTCACCATCCAAAACTTCACCATTTAAATTCATTTAGTCAAATATCACATTTGAACACCATTATTATTTCACATAATACCACAATTATTCAGCGCACAGCATGAACTTCAAAAATACACTAGACTGGGTTCGACGACCTCCTGTCTGCATCAAAACTCTTATTGGCAATATTATAAATCTTCTTCTGGCAACCTCACAAACTCTAATCAAAATGCCTCAACTCATCATATAGAATGATCCACAAAAATTATAACTGATTTCAGACTGTGGACAAATCGGATCTACAAAAACTGTAGTCAGTATTGTCATGTCCAGACAACTTATTAAGCAATTGGAAAATTACCAGAATAATCGTAATCCAATCCAAGATTTGGTTTAATTCAGAGTATAAAATCTCTGTTAAGATCCTCAAAATTTACTTCAAGAAGAACACCAATGTGTTATATTAACTCATATCAATAATATCTGTTCATCTGCCAATAATAAATTCCTAAAAATGAATAACTCGTCTTACAAGACTCAATTACTTGAAATCCTCCTCAAAGGTATGAAATCACTCTCAAAAGAGTAACAAATTACTAAATGTTAAATGAATGTACTCTCAAAAGAATAAGACAAGAAACTATTGGATTGGCAAGACAAGAATTACGAAGTGTAACCCTGCTGACATTTATTTCTGAATTATTTAACAAAGATCAACTGATATGTGACTGGTAGTTTATTGTTTAATCCTCTTACGATCATAATTACACTCGGATGATAATATGGTAGCCCTATCGCGACGCGTAAGGCGAATAACACCACACAGCTACTCAAGGTAACAGGCCCCGTCCCCGTAGACTAAGCTGATAAATCCCTATAACGACGGGTAAGGCAAATAACTCCACACAGCTACTCAAGGTAACAGGCCCCGTCTCCGTAAACTAATGAGTGAGTGTACATGATTGGAATCAACAATATTTTACTTGTCACAAAAAAGCGATACTGATCCGCTTGTGCGAATTTAATTCCTCATCTCAAAATCAATTCAGTAAAAGAAAAATCCCTGATGATGAACTCCACATACTCGTTAGTATGCAATAAGCTGACAAAAATCCAAACTATCTGACAGAAATCTCGAGTTTCGAAATACTCGATAAAAATATCCATAATCAAAAGTACTATAATTCAAGAAAAATATTAAGATCAAACTCATGCTTAATAAAGTCAATCAACAGTGAAAACGTCGGATAAATGTGCCTGCCATCTCATATGGTAACACCATATTTTATCAAACGAAGTAATAAAACATTCAAGTCATGTCGAAAATAACACTCCTAAAGAATATACTAGTGTGCCCAGGATCATGTTAAAAATCATATCAGTAATGTCATAGCTCTCACAATACCTTCATATTCCGGATGTTAATAAATTATTCCAAGATCGTCGATTATCCTAATGAACGCAACAGATTTCTCGAAACATCGGCGAAATCGTTGTATTTGCCACTGAAATCACACTTGGCTCCATCCAAATGCACATCGTGTTGTAGTTATCCTCCTCGTTAGGAACCGAATCCATCGCTCTGAGCTGCCATCACGTCTCTTCATACGCTTATCCCCACATGGTGAAATGAATGATATCCATCACGGATATTGTCCAATAGTTTCCGCAAAAGTTCAATTTAACTGGGTACCCCATTCTATCTTCGGGTGTGTTACGCCACTGTTCAATGAAAAATGCTTGATCGACATTCACTAATAACGTTCATCTTCACTGCGATCGAATTGTATCGACAGAAAAATATAACTTCAGAAAGTGTACATGTTTACCAGACACCCTGTATCTGCGTTCGTTGTGTCAATAAATTTCATAAATGTTCATGAAGTAAAGTTATTTAATGCACATGTCACTATTGCATAAAGTGCATGAGATCCAAGTCCCATTTGGCATAATGCAGCAATGTGTGAACGGCCCCATGGTCGCTTTAAATACGCCCCGTTTAAACACACCATATTGTATGCTGTAATATCGTTGAAATAACTTTAAGTCCATCTGACTATCCGTTGAATGTGTGTAAATTGCAAATGTAATAAATATCTGGACTGCTGAAACCTAAGTCCAAACATCATAAACTTAAAATGTCAGAATGCAATGTTCCACTCGAAGACTATTAAACTGTTACAAAATGTCACCCAATGCACGTCAAGTTCAGCTTCACTGTCTATGTATAACTTGAAGTTAATCACTAGCCTCATTGTAATGCTTCGGTAAGCGATTATTCGTTGTGAATACAACCATAATAGTGTTCGTTATTCCTAGTGAAATACTGCTTGTGTCTACTGCAGGTTATAAGCTTGTAAAGGCGTTGCTATTTAAAATACATGTGAATGCAACTCCAACGTTCAAAACTAGGATGTTTCCCTTTCACTGTCCTCCTGCGTATCGCTCACTGCCATCGCGACTCAACCTCCGGTTGACCTACTTTACTGTACCGGGCTCTTGAAATCACAATGCTAACTTGGCTTAGCGATCCTGCCATGCAGGTAAATGTCACAGTACTGCACTGCGTTAGATAATGTCGCGCTCCCGACTTGCTACTCGAGCAGAGTGCAATAGAACAACTGATGAACTGATTCCTCGTCTCCGCGTGCTGCTACAGCTCACCTCGCCAAGCACGTGAATTGTCATCCCCTTCCGCTGTCCTCTCTGACGTCACAGATCTAACCTCGGCCCATATCTTCTGTTGTGAAGCCGTTACATTCAATTAAGGAGTTATCCACCTTTTCTAAAGTTGTTGTTATTAATATTCCATATAATTCCTTTCTCTTCTGAGGTTAGTTAAGACTTTATTTCCAATTAATCTCCATAAATATCCATTATTTCTCCCGTGATTCCTTTGCGTTTGAGGGGTAGGCCTAGTGACTCCTTCTCCCATAGTCTCCTTCGTCATTTCCTTCAACTTCACGGACTCGATCTGAGCGCTATCTTTTCTTCTTAACCACAAAGCTCAACTACAGCTGGCTTAGCCGATAGCCTCGATTAGATATCGGGTACAGTACGTTCTGGCATGATTTCAGTTCAGCTAACTTTATTTTGTAGAATTCAATGGATTTACATTTTTGCTCCGAGTGTTTAGTTTCTAGATGCATCCGGAGGTTTGCAGGTTTCATACTCTCGTTGGAAAGGGTTCCAAAGCATATCACGCATAGAGGTTTAGGACAATCTTCAGGTCCACAATACGTAAAGCCAATTTCCAAATATTTTATGTCGTATTTCCTACTTTTCGCAGTATACTTACTCCTTGAATGGCTAGGCTCAAGAGAGGCAGCAGGCGGCCGATTCACTTCTATAGCCTATTTATTAACACAGATTCCTCTTCGTCACTATCTTCGTTTTAAAGATCCACTCTTCAACCAACTATCCATATTAAATGGACTTTTAATTATTAAAACAATCAAAAGTTTCAACTTTCAAAATTCATTTAAATATGTAGACACACAAAATGCAAAATAGCTGCAGAGCAGAACACAGAGATAAAGGAGCAGAACGCTTTCTAGCGGGGAACTTGAAAAGCTCAAATTACGCTGCACCACTTATGCTGTGGATGGTAACGCATCATATTTATTTTAAGGAACTCTATTTACTTTTTCCGTTTTCCATTTTCATTATTGTGTTATTTCTTGACGGTTCTTCACGGACCCCCTGGACAACCGTCACGGACCCCTAGGGGTTCGCGGACCACCTAATGTGAAACTCTGATCTAGCTCATTCATTATTCAACAAGTACATCACATAAAGTAGCCTACAACATTCCAGCTCAATTCTAAACATGACTATTAATCTTGAGTTTACATGATCAGCCTCCAATGCTCATTATTATTCAGATTACTAATCTGGCATTTACTTCAACTCAAATTACAGATTCCTCTCTTCATGTAATTGCTCGTCGCTCTGAACTAAAATCTCTATTCTACATATTACTCTTAGTTCTATTGTCAAACTAAATGTTATCTCTACATTTCAGTCTTAGTTCTATTCTCAGACTAATCTTTAACTCAACATTTCATTCCCAGGGCTAGTTTCACATTCTTCACATATATTACATGCACATCTGTAGTACTGTACCGTTTGGACCTTTTTTCTCTTTCCTGAAGTTTTTTTTTCTTTTTAGCGTATGGCCTTTAGTGCCGGGGGTGTCCGAGGACATGTTCGCCTCGCCAGAGTTTGTAGCTGCTTCTATGTGGACACCCACGGGGTGAACTACAAGTAGTCTACTGTCGCGTGTGGAGTGTTGTCTGGGGAGGAAAGTGTCAATGTAAGGACGAGGAACTGGAAGGTAGCGGCTATGGCCAATCGTTAGGGAGCAACTGCGGCATTTGCCTGGAAGGAAGATGGGAAACCTCAGAAGACCATCTTCTAGGTTGCCGGCGCGGGGATTCGAACCTCCTCGCCTCCCGGATGTGAGCGACTGCCTGCAGCCACGCCTTAACGACCACGGCTAAGCCACCCGTCTTTCCTGAAGTGGAATGCAGGAAGTATTATGAAGATGAGCGTTTTTCTAACCCCCACAAATATAGGAAGTCATGTTTAGTTTAATTATAATAATAATAATAATAATAATCGCGAGTGAATTTCACCAAGTAGGAGTAGCCCACCATAATGACGTCCTAATCTAGCGTCACTCCTATCATAAATATAAAGATCGCTCAACCGCAGGGGGCACTTGTGTCGTGTGCACGAGGCGTATTGCATAATATCAAGGGAAGGAGAGTGGGTCTTTAGTAATAATAGTCTAATGTTATTGGTTTTACGACCCTTTTTACTACTGAGGATTTGAGAGACGCCAAGGTTGATGGAATTTCACCCGGAAATACAGTATATCTCGTATTTGTGCACTCTCAACTACAGTACCAGCTAACTGCGCCAGGATTTGATCTTGCAACCTTGAGCCACGCAGCCAGGCATTGGGCCTTTATCCTGCCAGACTAAATAAAACTTTAATAGCTACAGTACAGCAATCAATATCAATAGGACTCACCTGGCTGATCGAATCGGTAGATAGTGGTCACATCGTTCAGTTCTGAAACATAGAAAATCATTAAGAATTCGGTTATATCAGGCAGAGCATAGAGTGACAACATTAGCAGAGAGAGGTAGGACATTAATTAGGAACATGCAAAGCAAATATGATACAGTAGAGAATACAGTGAGTGGGTCTCTCCCGTGGAGCTACAGTGTATTATACTCCACACAGAGACAACAGGACGGTCTTGCTGATGTGAGGCCGAGTGACATTCAATAGCCTACTGCAGGGATTTATCTTTAAAATCAGCGGCTTCGGTTGCGCAGTTGGTAGCATGCTGAACTGTTGTGCCTAAGATAGCGGGTTCAAACCCGGCAGAAGTCGTCGGATTTTTAAAATAAATAAATAAATAAATATATATATATATAATTTATTACATCAAGTCCTCCATTTTCCTAAAGTCATTCGTTACAAACATTCCGGCATCGCCACTACAGTTAGAAAATGAAAAAAAGCAAGTAGTTCCGTGAAGAACTCTATAGCCTATTTTCATATAGCCTATCCTACTTATGTTAATTGCCTCTGTCAACATACTAAATTTCAGTTTGATTGCTGTCATAGATTCGTTGAAATTGAGAACTGTCTAAATATTTCTGATGGATGCCATGTTGGATTTTTATATCTGAAGGCCGTTGAGTTATGTACTATTAGATGAAGATTAGTGCGTAGGTTTATTATTCAAACTTCAATCGCACGATTAGGACACAAGAATTAGTAAAAACGATATTTTAACATTTCGTACACCCACCATCTTGATGTTATGCAAACAATTGAAATAAATTAGATGTTGGTTCCTTAGTTTAGGGGCTGCGACAACGCGGTCATGTAGCCCCGTAAATTAGATGTCAGTGGATTAAAATTTGTGTAAGCATTTACCGTGTCATGTTCCACTGTACTCGGATAGTTAAATCGCGAGAAACGTCCATTTAAATTATTAATTTTCGCGTCGCAACCATGATGGATTTCAGCTCATTAGGTTATTCAAAGTCTCATAGGTGAAATTATGTTAATAGTCTTTATCAACATACAACGTTTCAGTTTGACTGCTGTCATAGAAATGAAATCCACAGCCTGCTTCCAGTCTCCGACCGGGTCAGGAATGGAATGAATGAAGCCCCCATCTAGCGGCGAGGATATGAACTGTGCCGGCTGCCGAGGCCTGACGCACTCCTCTGGGGCAATGATTAAATGAATGACAGATGAAATGAAATGATAGTGGAGAGTGTTGCTGGAATGAAATTTTGACAGGGAAAACCGGAGTACCCGGAGAAAAACCTGTCTGCCTCCGTTTTGTCCAGCACAGATCTCACATGGAGTGACCGGGATTTGAACCACGGACCCAGTGGTGAGAGGCCGGCGTGCTGCCGCCTAAGCCACGGAGGCTTCTGCTGTCATAGATTAGTAGATATTGAGAACAGTCTAAATATTTCGGATGGTCGCCATGTTGGATTTTTATAAATATAGGCCATAGAGTTATGTAATCTTAGATGCCGATTAATGCGTAGGTTCATTATTCAAACGTTGACTTCGATCAGATGATTAGACCACAAGAAATAAAAACTTAATTTGAAAATCTCGCACAGCCGCCATCTTGAGGTTATGTAAGTAATTTGACTAAATTATATGTCAGTGCGTATGTTTGTGTCCCCCTTAATAGTACTATTTTTTCCGACCCCGACCGTGCCCTTCAAATTTTATTTCGTCTCACCAATGAAACATGGTGGTTGTGCGAAATATTTCACCGGCATTCTATATCTCCGAAACTATTATTGACATCACCCAGAAATTCCGTACGGAGATAAAGGGCACTGCTAGAAGTTTACCTATTTGACTTTCAAAACCTGTTAAGTACAAAAAGAACATGGCGTCCAAGCCAAGTTGAAACATTTAAATAGACTTCTCTCACGATTTAACCATCCGAACGCAGTGAAATATGGTACAGCAAGTGTTTATACACAATGAACAGACATCTAATTTATTTCAATTATTTACATAACCTCAAGATGTCGGCTGTGTGAAATTTTCAAATTAAGTTTTCATTTCTTGTGTCCTAATTATGCGATCAAAGTCAACGTGTGAATAATTAACCTACACAATAATCGTCATCTAATAGTACATGACTATGGCCTACATATATAAAATTCCAACGTGGTGACCATGCGAAATATGTAGATGGTTCTCAAATTCTATGACAGCAATCAAACTGAAATTTTGTGTGTTGATAAAGACGATGATCATGAATTCACCTGTGGGACTTTCAAAAACCTGGTAAGCACAAATCGAACATGGCGGCGAAGCGAAATTTAAATATTTAAAGGACGTGTCTCGTGATTTGACCATCCGAGCGCAGTGAAACTTGGTACGATAAATGCTTATACACATTTTAATCCACTGATATCTAACTGAATTCAATTGTTTTATAACCACAAGATGGCAGCTGTGCGAAATTTTTAAATCTCGTTGTTATTTCTTGTATCCTAGTCATGCGAGTAATGCACAAATACAGGTACAGGAAAATGGAAGAGAATTAGAAAGAAAAAAAGAAAACTTGGGAAGAAGACAGTAATATGACAATATTATATGGGATCATGAAATGCAAAGATAGGATAGAGAAACAATCACAGCAATTGAGGCAGCAAATGGAAATATAGATCGCAATATGACAGATATTAGGGGCACAGTGAAAGAATTGGTAACTCAAACTATCACTTGGGTCGGTCCAACATGGCCGGAATACGTAGAATAAAACACTCAATAACACAGGATTGCTATGGAACACATTCGTATTATCCTGTTATAATCAGTAAATGTGTTCCCTAAAATACTGAAAGTATTATATTACGTATAACAGTGCGATACAGGTCATCTAATTTGTGTGTTTCACTGGATTTGATGTGTGATTTACCGGTACGTATTATCAAGCATTGATTGTTGGCTCGAATTTGTTTTTGTGCATTTCGAATCATGACGCTGTTACGTTTCAAAGCTATATTCGAGTTTGCTAACTGCATTTAAACTCCAGAAATTTTACAGTATTCCAACCCTTTATTTGCAAACATGTCTTGTGAAAGAATACACAATGATGAAACCTTTTGGTCAATTTGGTCAATTTACGCTCTTGAGCTCCATACGTTGCTGCTCCGCCCTAAATTGTTACAAGAGAAATTGAAAGAAAGCTAAGCAGTTTCAATGTTCTCGTAAGGCCGGCGCATCAGAATCTTACAAACATGTTTTATCACTGCTTCTTTTCGGTCACATGTAATTAGGGCCTACCGGTATAAGTACATTATTATTATTATTATTATTATTATTATTATTATGCTTGCCACGGTGGGTGAGTGGTTATAGTGTCGGACTACCAACCCCAAGATTGCAGGTTCGCCCCTGGCCATGGTAAGTGATTTTTGAAGGCGACAAAAATCACGACACTCATGTCATACGTTGTTGGCATGTTAAAGAACCCATTTGAATTCAGTAGGCCGTGTTCAATGGCAAAATTAATCTCGGGATTTTCCGCCAACACAAAGTTCCTCCATTCTCTACTTGAAAGCGCTGTAGTGTCAAGGAGTTAGATATCTAACCTCCTTGACTTTCATAGCGTTCAAAGTAAGACGAAATTCGACATGCAAGCTACCCTCTGGGTGTCAATTAACAAAGCTTGCACCTGGCACCCGAGGCCATACGATATTATTATTATTATTATTATTATTATTATTGGTTGTGCTAAACCATTCAGAGTAACCGTCTCCAATGTTAACACAGCTTTCCTGAGACTTTACCAAATAGCTGATCTAGGAACATTATCTTATGCCTTTATAAGGTCCATATTCATAGACACTAAGGTCATACCATCTGAATGCTTAGCCCCTCAACATAAACTGCTAGTTACCAATCTTATAATGAAAGGTTACATAAGAAAATCCTATGTGAAATGTCATACCAAAATCAAATGTTGGAAGCTACAAGTGGCATTCAGCGAGAAGGTTGTGTTCCCTCCTGTTGATTCAGTTAATACGGATTATAATTGGGCATCATTCAACAACAACGTAACTAGTATAGTCCAATCTGAGCTTGGTATAATACAGCCAGGTACACGCAGAATTGATAAACAGACGTGGTTGTGGACAGACAAAGTACAGGAAATGGTGCAGGAGTACAATAAGGAAGTGGCCTACCCCCTCTTCCATTCTTAGCAGTTATGGATACTATTTTAAAGGAATTAAAGGGAACAGACGATGGAGACCTCCAAAATATGGTGTTTGTGGACGATGTGGCAACATGGGATGAAACGGAGGAAGGAGTGCAAAACAAACTAAAAATGTGGAACAATAAGTTTGTTGAATATGGTTTGAAATTGAACCCAACAAAAACGGTAGCATTAAAAATCAGGAGAAATAATTCAGGCTGCAACATAGAACTACTAGACCCATCAGATTGAAGTTGTTGAACAATTTAGATACCTGGGGAGCTTAATATCTAGTAATGGCAGGGTTGAATCAGCAATAAGGAACAGAGTAACCAAAGAGTCAAACTTTCACACTTACTATGGGATGAGAAAGTCCCTAGAAGAAGCAAACCACACTGTGCCAGTCATATCTCATTCCTATCCTTACATATGCTCTGGAAACATACGCATTAACAACCTTAGCAATCAATATACAAGCCTGTGAAATGAAGTTTCTTAGAACTACCCTCCAAAACACACGACTGGACCATATAAGGAATGAAGAGACCCGTTCAAACATATTGTAAGTTTAAACGAACGAATGGAGGAAAGTCTTAGGTCAGCTAGACTTAAATGGTTTGCACATGTAAGCGGATGAATAGCACAAGATTAGCAAGTCCATATATGTAAAACAGACTCTCAGGCAAGAGACCAGTTGGAAGACCAACTGAAGGAGGATGTGGAAAGCAGAGGAAGGAATTGGGGATCTGTGATAAACAATAAACCCTATCTTGACAGGATACATTGGAAGAAGAATGTTTGAAACTACCCCACCCAGCACACCAAAATGCAGTGTGAATGAAGACATCGGGAGTGAAGTCCATAAACATGTATCTCGTATATAAAATAAAGTGTCCTGACTGACTGACTGACTGACTCATCATCGCCCAGCCAAAGCTATTGAAGTTAGAAACATAAAATTTTGGTGATATATTCGCTGTAAGTCAAAAGCGCCCACTAAGGAAGGATATTCGGATATTCAGGTTCTAAAGGGGTGTTAAGGGGGTAAAACCTGCATTTCATTGAATAACAATATCTCACGAGTGGTTTCATTTGGGGATGTAATACTCGGCATATAAACTAATCATTAAAAATAAGCAGACACGTTTTAAGTGTTTTTCGATGTGGTGTATATTATGAGGTGAAAGGGGTGAAAAGTGGAGGTTGAAGGATTCTTAACGGAGCGTGTATCTCTTAAACGACATAGACAAGAAGTTTGAAAGTCAGTGGAAAAAAATCAGCTTAAAATAAGTGAATAGGTGTTCGACCGTTTTTTTTTTCATAAATCCAATTTAAGGGGCCCATGGGGAGGGGTGAAATTCTGGAGAAAAAGGAAAGAAAATGTACTGACTGTCTCACTCACCCATCATCGCCCAGCCAAAACTATTGAAGTTTGACATATGGCATTTTGGGGATATGTTCGTTGTATGTTGAAAACGTCCACTAAGGAAGGAATTTTGGATATTCACATTCTAAAGGGGTGTTAAGGGGGTTAAACCTGTATATCATTGAATAACAATATATCACGAGTGGTTTCATTTGGGGATGTGATACTCGGCATATAGCCGGCCCCGTGGTGTTGGGGTAGCGCGCCTGCCTCTCACCCGGAGGACCCGGGTTCGGTTCCCGGCTCCGTCAGGGATTTAAAACTGACGTGAGGGTTGGAACGGGGTGCACTCGGCCTCGTGAGGACAATTGAGTAGCTGTCTGACAGTGAGGCAGCGCCCCGATCACGAAAACCAAGATAAACGGCCGAGGGGACCTGATGCGCTGATCACGCATCTCCCCAATATCTGCAGGCCAAATGGCTGGGCAGCGGTCGCTTGGTCGGCCTAGGCCCTTCATGGGCTGTATAGTGCCTGGGGTTGACTTTGTTCATACTCGGCATATAAACTAATCATTAAAAACTAGCAGACATGAGTGTCTAAAGATTTTTCGATGTGGTGTATATTATGAGGTGAAAGGGATAAAATGTGGGGGTTGAAGGATTCCTAACGGAGCGTGCATCTCTAATTAAAAGACATAGGCAAGGAGTTTGAAACTCAGGGGAAGACAATCAGCTTAAAAATAAGTAAATAGGTGTTCGACCGTTTTTTGATAAATCCAACTTAAGGAACCCATGGGGAGGGGTAATAATAATATCGTATGGCCTCGGGTGCCGGGTGCAAGCTTTGTAGTGCGGGGTGAAATTCTAGAAGAAAAACGTCCACTAAGGAAGGATTTTTTTATATTCAGTCATCATCGACCAGCCAAAACTATTCAAGTTAGAAACATGACATTTTGGGGATATGTTTTTTGTATGTCGAAAACGTCTACTAAGGAAGGATTTTTGGATATTCAGGTTCTAAAGGGTTGTTAAGGGGGTTAATCCTGCATTTCATTGAATAACAATATATCACGAGTGGTTTCATTGGGGATGTGTTACTCGGAATGTTCACTAATGATTAAAAGAATAAGCAGACATGTGTCTAAGGGTTTTTTCGATGTGGTGTATATTATGAAGTGAAAGGGAGAAAATGTGGGCGTAGAGGTTTTTACTTGTGTAATTTTATGATGTGTTCTGTTTTTCATAGGAATTTAGGTAAATGGATTTTGTGTTTATTCAGTGTGTTTAATATACTGTATCTCATTTATTTCCTATTTACGTTTATTGTCGGAAACCGTGTTGTGATTTTGAGTCGAATTTTATACATGCGATGCGACATGACGTTGGGGTGATTTTGATATTTATGTGCCATTGTTGTGCTATGGTGTCTTTATAGTGTGGTTGTTTACGGTCTTTACCAAATTATTATCATTATTACTCTAAATTATACGATACATTAGTCATAGCATTCTTGATTGAGACGTTGCTAAGTGTACTCTTAACAACTATAATATTCGCGGGCGAAGCCGCGACGGGTAATGCTAGGCTAAAATAAATGTCAAATGTTTAACTAATTGTACCCAGTTCACTGAAATAATAAACACTGATGTTGATGATGATGATGATGATGATGATGACGATGATGAATGCTCAAATAGTGCAAGTCATGTAGCTTGAGGTTGGAGAATTAAAATGTCTGACGCCGATGCTCTGATACTTGCGGAGGGCAAGTGGCGATAAACTGCTCTAGATAAGACTTGTGTCTCGGGACAGTCGGATGAGGAGCCAGAAAGATGCGCGCGCACCCGGCAGGGAGGAGCATTTGAATAGCGCAAGTTTTAAGAAATAAAATATGGAGGACGGTTGTCGTTTCGGGGTAACATTTACAGTCGATTTGCATTATTAACGCAAAGCGGTCGTGAAACTTGCTTTAAGTACATTTGAAAATATGCATTCCAATCAATATTCAAGATCTAACTGTAATAATTGAATATTTAACCATACGCACTATTAAGGACCATAACAATATGCGGTAAAGTCTGTTGGAAAAGTGTGCGAGTGGTATCGCGCTCGCTTGTTGTTTTGAAGATCCCGGGTTCAAGGCTACCCAAGGGCGGAAATTTTTACTTCTTTTTAATTATTTTATTATTTCCTCCTCACGTCGTACAACAATATTGCAACTTAGTTTTGTCTACATGATCTACGAGGACGATAGTAAACATGTTTTCTCTCATTTAAAATTCTTTTGTAAATCAATTCTTTTTTTTTTTACTTTACAATCTCAATAATATTTTTGTAGCATGTGAAGATATCTATCTCCCATAATTCTGTGCATCCATATTAGTTAAAATAGTTATCGTTTATTTTTAAATAATGTTTAACTTTAATTTTTGGAAATAAAAATTAATTTTGTGAAACTATTTTTTATTTCAGGAACTATTTCATATTTTTCCAAACCCATGCACAGAATTATTAGTCTGTGCAATGCGTACATAGTGTAAAAAGATTGTAAAGTTGCAGTAATTGTTAGTGGTAAATTGTTCCTATCATTTTTTTTAAGGAAAAGACTATCTTTTAGTAATTTCTGCCCATACTGATCAACTGAAAGGAATAATTTTTCACTTTTTGCTTTATGAAAGATGTTGGTCGTATGGAAATAAAATTTGGTGCAGTTTGGATCACTGTGAGCAAAAAATTTTTCTTGGGGTAGCCTATAGTGTCCCCTTAAAGAACCTTCCATTAATTACACCTGTGTGAAGCTAAATTGTATAGGTTAGGAATGTAAACAACGCTCTTAGGTGTCTACGTTCGTTGCCAAGAGCCGACTTTGGTGTCGTCTAGTAGCTAAGTTCTGAACTAGGCCTAGTAGTCGTTGACGGTGGCGTTTGGCGGCAAAAGTAGGAACTATTTGAAAAATTAAAAGTTGCAGTCCTTACTTGAGTTAAAAAACAGATACACACATTAATACAGCCATCACAATTATCACCGGTTATCAGACAGATTCTACACACACTCAAAGTACACGGGGCTACATAACCGCGTTGTCACAGCCCCTAAACTTAGGAACCAACCAACCAAATACAGAACTTGTCATAGGCTAATATTATTATTCTGGGATAAATTTTGAACTATTTAAATAGTATCCGTCCATGGTCTTAAACAGTATTTAGGGAAAATAGAATTTTAAATGAGAGAAAACATGTTTACTATCGTCCTCGTAGATCATGTAGACAAAACTAAGTTGCAATATTGTTGTACGACGTGAGGAGGAAATAATAAAATAATTAAAAAGAAGTAAAAATTTCCGCCCTTGGGTAGCCTTGAACCCGGGATCTTCAAAACAACAAGCGAGCGCGATACCACTCGCACACTTTTCCAACAGACTTTACCGCATATTGTTATGGTCCTTAATAGTGCGTATGGTTAAATATTCAATTATTACAGTTAGATCTTGAATATTGATTGGAATGCATATTTTCAAATGTACTTAAAGCAAGTTTCACGACCGCTTTGCGTTAATAATGCAAATCGACTGTAAATGTTACCCCGAAACGACAACCGTCCTCCATATTTTATTTCTTAAAACTTGCGCTATTCAAATGCTCCTCCCTGCCGGGTGCGCGCGCATCTTTCTGGCTCCTCATCCGACTGTCCCGAGACACAAGTCTAGATAAGCCTCACACACATGCTCTGTGAGACTGATTGTTGGTTAGAGTTCACAACCATTTATCATTATAGTGCAACAGTACGGTACTTTGTCGTTTGAAAGATCAAACATTCACGAGCTTCGTTCAGTCAGATTGCCATTTGGAACCACTGAACGCTGGACGGTTCATTCCTGTATAACCACGGTCCGTCTGCACTTCAGTTCTTACAATACTCAGCATGACTACATAATGAGTTACTCACGTGATGAAAGCGTCTTGAAGAGTGGTATCAGCAACAGAACGATAAATATTCCTTGTGCTCGACCCATTTTGGACGGGAAACAGTTGCTTCCTGCAAGAAAATCATAGCGAAAACATGTAAAGCACATTGTACGATGTCATATAAATAATAATAAATATGAAAAGAGGGTTTGGATAGAAAATCAGCCACATGAAATCTATCAAAGTAAACAGGTGTGCAAATGATTAGACCCGATCGTAGTATTCCAACATCTCATTTGTTTACTTTATGACTTATACAATAAAAACGTTTGCAGGGCTTTTTTTTTCAAATGATTAACCAATAGTCTTAATTACAATTCCTGTTAGGAACTGACAGTAAAATGATTTCTTTAGAATTCCCACTGATTGAGGAGCCTTCCTGTTGCAGAATGTCACAGGTTTTGTTTGCTTGCTTTTACGTTATTCTAGTTTTATTGTGAATTTAGTGCAGAAGGATTCAAAGTCTTTTAATACTCATGGCCCGCACTTGAACTATTGAAACATTCGTGGACCATGGATTGAAATCACCAGACTTAGAGCGTACATTCCTAAATCAATGAAAAAAGAGAAAACTGACCCAGCTGAAGTATCCCTCAGAATCTCTAATTTAGAAAATGACTCCACGCAATTTCTTATGGGAAAAGTTGTAAGTCATAAGGGGAGTTAGTTAGTTATTGAGGTTTCAAAGGGCGGAACTACGAGGTATCTGCCCCTCTTTAGGGGAGAAAATAACACTAAGTAGGATACAAAAAAGATTTTGAAAAAAAGGTTGGTTGGTTCCTCAGTTTAGGGGCTGCGACAACACAGTAATGTAGCCCCGTGTACTTTGGTGTGTGTAGAATCTGTCTGATAACCGGTGTTAATTGTGGTGGCTGTATTAGTGTGGTTTATCTGTTTTCAATTCAAGTAAGGACTGTTGACATTGGATTTTCAAGTACTTCTTACTTTTGCCGCCGAACACCTCCGTCAACGACTACTAGTTGAGAACTTGGTTTCCAGATGCCACCGCAATCGGCTCCTGGCGACCAACGTTGGAACCTAAGAGCGTCAGTCAAATCTAACCTATAATTTAGCTTCACACAAGTGTAATTAGTGGACGGTTCTTTATCATGCCATACATCTATGACATGGCACTGCCGGCTTTACTTCCCCATCGAAGGAAGGCATACTGAGGGATTTTTAACGCTCTTAAATAATCCGACTTCAGCTGGGTTTGAACCCGCGATCTTGGGCATAGAATCTCACCATGCTACCAACTACGCCACCGAAGCCGCTTTGAATGAAAAATTGTGACTGATTTCAATCCATTAATTTAGTCTAATAATTTGCACACGTCTGTATTGCAAAAATCACAAGATTCTATCACAAGCGGGAGACTGGCATTTTATGGCCACATGTATTGAACCCGTTCATAGGTTCATCGTGTTGGGAAGGTTAAACAATTGACTATCATCAGATGAACACGAAGATGCCAAAAATAAGACTCTTGAATGTGAATGCATGGAGCTGTAGATAAGAGAAGTAATGAAGACTGTGGAATGGTATTTAATTAGTGTCATGAATATGAACACCTTTACAAACTATTGTAATAATTTATCCAGAATGATTTGGATCATTTTACGACATCCAGTGATAACTACCGGCTTCGAAAACATATGAGATATAAAACAAATAAATAAATAAATAAATGAATGTGATCTAGAAGACAGAATTACAATGGAAGACGTACTGCACTCTCTGTGATGACAGCCAAGCTGTATTCACGTTTTTACAAGTAGTGTCAGTGAACTCTGATATTAGCCGGTTATTGGTTAATAAGTGTCGACAAACAAGATAAAATATACCGTAGTGAAAACGTTGAATTTAACATTGAAAAGTGAGATTGTGAGATGGAGGAGGTATTAATTATTTCAGCAATATTTCATGAGACGTACAGCAGTGTGTGGAAATTAAGAATAGTGAGAGAGTAAAAGTTTATTTAGCAAAAAAAAACGCAGAATTTGTATTCACAAATTGAGAAGGGATTAAATAGATGTTTCGAGATGTTGTATGAACACGTGGCGGAGTGATTTATACCACCTTAAAATAATTATAAATTCAGTGCGCGAATGGCAGAAAGTGTATGGCCATTTTCTTGAGAAATATTCTGCAAAGTGTTTAAATTTAATTAGAAAAAATATATAACAGTAAATCAGGTGCACTACACTATTGCTAGCTTGCTACTTAATACCTTGGAAGTCGTGGAGATGGAGGCTTAAATTATGAGAAAGGAATAGATGGATCATCGTGCGGCGATGTCCAAATTCTATAACACTGGAGGGATTCATAGCCAATGAATCGAACCAAAGACCTCCAAGGAGAGTGACAGCCGGCAGTAAATTACGATCTTGACATGCTACTGAATATATTTATAAATAAATTTAAGTATTGGGTCGTTGATTAATTTTATGAAGATTTTAATAAAAAATAGTTTGTGTAATTTAGTGAGCTATGTGTATTTAAAACTCAGCAATTTTGCTAGGTTTGTGCCGTGTCTTGTGTGGGGTTTCGCCTAGGACACCAAGCAGGCTCATCAGCTGGTGTCCCCCGCCCGGATCCCAACAGGAGTAACGAACTGCGCGCTACCTCCCTTCATATAAAGTGCAACTGCACTACTTTACTGCAAGAACTGAAAGCTCAAGCAGCCTCAACCTCCCTATGAAGGCTTCCAAAAAGATGGTATATTGGCTTTCACGGCCAATGAATTAATTCACGATACAGTTAATTCACTGGCCGTGAAAGCCAATATAGGCCTATCATCATTTTGGAAGCCTTCATAGGGAGGTTACGGCTGCTTGAGCTTTTAGTTCCTGCGCTGACTTCCACGGCCTCCTATTTTAAATTTCACTGGGTGGCTACATAGTGTCATAGTGGGGTATTCGAGGATGCCATGGTCGAATACAAGGTATTCTCTGCATCCCATGCGCTCTGTTTAGTACAGTACATAAAACTGGCCGAATCTCGACAGATATTTATGGATACTTACGTTCGAACATAAAATAATGATAGTTATCGCCGAACATAAACAGTCGTATGCAATTCGCCTATAGTGGTAATTATAGGACACTAGCAGTAGTACCCGGCTTCGCCCGGTGGAATGATGATAATGTTTTAAGGTCTCCTTAGAAATATAATGGACTTAAAATCTAAGTCATTTGCCCCCAAAGACAATGAGGGAGTAATATCTAGGTCATTTGCCCTTTTGATAAGTATGATAATAAAAACTACTGTTGAATTGACACGTCAAACTTACAAACTACCGTAATAGAAATACATATTTCAACATTCACAGGCGAGGAAGACTTATTGTGTGTGGTGATTAATGGTGTAATGGGCGTAACATCTACTGTAGGTCATTTGCTCTTATGATGAAGATGATAAGGGAAACTACTACCGGTATTGAATTGACACTTCAACGTATAATGTACACAATGTACTGTAATAAAAAGAACTATATGGTGGCTTCGGTGGCGTATTTGGTAGCATGCTGAGCTTCTATGCCCAAGATAGCGGGTTCAAACCCGGCCGAAGCCTTCGGATATTTTAAGAGCGTTAAAATCAGTCAGTATGCCTTTCTTCGGAGGGGAAGTAAAGCCGGCGGTCCCATGTCAGATTTATCGCATGTTATTGAACCTTCCACTAATTACACCTGTGTGAAGCTAAATTGGATAGGTGAACAACGCTCATAGATGTCTATGTCCGTTGCCAAGAGCCGACTGCAGTGGCGTCTAGTAGCTAAGTTCCAAACTTGGCCTAGTAGTCGTTGACGGTGGCGCTTGGCGGCAAAAGTACGAACTATTTGAAGAATTCTAAGTTGCAGTTTGTACTTAATTTAAAAAACAGATAACACACACTAATACAGTCATCACAATTAACACCGGTTTTCAGACAGATTCTACACACACCCAAAGTACACGGGGCTACATGACTGCGTTGTCGCAGCCCCTAAACTTAAGAACCAACCAACCAAAAATAAATATTTTAAAAATCACAGTCGAGAAAGACTTTATGCGGCGGTGATTATTGGTATGATGCGCGTAACATCTAGGTCATTTGCACTTATGATGATAATAATAAGGTAATGAAAAAATGACTACTAAACGAACATGGTGTTATTTTAAAACTGATATAGGTAATTCAGGTGTCTAGCTTCGATGTCTTCCAAAGTCTCAACCTTATTTTCTGGCTTAGGCCTGTACTGGATGCGTCTAGTGAAAGAGCGTACTGCTCGGCAAAGACAAAGAATATAGGTCCAAGCTGCACGAACCTGAGATGATCGCAGATGATGACGAAATATGATGACACACGTTCGGGGTTCCCCGTCCTATACAGATTGACCGGGAATCACTCACTGTTTCGCAACGGCCCTGTGCTGGCATCAGCATAGACAGCAGGAGATAACACGGCGGGCTATGGAAAGTACTCTCAAGTCACCTCACGATGAATCAGCAAGCTATTCTCACAACTGACCCCCCCCCCCCCAGGGTCTCACAACTTGTGGGACGTGGGTTGGCGACCACGGAACCCCAGCTGAGTCTGGCATCGCTTCTACTTCCTGGTGCCGGGCTCATTTCAGTTCTCTTTCCTGTCGGCCTCCCTTGGTCAACTCTTGTTCTCTTCCGACCCAGACTGTATTAGGGTATCCGAGGGCTAGGGAGTCTTTCAATTTCCCGCCTTAATTGGCTTTGTCTCATCTTTCCTGATACCCTCATTCTTCGAGGGGTCTGCCTTCTTTTCCTTTTCATAATATCTCCTGTCTTCTGCTCAAGGCCCTCAAAGAGGCAGGGTGTGTGTAGACCCACCACTTCTGGTACACCCTCAAGGGCTCATGACTGGTGAGTTAGCAAGCTGGCAATCCCGAGGAATTCCTGAGCTACATGCAGGGAATGGAGTGGTATGTCAGAAATTTCAAGTGGACAGTGTTACGCATCGGGTTCCAAAGGGTAAGTATACACACTTTGTTTTCGATCGGTGAACGATGTAGATTTGTACCAAAGGGCCTTAATGCGGGAAATGGAGTGGTCTGTCCGAAATTTCGAGTGGACAGTGTTACTCGTCGAGTTCCAAACGGTAATTATGTAAAATCTGGTTGAGATCGGTGCAACGGTGTAGTTTTGTGCCAAGGGCCAAAATGCAGGGAATGGAGTGGCCTGTCCAAATTTTAAAGTGGACAGTGTTACTCATCGGGTTCCAAAGGGTAAGTATACACATTTTGTTTTCGATCGGTGAACGATGTAGATTTGTGCCAAAGGGCCTAAATGCGTGGAATGGAGTGGTCTGTCCGTAATTTCGAGTGGACAGTGTTACTCGTCGAGTTCCAAAGGGTAATTATGTAAAATCTGGTTGAGATCGGTGAAACGGTGTAGTTTTCTGCCAAAGGGCCAAAAAGCAGGGAATTGTGTGGTCTGTCCGAAATTTAAAGTGAACAGTGTTACTTGTCGGGTTCTACGGGTAAGTATATAAAATTGGGGTCAGATCGGTGAAACGGTGTAGATTTGTGCCAAACAGCCTAAATGCAAGAGATGGAGTGGCCTCGCCGCAATTTCAAGCAGACAGTGTTAGTCCCAGTGTTCCAAAGAATAAATATACAAATTTTGGTTGAGATCGGTGAAACGGTGTAGATTTGGGACAAAGGGCCTAAATGCAGGGAATGGAGTGGTCTGTCCGCAATTTCAAGCAGACAGTGTTACTCGCTGGGTACCAAAGGGTAAGTTTACGAATATTGGTTCTGATCGGTGAAACGGTGTAGATTTGTGCCAAAGTGCCTAAATGCAGGGAATGGGGTGGTCTGTCCGAAATTTTAAGTGGACAGTGTTACTCGCAGGGTTCCAAAGGGTAAGTATACAAAGTTTGGTTCAGATAGGTGAAACGGTGTAGATTTGTGCCAAAGGGCCTAAATGCATGGGATGGAGTAGCCTCTCCGCAATTTCAAGCAGACAGTGTTAGTCGCAGTGTTCCAAAGGGTAAATATACAAATTTTGGTTGAGATCGGTGGAACGGTGTAGATTTGGGCCAAAGAGCCTAAATGCAGGGAATGGAGTGGTCTGTCCGCAATTTCAAGCAGACAGTGTTACTCGCAGGGTTCCAAAGGGTAAGTATACACATTTTGGTTCAGATCGGTGAAACGGTGTAGATTTGTGCCAAAGGGCCTAAATGCAGGGAATGGCGTGGTCTGTCCGAAATTTCAAGCAGACAGTGTTAGTCGCAGTGTTCCATAGGTTAAATATACAAATTTTGGTTGAGATCGGTGAAACGGTATAGATTTGGTCCAAAGGGCCTAAATGCAGGGAATGGAGTGGTCTGTCCGCAATTTCAAGCAGTGTTACTCGCAGGGCACCAAAGGGTAAGAATACGAATTTTGGTTCTGATCGGTGAAACGGTGTAGATTTGGACCAAAGGGCCTAAATGCAGGGAATGGGGTGGCCTGTCCGAAATTTTAAGTGGTCAGTGGTACTCGCAGGGTTCCAAAGGGTAAATATACAAATTTTGGTTGAGATCGGTGAAACGGTGTGGATTTGGACCAAAGGGCCTAAATGCAGGGAATGGGGTGGTCTGTCCGAAATTTCAAGTGGACAGTGTTACTCGCAGGGTTCCAAAGGTTAAATATACAACTTTTAGTTCAGATCGGTGAAACGGTGTAGATTTGTGCAAAAGGGCCTAAATGCAGGGCATGGGGTGGTCTGTCCGAAATTTAATGTTGACGGGGTTACCCGCAGGGTTCCAAAGGGTAAGTATACAAATTTTGGTTCAGATCGGTGAAACGGTGTAGATTTGTATACATAACAGACAGACAGACAGACAGACAGACAGACAAACTTTGTGCTTTATATATATAGATTATGGAAATGATAAAACTCGCTTCGCTAGTTTTATAAACATACTCGTGTCATAATTATTCGCATTATAGGCTTGTTGCATAATGTACTATTATGTGTTACTTGAGAATAATTATAATGCGAAGTGCAGTAAGTCAACGTGATAAGAATATTGTAAATTAGCAAGGTTGTGGACAGTAGAGGAAAATGCGAGCTAGAGGGCAGACTTGCAGGTCTTATAGTGAAACCAGTTTTTTTTTGTGAAGGTTACGAGGATCTCAAAGTCAAGGTTATAACACCATATGATTCAGAATTCTAAGTGCAAATCATACTGTAAATAGTACAGTATTTTAGACCACTTAAGAATGACAGAATGGAGGCTAAATTTTCAACAAGCAAAGAGCTAGATATTTCACTATGGCAATAAATGATTATATGAGTGCACCTAATGTTACTGTAGGAATGGAGTATTAATACCAATTAGATGCTAAAGCAGGGTTTATAAAGTGTCTACAGTAGAATTTACGTGTTGTATGATCAATCATTTATGATGAGAATTTGTTATTGGAATATCATGAATAGGCTAAATAAAATGGAATACTCGCAGTATGGGCGTGAAGTGTTCGTATAATACGGCTCAGTTCACCGCATTTATTGTAATTATGTGGACGTTAGAGAGTCATTGGGGTGCGTGCCATTGACAATTGAAACACATGACGTATTTTTATGAGCATGTGTTATTATATTGTCTAAATTAATAGTAGGTGGGAATTTTAATAAAAATGAACGTAAACAATGGTTAATTGACCGATTATTAAAACATAAACTTGCATTAAAATCAGATTGAATTGAGGGTTTATCCTAAAAATGAAGAACCTACATCTGATTAATAATAAAATGAACACTGACATAAACGTTGTAACATTGAAATTGCTAACTAGCTGTCATTTTTGAAAACGAGACTAATTGACTTTTGAGACGACCTTTGAAGTGGTGGTGGATCACTCAAGGTGCTTTTACACTTGACTATAAACAAGATAGATAAGAGGAGCGTACAAACAGTACTACTCTTGCGCGGACAGGGATGTACAAAGAGTGTACCTTCTTATTATAGTGGCGTTTTGTGTTTATTGCCTGTAAGTATATTTTATATTATTATACAATGTTCTACTATGGTTTAGTTAGATTAGTTTTTCAGAAATGTTTGTAAATAGGAGTTTATGATAGAGATCAGCTTGATTGTAATACAGTAGATAAATTTAAATGTTAGAAATGGTACCAGCGTAGCCTAACTTATCGTTATTTTTGAACATTTTTCTTCGGATCGTTTGTACGTTGTTTAATGGCAGATGACAACCATCAGATACCGAATTAGGAGCGATTTCATTATGAATTTAATTCACATTTGTAATTGTTTAGGGATTCCTAGTTTTTCTCATCGCGTTTATGTTTGATAGGACTTCTTGAGGGGATGTAGGATGCCCTTTACTTTTCGGGAAGGGTATATTTTTTTAGTTAGTGGATTGGCCATTAGATTCCCAATATAGAGTAGGCTAGGGATCTGAGTCGAAATAAATCTTGGAAGGCATTTTATCGTAAACCTGTGTAATTCTTGTAGCCTTGATTTTTCCTTTTCTAGCAGATACGAATATTGGGCTAGTTTCTTAACACTTCCACCATACCCGATACCCCTGATATAACACATATGCTGGGACTAGTTCAAATGCATGCCTGTACTTCTGTGTGGATTGTTTGCAATGGGATCTCATGGTGGCTGTTTCGGCATTCGCTCCCAGTGGTATCTCGGAGTAAACGGGATCAATACAGAATGGATGGTAATAGGCTAACAAATGAAATGTTGAACTTGCACTATCTCTGATAAACCACAAGAATTGGCTGATAGAAATAAACCAAGATCTACAATAAATAGGTATCAACCAAGAAATCATTCACAATAGACCAACATTTAGAGTCTGCTGTGTCAAAAGAGATTTTAGTCTGAGAACGAGAATCCGAGTCCTCAGGTGTTACATAATTCCCGTTTTAGTATATGGTCCTGAGGGATGGACGTTAACCAAAACCTTAGAGAGGAGGTTGGAAAGGTTTGAAATGTGGATGAATCGTAGGATGCTTCGTATACCATGGGCCGATAAGGTGATAAACACCGTGGTGCTGGATGGGATGGCCAAGAAGATGGAGATACTCTACAGGTCTACAATATCAAGGAACAGAAACTTAAATATTTTGGGCATATGACTCGTAACTCCAAGTATCGCCTCCAACAGTTCATCATAGAACGCAAAATGGATGGACGACGCAGATCAGGGAGGAGGAGGATCTCCTGGCTCAAAAATTTGCGAGAATGGTTTGACCTTGACTCAGCATCTCTGTTTCAAACAGCAAAATCAAAGGAAAGGATCCCCAATTTCCGTCACGGAGGTGGCACGTAAAGAAGAAGAATAAACGGACACAAATTTGGTATATTGGCTTTCACTCAGCAATTTTTCTAGGTTTGTGCCGTGTCTTTTGTGGGGTTTCACCTAGGACATCAAGCTGGCTCATCAGCGGGCTCTTGGTGTCCCTGCCCGGACCCCCACAGGAGTAGCGAAGAGCTCGTTACCTCCCTTTTTATGAAGCGCACCTGCGCCTCTTTACAGCGAGAACTAAAAGCTCAAGCAGCCATAACCTCCCTATGAAGGCTTCACGGCTTTCACGGCCAGTGAATTAAAATCAGCAATTTTTCTAGGTTTGTGCTGTGTCTTGTGTGGGGTTTCATCTAGGACACCAAGCTGACTCATCAGCGGGCTCTTGGTGTCCCCGCCCTCGATTGCTGAGTTTTAGGACACAAATTTGCTGAGAAACCTACACGAAAGATACATGGACAGAGGAACACGCAAGAGAGCACAGTGAACGGAAGAAAAGAGGAAACCTTGTGCTCAATAAATTCCAACGCGCGCCATAGTTGAGCATAATCAATCAATAATAATACTAATAAAAACAATAATGTTCGCCTTGCGGTGTAATGGTCAGCATCATTGACTGTCACTTTAAAGACACGGGTTCGATTCCCAACTCTGCCAAGACATTTAATTCTGGTTGGAGGTTGACATGCAGGTAACCCAAGTGGGAGGTGTCAGTTGAAGACTTGCACCAGGCCAGACTTAGAACAGGATGCAATCAGCCTCGTGAGCACAGCTGAGAAGAGCATAAAGGTGGGTTCGAATCCCAACCATCATAAAAATATTTTTCGGGTTAATCCTTTCAACCGCAGGCACTTAGCATAAGCCCGTGGCCACCTCTTTCCCTACTTGGTTAAAATTTTGTCATTAATTCATTGTATGGACCTCGGACATCTTGGTCATCAGGACCCGTTTACTAGGGCCTTTTTTGCCCCGTCTCATAACCTGTCTCTCTGTAGTAACTTCAGTGATTTATTAGGGTCTAGGTAATATAGAATACTGTGCAACATGAGGCAGTTAGTGGTCACTTAGGGGCAAGGTGAACGGTTGACCGTCACACTTTCAATGAGATGTCGGTAGTATCTGCACGCGCCCGCTTAGGGGCATGGTGCGCAGTAGACCTTCACACTTTCAATGTGTATCAATGAGATGCGCGTAATATTACGTATATTATTTGCTCGTTTTCTAATAATTACATCACGACCATATTTCACAAAACCACCTCAATAGTAGATATTAATTATTATTTATGTAGTTATTCAATAACCGATTTACCGCATGTCTCTATTTAATTCCTACACTGATTAAACAAATATTTTATATAATACACGACAGTTACATATACTGAACTAAATCACTCTAATCATTTACTGTACCAAGTTTTACTGTATTCTGATGATTAAATCGCGAGAAACGTCCATTTAAATATTTAAATTTCGCATCGCTGCCATGTTGGATTTGTGATCACCAGGTTATTGAAAGTCCCATAGTTGAACTTATATTCATAGCCTCTATGAACATACAAAATTTCACTTTGATAGCTGTCATAGATTCCTTGATATTGAGAACCGTCTAAATAATTCGGATCGCCATGTTAGATTGTTATATATGTAGGCCATAGGGTTATGTACTATTAGATGACGATTATTGCGTAGGTTTATTATTCAAACTTTGACTTCGATCGCATGATTAGGACATAAGAAATACAATCTTAATTTGAAAATTTCGCACAGCCGCCATCTTGAGTTTATGTAAGAAATTGAACTAAATTAGACGTCAGTGCATTACAATGTGTATAAACATTTTCTGTACCATGTTTCACTGTGCTTGGATGGTTAAATCTCGCGAAAAGTCTATTTAAATGTTTCAAATTCGCTTGGCCGCCATGTTCGTTTTGTACTTAACAGGATTTTGAACGTCACATGAGTGAACTTCTAGTAGTGCTATTTATCACCGTACAAAATTTTAGGGTGATATTAGTAACAGTTTCGGAGATATAGAATGCTGGTGAAATATTTCGCACAGCAACCATGTTGGATTGGTGAGACGTAAAATAAATGAAGGGTACGGTCCGGGTTGGTCAAAATATTACTATGATCATACCAAGTTTCATTTAAATCGCTCCAGCCGTTTAGATTTTATTAGGGGGGTTACATACACACGGTCACACACATGCTCACACACATATAAACACACACACGGAGAAAAGGTGATCTCTTAAGCCTATATTTTTTCATGAATGAAAATAAGCTAAAAAGAGTGCCAGTCCATTCATAATTAATCAAGATAAGTCTATAGGTATGGCATCACAACCACGCCATTCATTGTAACACCGTCAATAACAGGTGATTCTCAAGATACAATTAACGTTTGAACAATCCCATTCATTTCAACTCCGATGCAAATATAACCTGCTTGACACAAGAGAGCATAGCATTGGTTCCGGAAAGACTTGTAATATTTTCTGAAGCTCTCGGAGCAAATACTTTATGACAACAAGTCAAATGTTATAGTTCAAACCGAGTCATCTGCATTTTATATGAATCGTAAATGAGCTCCAATGTTCTATTCTTTTCGTAATTGGTTGGCACCTACGTATTTAAGGCATTAAGCTTCAGACAACCTCATTTCTTATCTGTAGCACTACGACTTTCAAAATTACCACATAACATTGGCAACCTGTTATACTACCACAAATTGTCATATATATAAATATTTTTAAATTCATTTTTTGTAAGGATATCCAATTCTTTTAAAAATTATTTACGATGTTTAGTCGCAATTAATTAAAAATCTCAATTGAAGACTCCACGGAAAGAACGGATAAGTCGATTTATTCCGAAAAACAGTTTATGGTGCATTCTGGTGGCCAGACATTGTTGCTACAGATCAGTTGAAATTAATTTCACATAAAGCGGAATGTCACCGAGAGACAGAGGTTTTTATTTTTAGTGGAAACCGAAAGAACGTCCCATATCCTCTCACTTTTTTCATAATTTAACTTAAGTTTTTATTTGTTTACATGTAGCCTACTTCCTTGATAAGAAATATATTTGGTAAGAAAAAAACGATATTGCTCACCCTCAATTGGGTTGTTATAAGTATTTTCCTTTTAGTGTTGAAAGTTTGAATTCGCTCTCCTGAGTTAAAGTAAGCCTAGTTTATTTAGAAACCATGATATCTGAGAGCTTTCAAACGCCAGCCAGTGCGTGCTTAACGGGGGTTCGAATCCTACCTTTGGCTCTCCTTGTAATGACGTTGCGTGATTTCAAACTTTACATTCAGGCAAATGTTGGTCACGATGTCACGAGCCTGTAACGATATCAACAACAACAACAACAACACGACTACTACCGGTACTACAACAACGCGTACATTATTATGACTCAATTATTCCGAAAAACCGTAATTAGGCACGGATGCGGATGTCCGCAAAAGTTTACGTCGTGCGGATGTAGTTTGAATGGCTGTGCGGATAGCGAATAAGCTACGGATAATGTTAGAAGAAAATTTGCGGATAATTTTTAGAATAAAATCCGAACTTGTTTAATATCATTATTAAGACCCGGATATTTATGGCATATCATATTTTTCCGTTATGTTTCTCTCATGACAAATTTAAGATGATGATTTAAGCTAATCTCATTCAAATTATGTCATTAAGCATAATTAACACTCCGAGCAGGAAAGGGTTGCAATTCTGGCTGTATAGCCTAACATTCATTTTAAACATAGCACATAGCCTAAGGGAACGACTTTCTCCTCAAATGTCTAAATATGTTGCTTTAATAATTTATGCTTGATCTAATATAAAATATTACTGTAATTCCAGTAGATTCGGATAACAGTCATGCGGATGCGGATAACAGTCGTGCGGATGCGGATAACGATTTGCTTATCCGCGCAGGGCTCTACTTATAGGCTAGTTGTATTTTCCACATAAGAAATCTGACTTTTCGGAGCCACTGTACAGTACAAGTTGACTACTAAATCACAAGTTTACGGGAGTGCTGCTTAACATTATTCACATCAAACCAAGTACTTCGAGGTACCATGTTGACGAAATGATCAAGATATTACCCAGCTTCCACCTTACCATTTTGCCTGTTCCAGCTCTAAGACCAGAATTAAAATTTCTTGGCAGAGCCGGTAATTGAACCCAGACCTCCGTGCGCTCATCTATCCAATCCACCCGTGGAGACCGCTCTTGCTACTATCCATGCCAATATTTGATGTGATACAATCAAAGGCTGAGACAAAATTGTTGTTAAATAACGCCAAAAATCATCCCTCTTTTTAAATTATTTCGTAGGGAGTTGCCCCCCCGTCAGCTCCGCTTCTCCTGACATGACCTACTAGATTAACGTAGAAATGCATTTCGGGAAACTGACATTCACTACGTAGGTACGATATCTAGAGCAATATTATTATTTTATATTGGCTTTCACGGCCAGTGAATTAAAACTCAGCAATTCTTCTAGGTTTGTGCCGTGTCCGGGCGGTGACACCAAGAGCCCGCTGATAAGCCAACTTGGTGTCCTAGGCAAAACCACACACAAGACACGGCACAAACCTAGAAGAATTGCTGAGTTTTAATAGTATTATTATTATTAATAATAATAATAATAATAATAATAATAATAATAATAATAATAATAATAATAATAATAATAATTATAATTATAATAGAGAGATCGAATCAACAAAAAATATTTCTAACAAAAATAAAGTCTCTCCTGGAACTCAAAATTCGCCACTATACAACTGTAATCAAACCTGAAGCTCTCTATGCTTCAGAGACACTCACTCTCCAACACAAAACACTATAACACCTAATAGAAGTGAAAGAACTCAAAATATTGAGGAAAACCTCGGACCAAGAACAAAAGATGGTGTACATTATCCAAAGCCAAATACAGAAATATACAAAAAAACACAGACACAATGTGAATGCGTAGAATTTAATTTATGAGACACATAGAAAGAATGAACCCGAACAGACTGACACACAATAGACATACTTCGTTAAAGAACAAGGCTACTAGACCAAATTGGTATATATATTTACGGAAAAAGACTTAAAGGAATTAGGATCACCAAAGTTACATGACCGGAAGGAAATCAGGAAAATCACTCAGACGTGGGGTTTCGAGGAAGAAGAGAAGAAGACTACACAAGATCAATGGTCAGAGCAGCGGAAACAGAACCACTCGTTGCGAATAAAGGAATACTGGGCCAACAGGAAGGCAAGGAAGTGTTGATTTCGCGTGGTCCTAAGCGACCCATTCGCGAAGTTGAAGAAGAGAGTTCGATCATGGGCAGATGACCCCGTAGTTCCACCCCTTAAACAACAATAACTAACTGAGTGCGATCATTGACCGAGAGTAAGACGGATGAAAACCAGTGTGGCTTTAGATCTCAACGAGGATGTAAGGATCAATTTTTTAGTATGCACCAAGTTATTGAGGAATGCTACGAGAGGAATAGACAATTGTGTATTTGAATTTTGTAGAGAAGGCGTACGATGTAGTACCCAGGGAGAAGATTCTGAGAGTGAGCATCCTGAGGGATTATGGTATTGAGGGAAGGCTGCTATAGGCAATTAAAAGTATTTATGTTGATAATCAGGCTACAGTGAGATATGATGGTAGGGTGAGTTCTTTATTCAAGGTTGTTACAGGATTGAGGCAAGGTTGCAATTTCTCACCACTATTGTTTATTTTGAATATGGACCATTTGCTGAAGGGCATAAACTAGTTGGGTAGGATTCAATTAGGTGGGAACCAGGTAAGCATTCTGGCCTATGTTGATGACCTGGTTGTAATGACGAAATCCGTCGAAAGCTTGCAAGCTAACATGTTACAACTTGAACAGAAATGTTGGGAGTATGGTATGAAGATCAGCATTTCAAAAACCAAAGGTTGTTGTTAGGGAAGTAATAGAGTCGAGGTGTAGGAAAGCCAATGCAGTGAGTTCTCAGTTGCGATCTACAGCATTCTACCGGGTGAGTTAGCCGTGGTGGTTACGGCATGACTGATGGCAGTCGCTCACATCCGGGAGGCGAGGAGGTTCGAATCCCCCCGCCGGCAACCTTGAAGATGGTCTTCTGTGGTTTCCCATCTTCCTTCCAGGCAAATGCCGGGGTTGGTCCCTAACTATAGGCCGCAGCCGCTACCTTCCAACTCCTCGTCCTTACAATCCAACTTCCCTCCTTCCCTCCCCAACGGTACTTGTAGCTCACCCATTGGGTGTCCGTCTCGAAGCAGCTACAAAACTGGCGAGCCGAACATGTCCTCGGACACTCCCGGCATAAAAGCCATACGCTTAAAAAAAAAAAAAAATACAGCATTCTACAAGAAAAACATATAGTGATTGAGGATATCTGATACATAAGCTAGAAGTAACTGATACGAGGGTAGCACGAATGATTGCTGAGAGAAATAGATGGGAGCAATGGTAGGAAGATACTCGTAATCTATACTAATATAATAAAGCTGAAGAATTTGTGTGTTTAAACGCGCTAATCTCTGAAACTACCAGTCGGATTCGAAAAATTATTTTTGTATATCATAGCCAGATTCAAGATGAATAGTTTAGGCATTAGGCTACACCTCTCAGGTAACCTTAAATATAGATTTTTGTTCAGTAAGTCGGTAGAACAAGCGCTCACGAACAGCTTCAATAATACCTAAGGCTATTGTTGCCTCGCAATGCGGGCTATATCACATCGCCCCTACCAGTTATCTGGTGCAGAATTGCGAGTTGCTTATAAATTGCAGTCACGGGGAGTAATTAGTGCAAAAGAATTTCTTAGGCCCCTTAAAACAGTTATCATGACAATAGTATGCCTCTGTATAAGGGCGATGGTGTTGGTGCAGTGTACTGAGGTTAGCTGCAATAAGCGTTGGTGCTTTCCGATCATTATCCTTGAGCGCTCCAGTTCTGTAGTAGTATTCATTACCATCCATAAAACAAATAAATCCACCGGGCGAAGCCGGGCACTACTGCTAGTGAAGAGATAAATGGTAAGTTAGAAATAATAATAACAATATCGTATGGCCTCGGGTGCCGGGTGCAAGCTTTGTAATTTGACACCCAAAGGGTAGCTTGCATGTCGAATTTCGTTGTTCCTCGAACCACTATGAAAATCAAGGAGGTTAGATATCTAAGCTCCTTGAACACTATAGCGCTTCCTAGTAGAGAAATGAGGAACTTTGTGTTGGCGGTAAATCCCGAGATTAATTTTGCCATTATGATCACGGCCTACTGAATTCAAATGGGTTCTCTGATATGCCAACATCGTATGAGAAGGTGTCGTAATTTTTGCCGCCTTTCAAAAATCACTTACCACGGCCAGGAGCGAACCTGCAAGCTTAGGGTTAGTAGACCGATACGTTGACAAGCGAAGTTAGAAATGAACACGCTAGATGAAGCTGTTCGTATGAGCCGACTCAGATGGTGAGGTCATGTGAAGAGAATGGGGGAGGAGAGATTACCTAAGAGGTTAATGAGTTCGGCTGTAGAGGGTAAGAGAAGCAGAGGTAGCAGTGTTGAACGATTTCAAAGTGAGAGGTAGAAGCAGAGGAAGCCACAGTGATAACTGCTGATAGGGGACCATGTAGGCGACTTGTTACCAGACGGAGGCTTGCAGACTAGAGTGGACGCTGAAAGGCAACACAACCTCAAATAAAGAAGGTATATTAGCTTTCACGGCCAGTGAATTAAAACTCAGCAATTATTATTCTATGTTTGTGCCGTGTCTTGTGTGTGGGTTTCGCCTAGGACACCAAGCTGGCTCATCAGCGGGCTCTTGGTGTCCCCGCTCGGCACAAACCTAGAAAAATTGCTGAATTTTAATTCACTGGCCGTGAAAGCTAATATACCATCTTTTTGGAAGCCCTCATAGGGAGGTTAAGGCTGCTTGAACTTTTAGTTCTCGCAGTAAAGTGGTGCAGTTGCACTCTATTTAAAGGGAGGTAGCACGCAGTTCGCTACATCTCTGGGGGTCCGGGCGGGGTCACCAAGAGCCCGCTGATGAGCCAGCTTGGTGTCCTAGGCGAAACCCCACACAAAACACGGCCTAAACCTAGAAACATTGCTGAGTTTTAACCTCAAATAAAAATGTATAATAATAATAATAATAATAATAATTTTGCCATACTTTCTGAAAATCTGTTAAACGCAGCAATACGGGCCAACAAAACAGGTTTAAGAATTTATGTAGATAAAACCAAATTTATGACAAACATAAAAAAGGCTCCAGAAATCCTAAAAAAAAGAAGCTTGTAATTTTACGTGACCGTTAATCATGTGATCATGAGCCACGGGACCTCCTTTTTACGTGGAATCCGAACCACAGGACATGACATTTCACTTTGAAAATCTCACATGCATTGACCGGGCATCGAAACCGGTCCACCAAGGTGAGAGGCCAACAGCTTGACCGCTGCGCCACTACGCCCCACCCAGAAATCCTAGTAACAGGGTAAAAAGTTCAAATATTTGGGGGAAATTGTTCAAGAAAAAGGTTTGGAAAAATCTGCTGTAGAAGAAAGAATACGAAAGATGGAAAGACCTTTTGGCATAACTGGGAATACCTACAACAAAACATGTTTGTCTAAAGATCTTAGAATACAGCACTACGACACCGTACTAAAATCGGAATGCCTGTATGCGAGTGAATGTCTCGTACTGAACTACGAATTGGATAAATTAGAGGTACCTTAGTAGAAAGAAGATTTATACGCAAAAAAATTGCAGAATTTTTGGAAATTAAGAAGTAATAATAATAATAATAATAATAATAACAATAATTATAAAACAGTTATTCTTCCAGAAGCAACATATGCGGCTGAAACCATAGTAATCGATGGTCATTCCAAGATTAGGGAACTGGAAAAGCAGGAACGAAAAATTCTCCGGAAAATCTACGGAGCAATCAACAGAAACGGTATTTGGATGAAGAGACCTAGTACTGAACTCTATCAAAACACCATTACGATAACAGACGAAATTATAAATCGCAGAGCCAAATTTTACACTCACATCCACAGGATGGCCACCTCCAGATTGCCCAAGAAACTACTCGGTATCATAACACAGAGCAAATGCGGCACAGAATGGCTTAAAGAGGTACAGAGAGACTTACAAGTTATCAGTATACAAAATTTCGAAGACCGAACTGAGTGCCAGACGAAAATCGCGAATGTTAAGTTCGAACCAAGATCATTACGACAACCTGGAAAAAAGGGGACGGATGAGAGGAAGAGGGAACATTCCGCGAGAATGAAGAGATTTTGGGAGGAGCGGAGGAGACACACCTCCAAATGACATCATGTGATCCAAGTTTAATCGCTCTCCTGTAGGGGAATTTTCGCTTAAATAAATAATAATAATAATAATAATAATAATAATAACCCCTGGCACTACAGCCCATGAAGGGCCTAGGCCTACCAAGCGACCGCTGCCCAGCAATTTGGCTTGCAGATACTGGTGTGACACGTGATCAGCGCATCGGGACCCCTCGGCCGTTAATCTTGGTTTTCGTGATCGGGGCGCTGCCTCACTGTCAGGCCGCTACTAAATTGTACTCACGCGGCTGAGTGCACCCCGTTCCAGCCCTCACGTCAGTTTCTAAAATCCGGTAATCGAACCCTGGGCCTCCAAGTGAGAGGCAGGCGCGCTACCCCAACACCACGGAGCTGGCACAAATTAAGAAGTAATAATGAAATATATCGAAAAATAGAAAACATATCAGAAACAATACGGAAGAGGAGATCGCTATTTTGTGGACATTTGTACAGGATGAATGACAGTAGGTTAACCAAGCAGATCTTCACATTCCTGTGGAACAAGAAGTCAACAACAACCTGGGTACAAGAAGTCAAAAAGGATTTGGAAAGAAACAATATCAGAGAAGAAGATACACCACAGAGAGATATTTTTAGGCAAAAAGTGCTAAAAATGGAAGGATTCCAAGGGTGGAAGGGAAAGAAAACCGGCTCGAAATGGTCTGAGGAAAGGAAGAGGAAGCATAGTGAGATGCTGAAGGAATGCTGGAGGAAGAAGAAGGAACATCAAAGGACAAAGCATTGAAATTGGCTCGTGGTCCCTACACGACCGAAACGATAATAATAATAATAATAATAATAATAATAATAATAATAAAGATGTGATGATAACTAGCCCACAATGCAAGAGACACTCACCTCGTCCTGATGCAGAATGACTGGTGCAGGCAGCTGTACTTGTGTATTCATACGATGCCCTGTTGGTTGCTCTGGGGGGTGAAAGGTTCAAGTTACAGATAAGAGTTAGCAGTCGACAGCAGTCACGAGACCATCAGAGCGCATCACAGGCTGAGGATTAGCCTCATAGAATATTTCAGAGGTGAATCAGTAACCTGCTTATACTGCTTGCTTTCTGAGTATTGTTTTGTTTTAAACGTGCTGATATCGGGGTATATTGTTCGATAAAACCCCAACAAACCTTCGTTATAATTCCAACTGCCAGATTTGAACGTGATGATAAGCAGTCCAAAGAGATTGACACTTAAAAGAAAAGGCACTCACGATCCATGTTTCCACGCCTTAAAAACAAAAATTACCAGCATAGAGAAGCAATGGCAGTATTATAATGATAGTAATCGACGGGGGTTCATCCGTGGTTGTGTACATTATTAAAATGACACATCGATTATTATTCTAAAAAATGAATAATTAAATGAACATTCTTTTTGCATGAAAACTAATTTAGTATATTTTCCAGCCCAATATCCAAAATTGTAAATAGCCTACTGTTGAAAATATGAAAAAGTAATTTTAAAAATATGGTTGGTTGGTTGGTTCCTTAGTTTAGGGGCTGTGACAACGCCGTCATGAAGCTCCGTGTACTTTGGGTGTGTGTAGAATCTGTCTGATAACCGGTGTTAATTGTGATGGCTGTATTAGTGTGTGTTCTGTTTCCAATATTCAAGTAAGGACTGCAGACATTGATTTTTTTCAAGTAGTTCCTACGTGTGCCAGCAAACGCCATCGTCAACGACTACTAGTTCAGAACATGGTTACCAGATGCCACCGCAGTCAGCACCTGGTGACATACGTTGGAACCTAAGAGCGTTAGTCAAATGTTAAACCTATAATTTAGCTTCAAACAGCTGTAATTAGTGGAAGGTTCTTTAACATGCCATAAATCTATGACATGGGACCGTCGGCTTTACTTCCCCTCCGAAGGAAGGCATACTGAGGGATTTTTAACGCTCTTAAAAAATCCGACGACTTCGGCCGGGTTTGAACCCGCGATCTTGGGCATAGAAGCTCAGCATGCTACCAACTACGCCACCGAAGCCGCTTAAAATATGGTAAACAGGAACTAAATGAATGAAAAGATGCATTCGTATCAACTTGTCCAAACGTGACTGCTTATAATATTGTTACGGCTGTGAGTTTGTGTCATCGCTCGCCGCATGAGTCACAACTGCCCCAGGGCTGGGCTGTGGCCTGCCTCCTGTATTGCGTGCGCCTTATGCAACAGGGCTACTAGGACAAAGGGATAGTCCAGAATATTCGTGACTGGACCAGCGATGGAAACCTCGAGAAGCCGTGAAACCTGGATGGATCTAGAAGCATTATTGAGTCACCGGCCTGCTATATAAGTGCGACCTGTCAAGAAGTGGTTGTTGTTGTGTTTTACGAGCTAGTGTGAGCGATTAGCCTGAGGGACAGAAGTGTGGTGACTTGCGAAACCCCTAGTGGAGCGGGGAAGTGAGACTCCTACAGAGGAACTGTGTCTTGAGCGAGTGTGTTTATTTCCAGTGCGACAGAAGTGATTGTGCTACATTGTGAAACAGTGTGTAGTACGGTGACAGGCTGGGTGCAGCTATTTCCAGCTAGCGTACGGGACCGGACTCATTAGCGAAGAGGATTAACTGTGGTCTGTTGACAAGTGAAAGGGTAAGTGTTCTCGCCGTAAGGAGACTGGAGTAAGGTAATAATTGCTTGTATTTACTGAAGAGTGCTGTATCCTTCTGGCCGCAATAAAGTTAATTATTTCTTTAAGCAGTAATTGGTGTTGTGCTTTATACCCACCGTAATCCAGTTAACAAAGGTGCCACTAGGGGGTGGCACGTAACAACTGGTGTCAGAAGCCGGATTACGAACTCAAGCACAACACCTGACGGTCCTGGTTTCAAAACCGAGCAGGTCATTTTCTCTAATTTTCCTGTGAGTGCATGCCCTTTACAAGACAAACAACTAAAATGGAGGAGAAATTGGTAGCATTGTTAGAAAAGTTAAATGGCATGGAAACCAAGATGGAGGACGGCCAGAAGAATGTAACCAAGGAGCTAACTGCCAAATTAGAAGACGGCCAGAAGAAGCTAGAAGACGGCCAGAAGAAGATGGAAGACGGTCAAAATAAGTTAGCGGAGGACCTGAAGAAGATGGAGGACGGCCAGAAGAAGATGGAAGACGGCCAGAAGAAGTTAGCCGAGGACCTAACTGCCAAACTAGAAGACGGCCAGAAGAAGCTAGCGGAGGACCTGAAGAGGATAGAGGACGGCCAGAAGAAGATGGAAGACGGTCAGAATAAGTTGACACAGGACCTGAAGAAATTAGAACTGGGTCTGCGTGAGGAAGTCACGGCAGTGGAAAAGAAGTTCGACGCCTTACAAGTGGAAGTTGCCGAGCTGCGCCAACGCCCGCTGATGGGGGTGGAGGAGAAATTCAACGTCTTGCAAAAGGAAGTTGCCGAGCTGCGCCAACGCCCACTGACGGGGGTGGAGGAGAAATTCAACGCCTTGCCAGAGGAAGTTGCCGAGCTGCGCCAACGCCCACTGACGGGGGTGGAAGAGAAATTCAACGCTCTACGAGAGGAAGTTGCCGAGCTGCGCCAACGCCCGCCCACCGTTACACCGGGAATATCAGGAACGGGACATAGCAGAGTGACGCCCCCAACCTTCGACGGAAAGGTCCCGTGGAGCACCTACTTACGTCAGTTCGAGACGGCCTGTTCCATAAATTACTGGAACAACACAGAAAAGGCTACAGCTCTCATTGTAGCGCTGAGAGGTGACGCCCTTAACGTCCTTCAGGCCATCCCAACTGGATCCCAGGACTACGCTTCCCTGATCGCCCATATGGAGTCCCGGTATGGAGATAGCCATCTTCAGCAGGCCTATCAGATGCAGCTCCGGACCCGGGTACAGAAGAATGCGGAAACCCTGCAGGAGTTCGAGATGGACATCGCACGCCTCGTAAGGCTCGCCTACCCAAAAGCGCCGGCCGACTTTCTGGAGCAGATAGCGACGCAGACTTTCACCGACGGGCTACGGGACTCGGACACTCAACAGGCGCTGCGTCTCGCGCGCAATAAGACCCTGGCAGATGCGCTGAGCCACGCAATTGAGTTCGAGACGGCAAAACAGGCATCCAGAATGCACGCGCGGGTGCGTCAAGTGGACGTCGACGAACCAGTAAAAACCAACGAGACCAAGCCCCTGGCCGACGATTTAATGGAGGCGCTAAGCCGTTTCTTCAAGAATCGCAGAACCACGAACAAAAACGTAGCCGAAGGACATCCGGAGAGGCGGCCCGGAAGAGGACTACCGACCTGCTGGACCTGCCGTAAGAGAGGCCACCTGAGCAAGGACTGCGGTGATCGCCGCCGGCAAGGGTTTCCGTCGGGACAGTCAGTCGTAGGGAAACCGCGCGGTCCAGGAAAGCAAGTATCAGCCAGCCTAGGGGGGCAAAGGTTGGCTTGTGACAGTCGTCAAGCCCCAGCAGTCCAAGTGCGTGTGAAGAAGTTACGGAGGGACAATAGCAGCCTGATGGTCGACGGAGTCGTCAACGGAGTGAGCTGGCCCATGCTGATCGACACGGGAGCGTCGAGGACCATCTTCAATCCCACCGTGATCCCGAAGAGGAGAGTGCAACCCACACAAAGGAACCTCCAGCTAATAAACGCGACCGGAGAGACCGCACCGGTACATGGCAAAGCATCACTGGAGCTCGTCATTGGTCGACGGGTGGTGAAGCATCCAGTGCTTGTGGCTGACGTATCAAACGAAGTGATATCGGACTGGACTTCCTGGACCAGAACAACATCATCTTGGACTTGAGTACCAACACTCTGCACTTCGGAGGTGAGGAACTTGCTTTGCAACCAGCACACGAGGCCGTCACCGCACGACGAGTAAGGCTGAGAGAGGACGTCATCGTTCCTGCCAGGACGGAGGTCAGCGCCGCCGTAATTGTCAACGGAACTGCTGAGGGAGTGGCGGCTGTCATCGAGCCAAAATATGAGGACATCCAGGCAAAATGATTGCTAGTTGCCAAGACCCCCATCAACACGACGCCTCGGCCGTACGTCCGCCTGTCCAACCTGAACGACTACGATATTACGGTTCACCGGGACACCAACCTAGGAGTCTGCGAGCCCGTTACCTGGATTGCCCGCATCACAGAAACGACGGACGGACACCTGCAGACGGACAACCGAAGAAGACGCGCCCTGCCAGAAGAACTACAGAAGCTGTACCAAGGATCCCAGGACCATTTAGACGAAGAGCAATCACGCCAACTTCAGGACCTGCTACGCGAATTCCAGGATGTCTTCTCCGTGGGGAGCAAAGACTTCGGCAGGACAAGCTTGGTCCAGCACAGAATCGACGTTGGGGACAGCGCACCGATTAGGGCCCCATTCCGACGTGTCCCGCTCGCCAAGCAAGCCGAAGTCGACCGGATGGTAGAAGAGATGAAGGAGCAAGGGGTGATCGAGCCATCACATTGTCCTTGGAGTTCTCCGGTCGTGCTTGTGAAGAAGAAGGACGGTTCCACCAGGTTCTGCGTGGACTACAGGCGGGTGAACGACGTCACGAAGAAGGACAGCTACCCTCTACCCCGGATCGACGACACGCTGGATACCATATCAGGGTCAAGATGGTTCTCCACCTTGGATTTGAAGAGTGGCTACTGGCAGGTGGAGGTCCACCATAAGGACCGCGAGAAAACGGCGTTCTCTGTGGGCAGCGGGCTCTGGCAGTTCACCGTCATGCCATTCAGTCTGTGCAACGCCCCTGCGACCTTCGAAAGGCTAATGGAGTCCATTCTGAGGGGACTACACTGGAAGACCTGCCTGGTATACCAAGACGACGTCATCGTTCGGGGGAGGAGCTTCGAGGAGAACTAGAGCAACCTGAAGGAGATCTTGTTGAAGCTACGGGCTGCCCAGGTGAAGTTGAGCCCCAAGAAATGTCAGCTCTTCCAGAAGCGGGTCCAGTACCTTGGGCATATCGTCTCCGAGGAAGGGGTGCGCACCGACCCAGAGAAGACCGCTGCTGTGAGGGAGTGGCCAGTTCCGAAGGACAAGTCCCAACTACGAAGCTTCCTGGGACTCTGCACTTATTACCGTCGCTTCGTGAGAGGATTCGCCGACATCGCCAAACCTTTACATCGACTGACTGAGAAGGACCAACTCTTCACGTGGACAGCAGAATGCCACAGTGCCTTCGAACAACTCAAGCAGGCTCTGTGCACCGCGCCTATTCTGGCCTACCCCAGGCCTGGAACAAGGTTCAACGTCGATACCGATGCCAGCGACTTTGGCATAGGGGGAATCCTGTCGCAGGTAGTGGACGGCGAGGAGAGAGTAGTGGCCTACTTCAGCAAGGCCTTGTCAAAGCCAGAAAGGAACTACTGCGTCACCAGGAAGGAGCTGCTCGCCATCGTGAAGACCATTGAACACTTCCACAAGTACCTGTACGGGCAAGAATTTCTCATCAGGACCGACCATGCATCCCTGCGGTGGCTCCTGAACTTCAAGCAGCCCGAGGGTCAACTCGCGCGGTGGTTAGAGAGGCTTCAACAGTACAACTTTGAGATTCAGCACAGGAAAGGCCAACTGCATTCTAACGCCGACGCCCTGTCACGAAGACCGTGCCCCGAAGACTGCACCTTCTGTGCCCGAAGGGAGGAGAACACCGGGATACTGTGCCGACGGACTACTGTGGAACTTCAAGGGAACTGGAGCCGCGAATCTTTCACGCGGGCACAAGCAGAAGATGATGACCTGGGACTGATAGCCGAATGGAAGAGGGCCTGTGTCCCCAGACCCGGGTGGAACATTGTGAGTGACTGCAGCCCAAAGTTTAAGTCCTACTGGGCACAGTGGGACTCGCTGATTGTAAGGGATGGCCTCATCTGCCGTACCTGGGAGAGCACTGACGGGAAGACATCTCGGGAACAAGTCGTCGTTCCAAAGGTTATGACGGAGGAAGTCCTGAAGGAAGTTCATGGAGGATCATCTAGTGGACACCTAGGGATAAAGAAGACCCTGGAGAAGCTGAGAGAGCGGTTCTACTGGATCGGATGCCGAACAGACGTGGAGAACTACTGCGCGAGGTGCCACGATTGCGCAGCCAGCAAGGGCCCAGGACGAAGACAACGGGGTCCACTGAAGACCTACAACGTGGGCGGCCCCATGGAGAGAGTGGCCATCGATGTTGCTGGGCCATACCCGTTAAGCGAGGCAGGGAACCGCTACATATTAGTCGTCAGCGACTACTTTACCAAATGGCCGGAGGCGTATGCGCTCCCTAACCAAGAAGCCGCGACGATTGCAGAGACCCTGGTGAAGGAATTCGTCAGCCGGTACGGAGTACCCCTGGAGCTGCACTCCGACCAAGGGAGGAACTTCGAGTCGCAGGTGTTCCAGAACCTCTGCCAGCTGCTGGGAATCCGGAAGACAAGGACAACAACGCTACACCCTCAGTCCGACGGGATGGTAGAGCGATTCAATCGCACCATCGAGAACCATCTCCGAATAGTCGTCAGCGAGCACCAGAGGGATTGGGACAAGCATCTTCCACTATTTCTCCTGGTCTACCGCGCCGCCGTGCATGAAGCCACCGGGTGCACACCAGCCCGGGCCATGTTTGGGAGGGAGCTCCGTCTACCTGTCGATCTTGCCTTCGGCCGACCTGGGAATGATCCGATCCCGGTAAGCCAGTATTGTCAAGAACTGGTCGACCAACTGGAGGACGTACACGCGTTCACGAGGAGGAAACTGCGGATCGAGACCGACCGAATGAAGACCCGATACGACCAGCAGACGGATGCCGGCTGATTCCACGAAGACGACCTGGTCTGGCTCTTCAACCCATTACGGAAGAAAGGCCTGTCACCCAAACTGCAGAAGTCCTGGGAGGACCCGTACCGAGTCGTGAAACGGATCAACGATGTCGTCTACAGGATCCTGCGGAGCCCGAGGGCAAAGATGAAGATCGTGCACCGAGATCGCCTGGCAGCCTACGTTGGGACACAGACGGACCAATGATTGATCGGGACGATCAGCCTTTTTAGGAAGGGGGTGGTGTTACGGCTGGGAGTTTGTGTCATCGCTCGCCGCAGAGTCACAACTGCCCCAGGGCTGGGCTGTGGCCTGCCTCCTGTATTGCGTGCGCCTTATGCAACAGGGTTACTAGGACAAAGGGATAGTCCAGAATATTCGTGACTGGACCAGCGATGGAAACCTCGAGAAGCCGTGAACCCTGGATGGATCTAGAAGCATTTATTGAGTCACCGGCCTGCTATATAAGTGCAACCTGTCAAGCAGTGGTTGTTGTTGTGTTTTACGAGCTAGTGTGAGCGATTAGCCTGAGCGACAGAAGTGTGGTGACTTGCGAGACCCCTAGTGGAGCGGGGAAGTGAGACTCCTACAGAGGAACTGTGTCTTGAGCGAGTGTGTTTATTTCCAGTGCGACAGAAGTGATTGTGCTACATTGTGAAACAGTGTGTAGTACGGTGACAGGCTGGGTACGGGACCGGACTCATTAGCGAAGAGGATTAACTGTGGTCTGTTGACAAGTGAAAGGGGAAGTGTTCTCGCAGTAAGGAGACTGGAGTAAGGTAATAATTGCTTGTATTTACTGAAGAGTGCTGTATCCTTCTGGCCGCAATAAAGTTAATTATTTCTTTAAGCAGTAATTGGTGTTGTGCTTTATACCCACCGTAATCCAGTTAACAAAGGTGCCACTAGGGGGTGGCACGTAACAATATTGATATTATGTGTGAGGTAAACCAAGTTTTGCTCTTCATGTTCTTACTTCTATCACTATTGACTCTCGAAATCTGCCTATCTTGTTGGATTTACTGTATCTGTCTACACTCCTTACAATTAGCTAAATATTGTACACGACAAACCAAGTGGGCTTCTTCGGAGTAAAGTAGCCTCACTGGCGGCAGTGTAAAACATTCAGGTGATAGATGGGACACTATTAGGTTTCAGGTTAACATTAGTGTCCTTATCGGGGTTTAACGCTAACCCCCGCCTCGCCCCCGCTGTTAATATGCACTGGTTGCCGGTCCCAAGTTCACATAAGGAGGAAGGTTCGCAGTGAAATCAGTAAAAGACAGGCAAGAAAATATATTGAGGCAACCTCCAATGTTCAATACCTTAGTTGTACTACCGAGATCGACTAACATTGATCTCTCCCTCTGTTCAACTCTTTAGGGGCAGATGACCTCACTGTTCCGCCCCTTAAAACAACATCTAACTCTCCTTAATCAATCACAATGACTCTACCCCTAGTATAGATATTAGGATTTCTTGGTCATCGGGTTCTGGGAGCCGAGAATATCATAAGAGAATGTTTCGGAGCTTAACGAATTTATCTGCCGTAATCGTAAGCACTTTATTGGTACTCCTACCATGAATTCAATATTTTACGCAAAAGTGGCAAACTCCAGCAACTAACCGACGCCTTGGATTAGTTCAACATCCAAATTTTAGCACTGGAAGAAACTAGGCATAATTATGAAAATAATTTTGAATCAATAAATTATAGAATCTACAAAGGCACGCCAGCAATTTCACACCCTAACAAACCTATACAACGTTGAACTGGATTTATATTCAAGATAAATATTACAAACTCACTATTAGACATCACATCCACCTGGGAAAGAATTTCATTGCTAACCAACAAATCTGGAAACAAAGCCTAAACTCTAATCAACTCACATGCACCAATTACAATCTCAATTACAATAGAAAGATCTCCAAAAAGTAGACGACCTCTGGGAATTGCTGGGAAAAGCCACAGTTAAAGTTCCAAAACATCACGTAAATTCAGAACCACTGAGGGACTTTGTCCAGCTCACAAAATAACCTACAGAAATGGAAAAAGGTTGACAAGTTTCTGGGAAAACTAAAGCCTAAAATTAATTGGAATTCACGCATAACGAAATAAAACAAAATTGGATGAAATCCTTCAAAATTAAAAACATGTTACGAAAACCATGAGATCAAAAAAAAAATATGTTAAATGTAGATTAATGGTCATTGAACAGGACTTCAAGAAAAATAATACACGTAACTTATACAGAAATAGTTTCTTATTTTCTTATCTTCTCTAAATTTTTCCAGCACATCAAACAGTGTTTATTAAAGGAATCATGTGTCTTTTGAAATCTACAAAAGCTGTCACTGTTCGTTTGGTTTTACATACGGTACGGTATTTGGTTCTGAAATTAAGAATTTCTTTTTCACATGAAAGTTTCTGAAACCAGCTTGATATTCACCTATTAGGTGGTCTATTTGTTTCGTAAGTCTTGTAAATAGTGCTGCGGTGAAAATTTTGCCTTAGCTGGTAACAGTGAAATCTCTCTGCAATTATAGACCAAGTTTTCCCGCTTTCTTATGTAAGGGATGTTTTAGTGTACACTTTCATTCGTCAACCTAAAACTAAAACTAAACCCTGAAAATCCTAGTCTATTCATCTCATGTAAATAATTTGTTTTCAGGATTACGAAAACACCTGTTACAATTGGGTACAATCGTTTCGACCAACTGGAAAACATTAAATTTCGTTTGCAAATATTTAAATTTGCTTCAGTAACCACTGTGAGAGGTGGGTTGAGTTACTTGACTTATTCAAACCTTCTAAGGAACAGAGAAACGATACAAAACCATGTTCGCAAAGGTGAACAGATGGCATAATCTTGTGCCAATCATATGCAATAATACCGGTACGTTGACGATGGAGTACGCCTCCGTGGCTTAGGCGGCAGCACGCCGGCCTCTCACCGCTGGGTCCGTGGTTCAAATCCCGGTCACTCCATGTGAGATCTGTGCTGGACAGAACGGAGGCAGAGAGGTTTTTCTCCGGGTACTCCGGTTTTCCCTGTCAACATTTCATTCCAGCAACACTCTCCACTATCATTTCATTTCATCTGTCATTCATTTAATCATTGCCCCAGGGGAGTGCGTCAGGCCTCAGCAGCCGGCACAGTTCATATCCTCGCCGCTAGATGGGGGCTTCATTCATTCCATTCCTGACCCGGTCGGAGACTGGAAGCAGGCTGTGGATTTTCATTTCACGTTGACGATAGATGCAGTTTGCATGAAGTGAAACTGTTTCAGTGTTCTTCAATAGGCGTTGCTTTATAGGTTATGTTATGTGTTGCTATGGCGTAAAAATTGGCGGACATAGAATGACGTCACAGAGACAGACGACGATCACGCAACAAGATAAGAAAAACACAGCTGCAAGCTGACATACGCTCTGCATGAAAATTAGATAGTTCACAGGTTCTTCCAAAACACCAAAAAATGCAGTAAATTGAAAGATCTAGCATACTGATTTAAAAATGTAAATCTTATGTCTTTTTATGTGCTAATACGTGAAAAGCACGAATTATGTATTTATAGAAAAATCTAAAAATATGTATTTATATAAAAAAATATTTATTTACCTAAAAATCCGAGCCCTAATGATAACCACTGTTAGCGCTAGGTTTCGAATCACCCTTCTCCTAACTTGCTGCAGCCTCCCATCGTGGATGTATTGAGTACTTTAACACGCATGGCTACGCCGCGAGCTACATAGAATTGTGTGCGACTGTGTGATGTGGGTCCAAGTAGAATTGCCGCTCAAAATTACAAAATCTACTTTTAGCCATTTCTCATCAGTCGCGAAGTACGAGTACGGTATTACAAGCTCGTAATTTATATTTCTGCATAAATAGGCTTGCCATATTTTAGGTGATTGAAACCGGGATACATTAATACAGGATGGCCGTACTGAGGGGTCAGGGGGGATATGGAATACTCTCAGTAGAGCGGGAGGTCCGGGGGTCCTCCCCCGGGCAATTATTTAAAAATTAGAAGGAAAATGGTGTTTTTAAGCCTAATATTAAGCCTCGCAAGTGACGGGAGGGGGGAATCTGGCACCCTAAATTGGTAGTTCTACACACCTTTTAAAAATAAAAAAGGAATTTTTGCTACATAAAATATATCATTTGTTCCTTTTTAATGATAATATTTTCTGGTCTACCATCTAGAAAGAAGTGTTAAATACAATTTAAAATACTTCATAAAGTTGTTTGAATGAACAATTACTCTTATTACTTTATTTTTGCAAAACTACAACCTTTTGTCTAACTACAAAAACCATTACATAAAAGTATTTTTGTCAATCTATCCAGTGCCCGATGCGGAATTTAACTCACGTGGCTTACATCTCTGACCACTGCCCAAGGGAAGCAAATTACATGGATTAGCACCGTATTTGGATGAGCAGGGTCTGTTACGGGTAGGAGGCCGTCTGCAAAATACTAAACTATCGGTCAACAGAAGACATCCTATTTTATTACCTGGCAATCATCGCATTACAATAATGTTATTTGATCATTTTCATTTTGTTTTTCTTCATGCTGGAGCTCAGACTTTATTGACCATGATGCGACAGCAATACTGGCCTCTATGTGGGAGGAACGGTGCTCGAAAGGCAGTGTATCGATGTAAGACGTGCTTTCAATTCTCGTCTCGGCCGTATCAGCCGTTGATGGGATCGCTACCTGAAAGGAGAGTAGTTCCCAGTCGACCATTTGCATCTTCAGGAATAGATTTCTGTGGCCCAGCATATTTACGGCCTTCGACGAGGAAGGGCGCTCGGATTAAGGCATATGTAGCTATGTTTGTTTGTTTTACCACAAAGGCTGTACATATTGAACTTGTAAGCGATCTGTCTACAGCTGCCTTTTTAGCATCACTGAAAAGATTCATGGCTAGACGAGGAACTTGCTCCCACATATTCACTGACAACGCAACTAATTTCGTAGGTGCATCACGTGAGCTAAAGAAATTCTTTAATGATAGGAATACCAAGCAGTCACTCATAAGCTTTGCTACAGATAAGGGGATTCAGTGGCATTTTAGTCCTCCTGGTTCACCTCACTTCGGAGTGTTGTGGGAGGCTGCAGTTAAATCAGCTAAGTATCACCTTAAGAGAATAGTAGGAAACGCTGCATTGTCGTTTGAAGAAATGACTACAGTGCTTGTACAGATAGAAGCAGTTTTGAATTCGCGCCCCCTCTGCCCACTATCCTCTGATCCCAATGATCCGGAAGTATTAACCCCATCCCACTTCCTGATCGGTGGCTCATTTCATCTTCCTGTGGAAGAAGATGTGTCTCAGACTCCCTTGAATAGACTGAAGCGCTGGCAACTGCTTCAGGCTATGTTCCAGCAATTTTGGCGCCGATGGTCCAAGGAATACCTCGGGACAACTCCAACAGCGTACTAAATGGCGGTCGCCTGGACAATCCCCACAAATCGACACTGGTTGTTCTGAAGGAAGAAGGCGTGCCTACACTTCATTGGAAATTGGGCCGTGTCGCAGAAGTGCATCCAGGAACCGACGGAGTTACGAGGTTTGTTACCATCAAAACACCCAGCGGAGCTCTTTTGAAAAGAGCAGTGTCAAGACTTTGCCCATTGTTGAGTGAAGAGAAGTGAAGTGTTTAAATGTTTTGTGTACATAGTGTTTATTAGAACTCTTATTCCAGTTAATAGATCAAAGTGACAATATTTAGTTGTTTGAAATATTTGCTATTTCAAGGGGGGGGGGAGTATGTTGGCAACTCTGGCACTGTACATACCCTAATGACAGTTGGTCCCCCTGCTGGAGGGTTGTTGACCCAAGGGTCGTGTTCTTACCTGCGTTCCACAGCACCCTCACTAGCAAGCAGGTAGCATGGCTACCGGACACGGTGTCATCCATCGCACGCATGTAATATCTACTGTACTTGTTCAGTGTTTAATCATGTACATACAATGTAAAATATATTTCTTTATACAGTCCACCACATCTTATTCTATGTATTCGATAGTCAACGATGTTGATTGTAACCGATTCATAAAAGATTCTTAAACACATAAATTCATGACCTTTTACATCTTACTGCCGTTTACCGGGACATTGATAAAACCGGGCGGGACACCGGGAAAAGAGCAAAATACCGGGGCTGTCCCGGTCAAACCGGGACGTATGGCAAGGCTAAGCATAAAGGCCACTCCCTTCTGGAGAGAGTGCCCAGGGCGACTGAAACAGAGAATCAGGAATGGTGGCGGTGATTGTTGGAAGGGACGAAACTTCTAAGTAATTTGCCCCTAAGAGAATCAGAAATAATTCATTATATTTCCTCAAACAATTATCTCAACGTGCAAGGAATGCTGCAGTGTCATCCGAATAGCGAATAAATACCGGTGTGATGGCGCAGTTGATAGCATGCTGAGCTTCTATGCCCAAGGTCCGGGGTTCAAACCCAGTCGAAGTCGACGGATTTTTTAAGAGCGTTAAAATCCCTCAGTATGCCTTCCTTCGGAGGGGAAGTAAAGCCGGCGGTCCCATGTCATAGATTTATGGCATGAAAAAGAAGTTTAGGCGGCTTCGGTGGCGTAGTCGGTAGCATGCTGAGCTTCTATGCCCAAGACAGCGGGTTCAAACCCGGCCAAAGCCGTCGTATTTTTAAGAGCGTTAAAATCCCTCAGTATGCCTTCCTTCGAAGGGGAAGTAAAGCCGGCGGTCTCATGTCATAGATTTATGGCATGTTAAAGAACCTTCCTCTAATTACGCCTGTGTGAAGCTAAATTGGATAGGTTAAGTATGTAAACAACGCTCTTAGGTTTCTACGTTCGTTGCCAAGAGTCGACTGCGGTGGCGTCTAGTAGCTAAGTTCTGAACTTGGCCTAGTAGTCATTGACGGTGGCGCTTGGCGGCAAAAGTTGGAGCTATTTGAAATATTCTAAGTTGCAGTCTGTACTTAAATTAAAAAACAGATAACACACACTAATACAGTCATCACAATTAACACCGGTTATCAGACAAATTCTACACACATCCAAAGTACACGGGGCTACATGACCGCGTTGTCGCAGCCCCTAAACTTAAGAACCAACCAACCAAAAAGAAGCTTCCACTAACTACACTTGTGTGAAGCCAAAATATGTAGCTTAGAATTAATAACACTCTATTAGTTCCAACGTTCGCCGCCAGGTGCTGACTGCGATGCCATCTAGTAGCCATGTTCACAGCTAGGTGTCGTGGACGGTAGCATTTGGTAGCAAAAGTAGGAACTACTTGAAATTATTGTCTGCAGTCCTTACTTGAATTAAAACAGATAGCACACACTAATACAGTCATCACAATTAACACTGGTTATCAGACAGATTCTAAACACACCCAAAGTACACGGGGCTACATGACCGCGTTGTCGCAGCGCCTAAACAAAGAAACCAACCTTCATCTCGAAGTACAAGTGAGACAAAACATGTGCGTAATTTGTAGCAAACCAAATTGGCTGAGGTTGTAAAGTTCTGCCTTAACCTCACCACTCTGAAGGCTTTGGGTCAGGTGACCTTGTAGTTCGACCCCTTAAAACAGCAATAACTACAGTAACTAATGTTAATCAGCTGATGAGTGGCAGCACGGTCTACTTGATCCTTTAGGTATTGACATATGGCCTAATTAGAAGTCATTTTTCAGTGCCACGTAAATTATCTATTAGTAGTAGAAAGAAAAAGAAGGAAGTTTGTAGTTTAACATGACCGTTAATCTTGAGATCATGAGCGACGGGACCTCCTTTTAACGTGGAATCCGAACTACAGGACATGGCATTTCACATCGAAAATCTCACAACATTGACCGGGAATCGCTTTTCAGCCACGGACAGCAGTGGCTACGCTCGCTAAAGCGCAGCGTTAAGTCATGGCGCCAAGCCCTCTGCTGACTCGGTAGATGCGTGGGTTTGAGTCCCACCGTCGGCCGTCCTTGAAATGGTTTTCCGTGGTTTCCCCCCATTATCAACACCAAGCAAATGCTGGGATGGTACCTTCTGACAGACCACGGCCGCTTCCTTCCACATCCTTGCCCACTTTCATCCATTCATCTCATCTCACAATCCGACGCGCAAGTCTCCCACGGGCGTCGACTCGGCCTCTCAGGAGACCACGCGAAAAAGCGTGGGAATATAAATAACATTAGGCTAACTTTTTTTTCTACCACGCGAGGTTTAAGAGTCCCAATTACCAAAGCTTGAAGAGATCAACTCACTAATTTTCCTCCTCGACTAATCAGCACACAACACACTCATTATAAGGGATAATTCAGTCACCTTTTCCCACTGACATTTTCAAGCTGACTATCCCCAGGTTTTACCCTATTATTTCGAAAGAAATGAACCTAAGTACTGTGACCGATCCAGTCAAGGTCAATTACCGGCCCCGGATTATGGGAGATTGAGAGGAGACCGGAGGGTCAGTATGACGTCATGGCATGACGCAGCGAGGTAACCGCTAGAGTGGGGGAATGCTCCAGAAGCTTCCTACCCCTCCGCCCCTTTTCTTGAGAGGAGGTCAACTCGGTTCTGGAAGGTGCAGTGATATGGTGTGGCCCGGACGAGGAAGTTTCTTATGCGACACGGCGAGGACGAGTGTGTGACATAGTGGTCAGAGATGTAAGCCACGTGAGTTAAATTCCGCATCGGGCACTGGATAGTTTTTTTTTATGTTTATGCTTAATACTCGTCGCCGCATGTTGGAAGAAATCATTCGTGAAGCGCGGTGGAGTTGTGTTTGGGTGAAGTGTCGCCATCGCGATATCCATTTATCGGCACGCCGGCACGTGAAGGAAGGACCACAACTGATTGACGGAGGTATGTGTAGATTTATGCCAGTGCCGCGATTGGGTTATGCAGCGTGCATAAGATCACAGAATTCTTCGCTGTTCTTTGTATTATGAAGTTTTACGCACGTGATTCGGGTCAGCTAACGGACAAAAACGCTGAAGGAAGGTATTATGGCAATAATCTGATAAAGTTGTGTGCGCCTAAACATGTGACCATCTGAACATTTGAGCGAGGTCGGAGAGAAACCTGAATTATAACGCCGACCGGTTACGTCATTTAAAGGTGAACAACCAAGCTGGCATTCAAGAGACACGGTGTGTGCATGAGGAAAGGGATATATCTGCTTTAAGCTTGCGTTGATGGTTGCAGGTTGCGCAGGCGAGGCGAACAGTCTAAACATAAAGTGTGGGACGTGAGCAGGTCAAGTTGAATGAACTAAGAAGCGGATACTGTACCGTGTAGATGTGAAAGTGTTACGGCGTAGTGGAATGCAATGTGGTCACACAGCAATGTAAACAATATGAACGCAGACTCGGACATGTTGGGAATCTACATGGACTTCAATACCCAAAGCATGTTTCAGTAAACCCATTAGGGGTTGCCAAGGGATGAACGGTCGCGAGGAAATGGAGGCGTGGACATGGAAGGGGATGATAAAAGACGCCGACGCCGACGCCGACGCCAACGCCGTTGGTGGAGAGGTGCAGTCGGGGGCGGTCATGGTCGTCGCCTGGAGATTGACAGATGTAGGGGACGCATGCTTACACTGGAGCGCCGGGAGACGCGGGTGGAACGACGCTGTACGCATGACCAGGAAACATCGACGTCTCTTATTCCCAAGGACCAGGATTCATCACGACGCCGGATCCAAAGTAAGATATCTTTTTCTCACTCCTGTTCATCGTAAAGAAGAGAATCTCCATTTTTGAACAGCCATGCTATAAGATGACTTGGGGTCGTGTAATTTAATCCCATTCTCATAGTTTAACGCTATTAACAGTCAATGATTCTAGGTTAAATAAGAGCATCACTCTCGCTTTCCTGAGGTTGTGCAGAGTTTTTTTTTTACTTCGAGTCGTTTGACTTTTACGAACAGCATCAATGTCAATGGTGTATTGGCTTTCACGGCCGGTGAATTAAAACTCAGCAATTCTTCTAGGTTTGTGCCGTGTCTTGTGTGGGGTTTCGCCTAGGACTCCAAGCTAGGCTCATCGGCGGGCTCTTGGTGTCCCTGCCCGGACCCCCACAGGAGTATCGATCTGCGCGATACCTCCCTTTATATAGAGTGCAACTGCACTCCTTGACTGCGAGAACCAAAAGCTCAAGCAGACACGGCACAAACCTAGAAGAATTGCTGAGTTTTAATCAATGTCAATGTTATGCTTTGAAATATAATTACATAATAGTAAGGTTAATAATAATAATAATTAAAGGTTGATAAATATTGCTATAATCAATACCGAAATATAGTTGGAGATAATCACGCATGGCCATGAAAAAGAAATATCGCTCGAGATAATTGGGAATGAAAATCAAGGAACAAGTTTTATTCCAAAGGGTCCCTTATGAAATTCAGAAATGTGATATGAAATAAGACGCTGGTTTTGGTTAATTGTTGTCTGGTATGATATGGTTCCTTGGGCAAAGTATCATGTTGTCGTACGACTTCATTGTAAGGTTGAATTACTGTGTTAAGTGTGGGTTCGAGATATGCTATTAAGCGCAATTTTTTTGTAATGAGATTAATATGGTATTCCGTCATATGTGACGAGGTAGATTAATGTTGTGATATTCAGTTATGTGTAACAAGGTTATTCAGGGGGCTATGTATGACCCTGAAAATTTGTAATTGTACGGACAGGTACCTCACTAGATGGATGGATGTGCTGTATTTCCTCATAGGGTTGAGTGTGGAACAGAGCTATGATGTACTTGAGAGTACGCCCTGTAGTAAGGTTACTCAGATCCTCACACATAGTGGTCGACTGAATGGCTATGATTAAATGTTGGTCACGAAAATGAAACACACTGAGGTATACTATTATGAAAGTTGTGAACCAATTCTAGACGTCAGCATATGACATATCGGTAACTTACTTATGCAAGTGGGCATATTAATGAGGACCAAGGTAATTGGGACGGTCAGGCCTGTGGACCAGATAGAACAGTAAGAATGCGCTGTGTAAATATTTAAACAGTAGTTGTAAATGTAAATGATTTATATTTCGGTTGGTTATCGAATTCCACATTAGGTGACGTCCAGCTGATGTTGGGAAAATTTATGATGTGATTTTGTTTGATGCTCTTTAGATGGTAAATTTCAATTCGATACAGGAGGCCGTCCATCGATGTATAAAGGTGGATTGTCCTGTTGTGATATGCGTGTTTTATTTTAGCACATGCCACAGGTAATCTTTGGACTAAGTGACCAGTATTTTTTTATTATTGTTATGTGTGTGCACTAGTGGAATGATAGCTGTGTTAATTTTGGCTGGGCAGTCTCCTGGTCGAATTTCTAAGTAGGCAGGTAGCATGTTTGGTTGTCCTTTGGCCAATAAAAGAGCAGATGTGATTTTATGAGGGCTGTTTCTTTTTTTATCTGTTTGTTAATTCGAATTAGGGGGTTTGCTTTTGAATCCTGGTTCATTTTTGTTTGCCATCCCAACCCGTAAACGACCCGAGACCCTTTGTCTCTAGCTCGCTTGAGCTTTGGTTTTATTCTTGTCTGTATGAACCAAGATTCACGCCCTAATTCTCTTTTCACCCACTCCCTTGGCCGTTTCTTCTGATGGGGCCGGGATGTTGGCCGGGTGATCGCCTGTCCCATTGGAGAAACGGGCACAGTACATTGTTTCAGAAAAAGTTAAATATAATGAAAACTACCGACGACAATATATTCACAATTTCAACAATGTTAGAAAACATACCATCACATCTATATGTCCCTTCATGGAGTCCTAAGGTTGTTGGTTCAAACCTCTTGGTGATACTAGAGGAAGCATCCTAATCGAGAATAGCTAATTCTCTGCCTTTATCCTGGAAACTGTCCAGTATTTGAAAGAGTGGGAGAACCCTTTGAAGCATGTCATACGGGGTACCATCTCTGGCTTTTAGCTGTCTGATATCCACATTATGAAAATATTTTGTGAGATTCTTATATCTCCCAAAAGTCATAGAGTTTATTATCACAGGACACCCAATGTCTTGACTAACCAATAATCGCGTGTTTCTGGAAGGGGATAGATTCCCATGGATATAAGAACTCCGATGTTAGCTTCTATTTCCTGTAAGCAAGTGTCTTCCCATTCGGTATCTATTTTACCAGAATGTGCCTGGTTGAATGCTGTATTGATATTTGTGTACTTGGCAATGTCATTGAATAGCGGGAGTGTGTCCCCTCCGAGCAGGGGCGGATCTAGGGGAGGACGAGAAGGGCGACCGCCCAGTGCCCCGCGGTCCGGGGGCCCCGCACCATGGATGTTTTAAATATAATTGATTAATTAATTGAAAATGAAAATCCACAGCCTGCTTCCAGTCTCCGACCGGGTCAGGAATGGAATGAATGAAGCCCCCATCTATCGGCGAGGATATGAACTGTGCCGGCTGCCGAGGCCTGACGCACTCCTCTGGGGCAATGATTAAATGAATGACAGATGAAATGAAATGATAGTGGAGAGTGTTGCTGGAATTAAATGTTGACAGGGAAAGCCGGAGTACCCGGAGAAAAACCTGTCTGCCTCCGTTTTGTCCAGCACAGATCTCACATGGAGTGACCGGGATTTGAACCACGGACCCAGCGGTGAGAGGCCGGCGTGCTGCCGCCTAAGCCACGGAGGCTGATTAATTAATTATACTTTTCAAATTAATTTATAATTCATAATATTCTTTTTTGAGTGCAGTGACCGTTTAGCAAGTCTTTCAGTGAAATGATGGAAGACTTCAGCCGGGAAAAAAGTCGCAAAGAAATATTTTAATATTTCATAGTTTACATAATCTTCTTCAAGGGGACTTAAAGGTTTCTTTCATGTTATTAAAATGTACTGTAGTGTATTCAAAGTATTGTAACTATTCTTTTTTTTAATTATTATTACAAAACTATTTCCATTTGATTTGATTTTGTTATTTCCTATTGTTGTGGGCCCCACCTTATCATATTGCCCAGGGCCCCACAAGGCCTGGAACCGCTACTGCCTCCGATTATATGCAAAAAAATAATCTCGCGATCCACTCTACAAATTATGGACAGGTCCAGCATCACCAACAAAATCATTCGGAGTAACGAAACGAAATGTTTATGTTACCTGAAATACCGGAGCATCGCCATCAGGTCCGATTTCGTGGTCTCCGTTTTTACTTACATCACTATTATCATTTAAATTATCATCGTTAATATGTTCTTCACTGACTAAAACTCACTTTCACCACTACTAAACGATTCTGTGTCACTTTCTTAAACTATTCGCGAACTCAAGCGACGGTGCTGCCGCTTAGCTGAAACTAGAGGAATGGTGATAGAAATATTAACAAACAGCTGTTTAACCTGCGATTTTTGTTGACGTGTGTGATCTTCTCTCATTTTTTCAGCTTTTGCATAATAACTGAGGCTGAAAAATGAGTAATAGATATTGTTCAGTTCCACAGTGCTCTTCAAAGGCAACAAGAGGCATATCAATGCATTACTTTCCTAAAGAGAACGGTTTAAAGAAGGAATGGAGTCGAGTATTTCGCATCGCAAAGCCGATTTCTAAATATATGATTGTATGCGGTTTACATTTCACAAAGGAGGATTATTTTTATCCAGGATAGTAAACATTCCTTTGTACGTGTACTGTAGATGACCTGTTTATTTCTTTCATACATATTAATTACGTCCCAGTTTTGGAGAGATAACCTTCATACACTGGATTAACTACATTATTTATACCTATTCTTCTTAAAGTGGACTACACAAGCTACTTCCAGGGGGTAGGATTATCAATAAGCATAAGATTGTTATAATATTGCAGTAGAATTATAAATATATTTTACTTTCAGATGTGAGAGCATGTAAAAGATACCTGAAGAAGGGCGCCATCCCCTCTCAGAAATTGCCACTGAGATCATTGGATAAGAAGATATCTTCTCCCCTGAAACTACAGGCAGAGGCCAGGGATGCACGTGTGCAACATAGACATGAGCTGTGGCACCACCACCATCTCCAACTGAAGACAGTGAAGTGGTAACTGAAGACACAGAGACAGTGGCAGAGGAGATGTTTGCAGCTCTGGTGGAAGATCCCACTCTAAGGAAATGTGTAGAAGATAAAGGTATACAAGTAACGCCAAGTGTAATTGATGATTGTAGAAAAATAACTTTAGATGACATGATGAAAACAAATAGAGAAATTAATGCATTTACTGGTATCCCATCGGTTACACTATTAGATAATATATGAGTTGCTACAGGAAAATTAGAAAGACAGAGTGCCAAACCACTAACCTTGTCATTAAGACAGCGTATCATTTTAGTGTTCGTGAAATTGAAAATTAATCTTTCTTTTACGTGTTTAGCTGTTCTATTTGGGGTCACAGCTAATACATGTAAGAACTATTTCCATGTAACAGTAGAGTAATTACATGAGGCACTAAAAACAGCTGTTCCATGGCTGGAGAAAGATCTGATTAAGAAGAGGATGCCTATATGTTTTCAACATTTTCAGAATACTAGAGTTGTTTTGGATTGTACAGAAATTCCCGTGGAGAAAAATAAGTGTTTAAAGTGTCGTGTGATGTCCTACTCTCATTACAAAGGCGATTACACATTGAAAGTACTTGTTGGTGTTGCACCATGAGGTTTAGTAACTTTTGTAAGTCAAGTGTATGGTGGAAGGGTTACAGACAAAGAAATATTTTTGCAATCCAATTTATTAGGCATGTTATTACCTTATCAGGATGCTGTAATGGTCGATAAAGGATTTTTGATAGAGAGTGAGTGCATTGATAGGAATATACAATTGATCAGGCCACCCTTTCTTGGTAAGAATCAGCAATTGTCAACAGAGGATGCACTCAGGACTGCTGACTTAGCTGCAGCTAGAGTGCATGTAGAAAGAACAATTCAGAGGATGAAAATATTTAAAGTATTAAAAGGGAGAGTCAATTTATATATGGTTCCATACATGGATTCTGTAATGACTATTATTGCAGGAGTAGTGAACCTTTCAGCTCCTATTCTTAGTGTTGATAAGTATGACTAAGGAGACTTTTGCTACTGGTACCTAGTACCCAGTTTGTGGGTGTGTTTTTTCTAAAGCAGAATTTGAGCGCTGTATCAGCAGCGAAGTATGCTTGTAATTTTTAAGTTTTCCGCCCCTTAAAACCTCAATAACTAACTAATTTTTAGGTTAGGCCTAGGCCATTCGAGTTACCTTCTACGAATTAATGCCCTTGCTTTAGCCACTAAAGATGCATGATCGTTTCATGAATGTAGCAGCATATGGATAAAAATTCCGGAACTTAAGGTTACAATATATATAATATTCACCATAACGTTTATGTGACAGGTTAAATTGGATCTAAAAATAGGATGAACAAGCTCTCGACTTCTTACAAATAATTCTTAATTAACCTACTGATATGCTGCTAGTGGAAATGTAGGCCTATAATCATGTAGTCTCATAGGCTACACCAGTAGCCAGAGCATGTCGCTAATGATATCGGAGTAGACTGTGCATGCACACGTTAACATGAGTTTGCTGGTTTGTGAAATTACGTCAACAAATTTAATGAATTTTAACTCTCCTGATTCCATTCAGGCCCTTGTTACTGCCACATGAATGGTTCCAATAGGCTTGATTTCATTTTTAGGATTATTATATTTCACTATAGCTTACCTGCTGCATCACTCAGAAAATTAAGCAAATGCCTGTATCCTTGTTGCAGATCAGGTCCATGTACGTCCAAAAATGTTTTATGTGTCTTCGGTGTTTTTCTCCCACTACGCTATTACTGTCCTCCCCATTAACAAAAGACGTTATGAGCACAGCGGACCACATGCATTTGACAAAATGTTGGCTGTAGTGCGCCTAGTGGCCAGGCTGTGTGCTCAGTACGAAACGCACTGCAGTACCATGGGCAGTACTCGTGCGACTAAACGGTGCACTGCTCAGAAATGGGCAGGGCAGTGCTTCGGCGGCACAAGTGAATTTCTCGCTAGCACTACTTAGCCTCATCCATTGCACAGCCCTGCCCTCTCCCCTAATTTTTTGAGGAGTCTAAACTCTTCCTTCTACAGTATAACATAACTGTATGTCAACAGATGTAGGTGACCTTAATATTACACTCCTTAAAACGTTGGTCTCCCACCACCACCCCCCGTCCAAATGATGCAAAGTGTTACTAGACTGGGGCGTTGTGGCGCAGCGGTCATTGTTATTAGACTTTAAATACATTTGCCATTGATAGTACAAATGCTTGTAGATATCCGTATTGATAGATGAATTTAAAGTTTAATTTAAACTTTTAACATCTTACATAATACAAAAGTAGCTACAATAAACTGAAACTAACGTGCACCACTAATGGGCCCTCATTGCTTACCGACCCCTATGCATTTGCCCCCCTTGTCCCTCCCTGGGCCTAGACTGTGCCAATTGCAGAAATTAGACCAGAAGAACCAAATCACTAGTAAAACAATGTATAGTAAAGGAAGGAAGCTTGTAGTTTTACGTGACCATTAATCTCGCAATCATGAGCCACGGGACCTTCTTTTTACATTGAATCCGAACCACAGGACACGGCATTGCACTTAAAAATAACTTGCATGCATTGACCAGGAATCGAACCTGGTCCACCTTGGTGAGAGGCCAACAGCTTGATCGCTGCGCCACCACGCCCCCAAGTATACAGTAGATTATAATCAACAAGTTCTCTCTAACATACATTAGCCTACTAGTTCATATACAGTATACAATTTGCGTACCTAGTCAGAATGCACCCGAGTAAAAGAAAATAGGCTGGTACCCGTAGCCTATTATTTTTCATGAGAAACCTAATAGAATTTTCTGTCAGTCTGCCAATTACAGATATGTTACCATGCTGGGGTATGTACACCAACAAAATTATAGTAATTATAGTAAACTGAAACTAACTAACCTTTATTGGCCTAGGCGAAAACCATTGGTCTGGAAACAATGTTGGCAATCTGAAAAAATACAGTAACACACTCTATCGATAAGATATTCAACTCCTGTATATTAGTATTTCTTTCGAAACTACGTACTATATGTAAATTATTTTCACAAATCTGAGTCTACTTATGGAGAACGGGTTTTCCTCCATAGTCCATAACCAAAGAAATTTAATCATCAATTGAATACTCGTATGATTATGAAATTCAAAGCAATGCTACGCCTTTCTAGGCTTGATCCTACTTATCTTCCTGGATGGCTCTCGTGTAGTATCCGTTGCCCGTTTCGAAAGTGCGTTATTTTACTTAGTAGCGCTCTGAAAATGGTTTGTAATTACTCTGCCACATTATTAAAGCCATTTGCCATTGACAAACACCGCATAAACACTTCCAAAATAAGGAAATTGTCAACATTAACTTTCAAGTAATAAACATATCAAAAAGCAAGTCGTCATGTTTGCTGCCAACTTAGTGATTGTGCTGCTAGGCAAAACCACTGGCCTGGATAAAGAGTATTGATGGATGACTACCCTCACTGTGCGTAACAAAAACCAGGGGTGTTTATATTAGCCTAACGCGCAGGGCCGCGCTACCTAACAGTAGGGGGGTAAGGCCGATTCCAAGCCACTCCAGAACCCTCCTCGACCCACTACTAAGCCTCAGCCATGTTAAATATCTCTTGAACGCATGGTCCGATTTTGACAAATGAGGTGTCGTTGAACTCGAGCTGGCGTCCTCTTTCCTATGGACCATGTATTATATTTTTCAAAAATTTTTTGAATTTTTTTGTTTTCGAAAATAGGCGATAATTTGAAAACCAAACATGATAGAACGTTGTGCCATGGCTCAAACGAATGGTCTTTATGACTTTTATTTTTTGTAATAAAACATTTTTATTTTTTATGTTTTTTTGAAAACACTCGAATTTTGAAAATTCTATATTTTGGAAACTAGGAAGTTTACAAAACAGTTTGTTTGATATAAATGAAATGTCCCTATGCCCTCTACCCCCAAAATAAATTTCAAGTCTCTAGAGCAAAAATTTGTGTTTTGTAAGTAGTGGGATCATGAGAGAGCTGCTTAAAAACAAGTGGTGAGCCCCTGCGACCTTGGAATGGAAGGAGTCATGCTAGGAAGGCGTACTTGGATTCGTTTTTTTCGTCTCGTTGAGCTCTTTACGGAAATGTATGTGTCGAAAAGGTGAAAATCTGGAAACACGGTTTTTTGGGGGGGGGGGGAAACCGTGATTTTAAACTTTTTGCTATATCTTGCGAAACAATCATGCTAGAGGCGTGTACGACGGGTCCAAGGACTCGGGGTGACGTCCTCTTTGCTATGGACCACTCGTTGTAATTTTTAAAAAAATGGGAAACTCGATTTTGGGGTAAACATGTGTTTTTTGTGATTTTTGCCGATATCTCACGAACCAATAACGCTAGAGACGTGTACGAGGTGTCCTAGGACTCGGGCTAACGCCCCCTTTCAAATGCGGTAGATATTTTTTCAAAAAAAATAATTCACAAAGAGCCTAACGCCATACATGTTGAAAAAATTTTTCTTTTTCTTTACCTGTTTATAATGTTTATGAAGCGTGGTGGTTGAGAGAGACGATACGGCTGGGTGTGTGTGTGTGTATGTGTCAACGAACCTTTCGCTAACCATAAGGACCATGCTTAATAGAACAATCGCTATTTCGGCGGGTCGGTGTATGACAGAGCGAGCATGCGTTTTCTGATATTTTACCTTTAACGTGTAAACGGTGATGAGAACTTGGTTCTATGTTGGTCGAAGCGAGTACAGAAAACAAACTTGCAGACGAGCAGGAGGTGAATGTCATTTGAGCTTATTGGAAGGCGTTGATCTGACTTGACAACAGGTGCAATGGAAAAAATGACAATGACGCTTCAAGGTGAAGTAATCTGACCATCGTGGTGGCAGGGAAGAGCGAAAGGCATGTGAACATGTGTGAAACCACATTTAGGCTAAACAAGTTACATCCTGTCTTGCTTCGTACGTGACAAAATGTAAGTTCATGTGAAATTTGATCTACCGCAGGTGTTCGCCTGGGACGTTAGCTGTCCACGTGCGCGATAACTGTTAACAAGTTACATCCTGTTTTACTTCGTACGTGACAAAATGCAAGTTGACGTGAAATTTGATCTGCCACAGGTGTTCACCTTGGACGTTAGCTGTCCACGTGCCTGATAACAGAATGTTCAAAGCGTGGGGGGAAAAAAACATTATACATGCAACGTAACATATATAAAGACATGTCGTTATCATTTCCACTCTCACTTAGGTGACTACCTTTGAACACACTGCGTTGAGTGAAACACTTGGTCTTGTTTAACAGTTTTGGTGTTGGTGGAAAATACTTAACCTTGTTGTGAGGTAAGTATATATATATATATATATATATATATATTTATTGATTTTATATAAATACATGCAATTATTTATTGATTAGGTAATTAATGATTTTATTTATTTATTTGTTTGCAGATAACGTGTATAGCCTACCTGTCGTGTGTTTGTGGGAAATATATTAAAGAAAGAGAAAGACAGACAGCTAGAGAAGGAAACCATTTCCACACTAGCCCACGAGACGGGAATATAGCAAAGCATTACACGTCAAGGTGAGATTTGTTTTTTTATATATAACCTGTTAGATTTTGTTTTGTTTATGAAATGCATAAACTATATGGAATGGATATACTTATGGTGGTTTATTTTATTTCTTTTTAGATATTTGAAGAAAAAGGGTTTACCGCTATAGCAAATACAGCTAAAATCCAAGAGGCTCTAGTGTGCGACCATTGTCAGACAGTCTACATTTCTAAACTCAGGTGAGAGTGTTCTTTCAAAATAATGTCTTTTGCCACTGCTACCGATAGCTTAACATGGGAAGCCCTAAACAGTTGTTTCAAATCGCGTGTGTGCTCTGGTCGTGTGATCAATGTTAGAAAAAGTTTGATTCCCAAAGAATTTTTACAATCTTGTTTTGAAATTTTTAAAATTGAAATTTGTACAGCACAAAGGTTGCATACGGCTTTAAAGGTGAATACAGAACTGGTGTGCGATTTCATATATAAAAAAGGACGCAGAGCATAAAGAGACATTTTATATTTGCAGTAAAATGCAAGAGCTATTCATAGCCCATAATTTGGAACAGTGGTATGTAACCCACGTGGTGAATGCCTTGCTATCAAAATTTGATAAACTGCAACAAGGACCGAGTGGTCTAGCCTTAGACAAAATTCATCATTAGCAAATCAACGTTTGTCAATTCAACCCGTTGAATGCTGGGTCTAGCTATATTAAAACACCACCAGCAATAACTTCGAAAAATGCTATGGTCAATATAAAGAATCGTGACAATGATTGCTTTCTGTGGTCTGTGGCTGCGTATTTGCAGCCAGTACAACAGCATTGTTACAGACCAGGAAAGTACAAGGCCAAGTTTGATGAATTGAAACAAACTTTAAATCTAACTCGAGTATCGTTCCCTATGGACTTAACCGAGATCCATAGGTTTGAACAAGACAACCAGGACTTTTCGTTCATGGTGTATGGCCTTGATGGTAATGTGATTGTGGGTCCTCTTAATGCCACAAAAGAACCGAAACGACTCCACATTCATCTTTTATATTTATCTGTAGGAGGGGTGAATCACTATTGCCTGATTAAAAGCTTAAGTAGATTGCTAAGCAGTCAAGCATCCAAAGATCAACATAAGAAACATATTTGTGACCGTTGCTTGCAATATTTTAAAACCCCCACGCTCTTAGAACGTCATAGGGTAGAATGTGTTCCTCGGGAAGCGGTGAGACTGATATTGCCACAAGGGGACAAGGCTGTGTTAAAGTTTAAGGACATTCATAAGCGTGACACTGTTCCCTATGTGGTATATGCAGATTTCGAAGCACTCACCACACCCATGGCGGGATGTGAACCAGATCCCACCATCAGCTCAACCACACCCATTCAAAAACATGAACCCTTTGCCATAGGATTTAATGTGATGTGTGCCTATGACCCCACACAATCCGTTTACAAATACCGCGAGGGGCCAGATTGTGCCAAATGGTTCTTAGATGAACTTGTCAAGTTGGCTCATGATGTGCAGGAATTACTGGAACACCCAGTACCCATGAGCCTATCTCCAGAACAGCAGCAGTATGAGCATGCCACGACATGCCATATTTGTGAAAAGCCTATTTTAAGTGGAGAGGAAAAAGTCAGAGACCACTCGCACTTTACGGGGGAGTTTCGTGGAGCTGCGCATAGTAAATGCAATTTAAACTTTCCAGCTCCTCGTTTCATCAGTGTCTTTTTTCACAATCTGGCAAATTATGACATTCAGTTTTTGATTCGTGAATTGGGTCATGTCAACAAGGGCTCGTTTACCATTATTCCCAAAAACCATGAGCGTTTTACAGCCCTGACATGGAGGTTGGGCGACTTTAGCATTCGATTTTTGGATTCCTTTAAGTTTATGGCATCCTCGCTAGACAGCCTTGTGAATGGCTTGAATGAGGAGGAATTAAAAAATACTAGAATGCATTTTAATGATCCTGAGCAATTTCAATTGTGCATTCGGAAAGGTATATTCCCGTATGATTTCTGCAATAGCTGGGACGTGTTAAAGCAAAGAAAACTCCCACCACAAGAGAAATTTTACTCGAAACTAACACGCAGTACCGTTTCCGATGAAGACTATGCACATGCATGTCAAGTTTGGCGAGTGTTTGGCATGAGCACGCTAAGTGAATATGCTTTGCATTACCTAAAACTGGATGTATTGCTAATCACTGATGTGTTTGAAAAATTTCGTGAGTTGTGTCAACACATTTACGGTCTTGACCCGGCTCACTATTATACGAGTCCTGGGTTCTCGTTCGATGCCGCTTTGAAATACACTCAAGTGGAATTGGATTTACTCACTGATGTAGACATGGTTCTATTTTATGTAAAGGGTATTCGTGGCGGCTTTGTGTCGCTTAACCAACGCCATGCCGAAGCGAACAATGTCTACATGCCTGATTATTCACCAGACAAACCAGAATCGTACTTAATGTACTGTTGTTGTTTGAGTCTTCAGTCTTTTGACTGGTTTGATGCAGCACTACATCCTCCCTGTCCTGAGCTAATCGTTTCATCTCTACATAGCTACCACACCCTACATCCAAGGCAATCTGTTTAACATATTCTAACCTTGGTCTACCCCTACAGTTCTTGTCCTCGACCATTCCTTCCATAACTAAGCTTGCTATTCCTGGGTGTCTTAGTATGTGTCCTACCAACCTATCTCTTCTCTTCATTAGCAGTCACCAGAAACATCTCTCCTCTCCCACTCGCCTTAATACCTCTTCGTTTGTAACCCTATCTACCCATCTGATCTACATCATTCTCCTGTAACACCACATTTCAAATGCCTCAATTGGATTTACTCACTGATGTAGACATGGTTCTATTTTTTGAAAAGGGTATTCGTGGTGGCTTTGTGTCGCTTAACCAACGCCATGCCGAAACGAACAATGTCTACATGCCTGATTATTCACCAGACAAACCAGAATCGTACTTAATGTACACAGCAGTTTGAAATTATTTTTTTTTAAATTAATGAACAACTGCATCTATGGCAAGTCTATGGAGAATGTACCATGACGTGAATAATTTGTACGGTTACGCCATGAGTCAGCCTTTGCCCTATGGGAAGTTTGCTTGGCTGACAGACAAACAAGTGCCAGAATTTGATGTGAACATGGCTAGCCAAGAAACAGGCCGTGGATATGTGCTAGAAGTGGATATTGAATATTCCTCATCCTTGTATGATGAACATGCCGATTTCCCATTCTGCCTTGAGCAAATGGTCCCCTCTGACAGTAAAGTGAAAATTGAAAAACTCATGGGCACACCTTACAACAAAAATCGGTATGTGCTACATATACAAATGTTGGTGCAATGCCTTGCCCAAGGCTTGGTGTTGAAGAAAATCCACAGGGGTATTTCTTTTGCTCAAAAAGCATGGCTTGAGCCATACATGAGACTCAACACAGAGCACCGACAAATGGCTACACAGCAGTTTGAAATTAATTTTTTTTAAATTAATGAACAACTGCATCTATGGCAAGTCTATGGAGAATGTTCGCAAATACCGTGACATTAAATTGGTCAATGTCTGGGAGGGGCGGTGGGGTGCCCGGCGGTACATTGCCAAGCCAAATTTCAAATCGATCAAAATTATCGATGAGGATTTGGCTACTATTGAAATGAATAAGACCAGCGTGACCATGGATAAACCCATTTACTTGGGTTAAGTCATTTTAGACTTTTCTAAATCGGTCATGTATCGATTTCACTATGAGTTTGCCAAACGCCATTTTGAGGACGTCTCTCTTTTGTATATGGACACGGACTCATTCATTTACCACATTCGCCACTGCAACCCCTATGACGTCATGAGGCAGCATAGTGACTGGTTCGACACCTCTTGCTATAGCGCTGACAACGTGTTTCAGCTGCCCATAAAAAACAAGAAGGAAATGGGCGTTTTAAAAGATGAATGCGGTGATTCCATTATGACGCAATTCGTAGGTTTGGCCTCAAAAATGTATGCTTACCGCACACTCGACTATAAGGAAGCCAAAAGAGCAAAATGTGTAGGTAGAGCAGTGGTAAAATCGCTACGTGTTGATGACTATCTAGCGGTTTTACGCACTGGCAAAGCTATGTCTCATACACAGTGCAGGATACAATCCATCAACCATCATTTGTATCTTGTGGAACAGAGAAAACGCACAGTCGCCTCCATGGATAACAAGCGTGTGTGGGCTGATGACCTGCTCACTAGCCTGCTCTGGGGTTATGATCGCAAGGAGGAGGAGGTGTGATTTCACTGTTTAATCGTTTATGGGACATAGCTTTATGTAACTTGTAGATTTAGTATTTTGAAAATATTGGTTTTTTGTCATTGTAAATAGTAGATTTTGTAAATAGTGGCAATCCACTTGGACCTTTTGCTCTTTAAAAAGTTCTATGCAACCTTTTTTTATTTTTATTTTTGATTGGTGAATAGTTTGATTCTTTTAAGCTGCACAAAGTTTTTTATTGTAAATATGAAATAAGTAAGATTTTTAGTAGCTTTTTTTCTTTTTTTTTTAATGGTAAAATGGTAAACTAAAAAAAAGTTCTTTTGGAATGATTGTGCATGTCGAGAATGTGCTTTTGGGAATAAATAATGTGGTTGTGTTTGTTCCCAAAGACAGGTGTGAATGTATGAGTAGAGAGAGAAAGCTGGTGTGTATGGTTGACCAGAGCAAACACAGTAAGGTAGGGTGGGTGGGTGAGGAGGGGGTAAATGGTCACTTATATACTCATTTTGTTTTCAATAGTTTCGTTTTTTCATTGAAAAGTGGCAGACAATAGACATTATTTTTTAAAAACAGTCTTACCTGCAGTAGTCGCAGACCTCGACGTTTCTCCAAACACTCATAAACTCACTGCAGCATCGCCATGGTCATGCACTTGCATCAACATCATTGTCAAATCTCAACTTTCGACATACACCAAATGGAAAAATGTGAAAACAGCAAAATGGAAAATCCATGTTTCCATATCACCAAAAAACGCAAAACTTAAAACGGACATTTTTAAAAACTGGAAATGGCCATATGTGAAATTTGAAAATTCAAAAAACTTCAAACGGACATCGTTTAAAAAGTGTCATCAACAAACTGGAAAAATCCATATCATCAAAAACGCAAAACTTGAAACGAACTTTTTTTAAATCTGTAAATTGCAAAATGACAAATGGCAGTGTGTGAATTCATCATGTGTGAAATGTGTAAAATGAAACATAAGTCATCAACATCACGATTTCTTAAAATTAAAAATAACAAAACATCGTGCTCTGGTAAACCTTTGTGTTTAATTCATAGTCATAGTGAATTGACAAAAGAAAAATAGAATACAAACAAATCCCAATTCCTCACTCCTCAATGTTTATGTCCATGCATCATCAACTTTCCTTTCATAGCACTCATGACAATCAGGGCTGCCATCCTTTCACCCACTGAGGCATCACTGGATGTGAAACGTTGTTTAGCTTTCTTCAATAACAATTTATCTGCCACATGTCTTAAACCAGGATGACTATGGCGATAAGAAAGGTCATGTTCCTTGCATGCTTGATCCAAAAGATTAATGGGTACATTACCACGTTGTAAACGTTTTTCGAGACGAGTTCCAGGCCCGCAAAAACGATAACCTGGAAGATGGATTTCGAAAGGAAAGTATTGAATCACTTTGTCAATGACGCCATTGCCAGTACAGGTCTGGCATATCCTTTTCCATCGATGGTAGAAAGGTTTGGTCTTCCTCCTCCTCTGTGGACGATGTTTGTGTTTGTTGTTGTTGTTGTTGTTGCTTTTTCTCGCCATGACACTAGTGGAATGATTCAACAAAGTCTTTACATGGACTTTTATGACCATGATACAGTTTCACTAGCTGGCAAGTCGCACACTGACGCATAGACGGTATTTTTGCCATGGCCACTTGCTTATGGTGATCGTAATCCGTACAGGGTTGCAATTCACTCAACACAAGGTCTTGAGTCCATGATTTTGGTACATGTTGCCAGATTTCTTTGACTGCGTTGGCGGCCACATAATAAATGAACGACTTGGGCAGCGCCAAGAGTTCCTCTTTGGTAAAACTGTCTAGTTTCATTTTGCACACAAAGAACTTGCCGATGGCTTTGTCCGTAGCATTGCCTTTCTCCATGGTATCACGTGCTGTAGATGTTTACACGCCGCTTGTAGAAATCTCACTGGCGTCATTCACAGGTAAATCATGAGTTATAATTTTGTTCAACAACTCCCAGCAGGCATGGGTGGTTAACCAATGAAAGAGATGCCACGCATGCGATACGGCTGTATGGGTAATGTTGCCACAGGAACAAGTATCCATGAGCGTTTGCAGGGAGGGGCAGCCCAACTCCATGAGGTCGATACATTGACAGTAAGACGCCAAAAATGGTTGCAACCATTGACGTTTTTCATTACCTTTCACAAATACCACATTGGCCGAGGACAGGTGTGCTTTCATGACCACGTCCAAATATTTATAGGAAATGGTTCCCTGAGTCCAGTCTAGTTGCCTATGATTTTCAATCCACTGGGTTTGTTTACGGTCTTATTCACACAACAAATCAAAAGCATGGGGCGGTTTAAATAGCAAATGCGTAGCTTGTGATATCCTAAACGTGGTACAATCGATAATGGTCATTTGTTTAAATATAAATTTGTTGTCACCAATTTTAAACCCTTGGCAATCCACAATGAGTGTGCGCAACATGTTGACGCTTGCCTGGACCGAGTTCAACTGACGACTGACTGACGATCGACCACTAAAGTGTGATCATGACATGGACTTACCTGCCATGCTAGTTTCAAATTGAGGTTAGGGTAGGACAGGGGTACATGCAAAAATAAGAATTTAAGAATTACATCATTTTATTATCATAACACGTCTTACAAGCTTTTGTCATTTTGGGATAAGGACGATACCAACTAATACAACAATATAGTCTCTTATGTTTCTAACGTCCATAACACCGATGATGTCCCAATGTCTCTAAACTAGAAGTTTTTGATGGTGAGCTGCTCACCTAAGCACCATGGACACCATACGGTCCACATGTATCGTAACTTGTTTTTTGTTCATCACTCAGAGACACAAGTGAGGGAAAGCTTGAATGACAGGGTATATTTCCCACTTCCATTCTACACAGGTAAGGGCAGGTGGGTGACCAGCGCTGATGTTCCTGCATGGGTTCATCACCCACCTGCCATTGGTCTATGATGATGGGACAAAAGGCACATTTCACTTCATCTCTTGTTTTTAAATAGTAGAATCCAGCGGCCGCCAAGGCTTGAGGGTTTATGAAAGGCACCGGCCACGTGGCAAAAGTCTTGAAACGTTGTTCCTCAGAGTTTAAATTCATGGATGTAATGTCTCTTGAGGCTTTAAAGCAAGACATGACTGAGCGGTTTGGCATGGGTTGACCTGTTATTTATACACTCGTCACTTGGTTGGACAGTGGATAATAGTTGACTTGTTTGAGATGAATAATCAAACAGTAGGCCGTGGTATTGGCTGGTACATTGTCATGCGTTTCAAAATCTAGTCGAAAGTCGATATTGGATGGCTTGACAGACTCTTCCAGGTAAGAACAGTCAAAGACAATCAGTGGTGCTCTTGCCTTAAACGCTTGGGGTAGTAGCATGGGGCCGTTCTCTTTTTGATAATATGACCATCCAAATTTAGAAAACAAGTCGTACAGGGGATCAAACTTATTTTTTTAAAAATCCAAATCCAGTCCTTCATAGGGAAACACGGCTCCGCGTAGGAAAAGACGTGCATTTCTCAATTGCAGGTGATCAAATTGCGTGGCATCTTTGGTTTGTAGATACTTGCGATTCGTTTGAAAACCCACGATCAGGTAGAGAGGTCTCTCTGTATAGCGAGCTGTTTTTACAGACCAACTGTGTGTGTTGGTGGTGGGCAATAGCGGATACTCATGGAGTGCCCAGCTTCTAAATTCCATGGGTAGAGGCATATCTCTCTTTACCTTTTTGAGTATGTCCAGTTTTTTGCTATCTTCGAGGGTCACATGGGGCACTTTCCATAGCAAGCGTTGTAGTTGAATTTTTGAATCTATGGGGGCATTGTCGGCTCCCTTGAGTGCATTATTATCACTCCTGTCTCTCACTAGATAAAGCACTTGCCTTGCGTTGATCACAGTGCGTTGGTGATCTTTGGCAAAGCCTAAAATCAGTTTAAGAGGTAAATATCCAGTAAAGGTCCCATCAGTGTGTGTCATCCAGTCATTGGTCGAGTCAGGACACCAACCTGCCATGCAAAGTGTTTTACCTTCTTCCTCACTATAAGAGGGGTATAGTTTCATGACACTGGAAATGCCCACATTTCGAGTGCTATCCACCACGATATCGTTAATGACATACCGTACTTCAGAAAACAGAAAGGCCAAACCATGGTTGGCCAACTTGGATGTGGTGGGTGTAGAGCCATCGGCTTTGGTGAGCCGACCTTCAATCTGAATGACACTTTCATGTGGTAGGGTGTAAATATCTTGGTTGTTGATAACAAATTGAATTTCATCATTGTTATTGAGTCCAGGTGTTTGAGCTTGATAGGAATGGAGATCAATTCTTACCACTCCTGGTTGCTCCTCGATGTGGTTCGCTATCTCTAGGATAGAATTCATTATGAGGGTTGACGTGGTAACCCAAATGCAGTAAAATCTGCTTGTCTTGAGATGTTAACGTGTATTCACGTGGCAAACAACTAACACCATTCCTAGACGGTGTTGTTGCTTTATACACAAACTTCATTGTGGCTTTAGCACCAACTTGTAAGTCACTGGTGTGGTGGAATCTACATCAATGAGTTGTTGATCTCTATTGATCAGTCTTAATGTTATATTACTAATACTATCGACAGCCACAGAATGAAAAAGCACCACTGGAGGGTTTTCACGAATAATATACGCATTGAGCGATGTCACAATAAAGTCATAAAGCGAATGCGATGGTTCTTGATTGGTGTACACTTCGCTAATATTATTACACGTCACCGACACATGATGGTCCTCAATGAATTTCACTTCATGGTCCGAATCATGTTTTTTGTTGGGCTCCAACACACGTGGTTTAAATCCTAGTAATGGGCCAATGGAATCGGGGCGTGTTTTAAAGTCAATGTTGAATGTGGAGAAAATACTGCAGCGATGAGTGTTGGTATTTCCTACAAGTTCAAACTTGCGCGTTCCATCGAGAAATGACTTTAAACCATATTCATTGATCAATACTACATAAATGTGTTCATAAATCTCATCGATCGTGTATCCACCAGAGTTCAGGGTGAGCACAGAATCATCATAGTAAAACTTGTTGTTCACATTTTCACGTATGTTGTATATTCGATTGTACGTTTCAAGAGAAACAAGTCCTAAACCATAGGGTTTTTCAATCAATTCGATAGGCGGGTAAAAGTCTAGGCTGACTTCAGGTCCACGTCCATGCAGTGTAAACGTTTTACCATCTGCCGACATACTGGTGGCGTTTTTGCTTATGCTGCGTCTTATATAAAAAAATTAAACACAAACGTCCACACTGTTGGCTGTTAAACGATTGCTCACGTTTCACATTATAATATATCTTGATCCTGTTTCCAAAATAGGTCACTAGTTCCATGGGCGGAGGCAAATTCCCAAAACTGTCAAAGTACCATACCATAGATCCCTCTTTGACATAAGCTACATAATGCGTTCCTGGTCCTCGGTGATCATCCAAATTGAGAACAGCACATTCCTGTTTCCAGGGTCGTGGGGGTAATTGGTTTCGCATAAACACACCTCGAAAATGAGAAAGCTTTAGTTGTTTAGCATAGCTTTCCACTTGTTGATGCGTCAGGGCATGTCTCGCTATGGCTGAGTTTTTTTTTAAATACACATCAAAAAAATTTTTGCATCACCTCGGTTCCAAGAGTTCCGGAACCGTTAAATACAAAGGGAATAGAGATCAACACAAACAACATTTCAGCTCGTTTTATTGCTCATGAGACCCACACATTGCATGTTGTACCATCATACAGCTAGACTTTCAGCATTTGTGGTCCAGATTGCAGTACACACCACTACCTCTAATACCCAGTAGCACGTCCTCTTGCATTGATGCATGCCTGTATTCGCCGTGGCATACTATCCACAAGTTCATCAAGACACTGTTGGTCCAAATTGTCCCACTCCTCAACGACAATTCGGCGTAAATCTCTCAGAGTGGTTGGTGGGTCAAGACGTCCATAAACAGCCCTTTTCAACATATCCCAGGCATGTTCGATAGGGTTCATGTCTGGCGAACATGCTGGCCACTGTAGTCGAGCGATGTCGTTATCTTGAAGGAACGCATTCACAAGATGTGCACGATGAGGTCGAGAATTGTCGTCCATGAAGACAAATGCCTCTCCAATATTCTGCCGATATGGTTGCACTATGGGTCGGAGGATGTCATTCAGGTATCGTAAAGCCGTTTCGGAGCCTTCCATGACCACCAGTGGCGTACGTCGGCCCCACATAATGCCACCCCAAAACATCAGGGAACCACCACCTTGCTGCACTCGCTGGACAGTGTGTCTAAGACGTTCAGCCTGACCAGGGTGCCTCCAAACACGTCTCCGACGATTGTCTGGTTGAAGGCATATGCGACACTCATCGGTGAAGAGAACGTGATGCCAATTCCGTGGGGTCCATTCAGCATGTTGTTGGGCCCATCTGTACCGCGCTGCATGGTGTCGGGGTTGCAAAGCTGGACCTCGCCATGGACGTCGGGAGTGAAGTTGCGCATCATGCAGCCTATTGCGCACAGTTTGAGTTGAAACACGACGTCCTGTGGCTGAACGAAACGCATTATTCAACATGGTGGCATTGCTGTCAGGGTTCCTCCGAGCGGCAATCCGTAAGTAGCGGTCATCCACTACAGTAGTAGCCCTTGGGCGGCCTGAGCGAGGCCAGTCATCGACAGTTCCTGTATCTCTGTACCTCCTCCATGTCCGAACAACATCGCTTTGGTTCACTCTGAGACGCCTGGAAACTTCCCTTGTTGAGAGCCCTTCTTGACACAAAGTAACAATGCGGACGCGATCGAACTGCGGTATTGACCTTCTAGGCATGGTAGAACTACAGACAACATGAGCAGCGTACCTTCGTCCTGGTGGAATGACTGGAACTGATCGGCTGTCGTACCCCCTCCGTCTAATAGGCCCTGCTCATGCATGGTTGTTTACATCTTTGAGCAGTTTTAGTGACATCTATGAACAGTCAAAGGGACTGTATCTTGGATACAATATACACAGTCAACGTCTATATGCCGGAGATCTGGGAACCGAGGTGATGCAAAACTTATTTTGATGTGTGTATTTCGAAATGGTGAAATCCCAAATCCTTGTTGATAAAAGGCTGGCTTTAAATTGGCATTTCTAGCCCCCATGGCAATCGCTTCCATCGTTTCATTGTGTCGCTGACTTTCTTTGAGTTGTTGCTTGCCCTGCTGCGCGGCTTTAATGGTTTTCGCTACTGCACTGGCACCGCCCAAAAGTGAACCCAGAGCTGCCAAACCGGCAAATAATGCAGGTAAAAATCCCGCTCGTTTGGGGACGGGAATCACTCGCCCTTGGTTTGAAACCTGTCGCAGACGTTTTGGAATAACATGTCTCTGTGCTGCTCGAAAGGCTTTCCTTATGGTCAATACATTATTTTTTCTTTTTTTCTTTCGCAAGGGCTTGTCCACGAATGTCGTAAGCCCAGGCTTTGCCAAGGACAAAGTCCTTTTTTTAGTCTTTCTCACTGCATACCTTTGTTTCACCATAATGATAATGACCAACAACCTTTCACAAGAAAGTTTAAATCACAACTAACGTCAGATGGTTATTTCATGGCTGTATATTCCAATTCCACATAAAGTGGGAAATCGTTTATGGTTTTTCCTGCTTGCTTTTCATCCCATGTCAACATGAGATGAAAGGATAATTCGTCACCTGCATTGACCATTTCATGGTTATGGACCAACATCCTTTGACCATTTATCTTTATTTGTAAATGGTTCTAGTCGGGCATCGCGTATTTCATGTGAATGTTTCCATCATAGTGTAATCGATAGTGGTATAACCCGAAGCAAGCACACAGGTCAAGTGCTGGTCATGGACTAGCGGTAAAGGGTTTCGGTCATTCACAGGTCTTTCATTTGTCAGATACACTAAAAGTACAGATGGGATAAATTTATCAAGCCTTTTCATTTCATATGTCACGTAACGCTTGGTACAAACACCGTCTTCGTCTTGCGGGTCTTCCACGTGAATAATCCGATGGTGATTAGCGCTATAGCCATTCACCGTAAGCTGGGGCACTTTTTCATAAAACTCATACACTTTGTTATCCACATACTATTTCGTAGTAACGTCTGTAGACACTTGAGGATGTTTTACATGGATTAACCGCTTTCCCTTAAAGTCATAATCTCCCTGTTTTGTGCGTGACACTACTGACCTATCCACATAGTGTTTATTAGCAGGATCTGTTTCTTGTTTAGGATCATGTATGGGGACAGGCCTAGCTTTGGCCATCAACGCACGTCCAAAGACATCCATCGTCAACCTGTAGTACCAGTCTACTGTTTCTATGACAAGGTTCGGTGTCCTGTATATAGACAGCCTGCTAGCCTGTCTAAGCCTTAGTTGAAATGAAGATTATTAAGCAGCAAGAGTCATTCCCCGTGGGGGACATGGTTTTCCATCTCTGTCCCACATCACGTGAACAACGCCATGGTTCACTGTTTCCATCTTCCATTCGCTGCATCATTGTGGGGCCTTCCGGCTGTGGAAAGACTAATTTTAAGCTAACGCTCATTACAGCGCCCAATGGTCTGCGTTTTCAAAATATTTATATTTTTGCAAAATCTCTCTACCAACCCCTCTACGTGTTTCTGGATCAAGTCATGTCTGGATTACAAAAAGAGAATATGGGTTATTTTACATTTTCCATGCAAGAAAATGTGATTTCACCGGATGAGGTAAAGCCCGATTCACTCATGATTTTCAATGATGTATCCACTGAACGTCAAGGCATCATTCAAAGCTATTTCAGCATGGGTCGTCACAAACATATCGATTGCTTCTATCTTGGACAAACGTATTCTAAAATGTCCAAACAGTTGATTCGTGACAACGCCAATGTCATTGTTTTATTTCGTAAGGACGAGAGGAACAGTCGTCACATTTATAATGAACATGTGAATCCTGATATGACCTTTCAAATGTTTACAGAATTGTGTGCCAAGTGCTGGAACACTCAACGTCATGCCTGTTTAGTGATTGACAAACAAAGTGAACTCAACCAAGGACGGTATCGCTTTGGGTTTGATCATTTTATTGCTATTTAAGGCCCTGTCTCATTCCCCAGCATGTCATTTGTCAAGACACACTGGCGTTAGCAGAGAGTCAATTGAAAAAGCATATTATTAGAGCAAAAAATACTATTCGCCAAAAGTTTCGTCAATTGAAACAATCACGTGAAAATCATGCTTTGTTTATTCAACAACATTTAGCACCTCCGCTAAAAGCCATGTTGAAACCCTCTTTCAAGCCATCTGAAACGCTACCCATCGTTTCACAAGCCACGCAGACGCTGCACGAGGACTCTGAGAAAGAGGAAGAGGAACAGGAAGATTTGACTCGTGTTAGCGAAGTTGAGGATGAGGAGGAACAAGTGTTTACGCCTCAAAAAAGGCCACACCCCTTGCAGAGTTTTTGAGAAAAAAGAAATCCTTGGCCATGGTCGATACACCTTGCCCTTCCAGATCGTCTCCGTTTTCACAACTCTTGGCCACCCCTCAACATAAAGCTCAACTGAAAACCATTTTAATAAAATATTATGGATCAACATTGGAACCCTATTTCACCGATCTATTTATTGGAAACACAGATACCACGTATGGTGTTCGCTATGAGGATGATAGTTTTAAAATTGGCGATTCATCCATTAAATTTGCTCGTACTAAACCTGTCATTAAAAACATCAACTATAAATTAACGCCAGGACTGTTAAAGCTGCTCTTTTCTCGGACCCCCTCTCCCCTTGATTATACGTCAGAGGATCTTGACAAATATAAATCCATTTTATTGGATACCCATGCCCACAAAAGACAGTATGATCCCACGCAACAAGTGAATGCCAATATATCTCAAAAATATAAAACCATCATTGCAAAAATGTTTCCCACAAGTCAAAGTACTCGTCGTTAAGCATCCGCTTCGGGAGTGACATTTAAACCATTAAAACCCCTTGTGGATGTTACCTATTGGCACAATCCCAATAAGCTCGTCCAGCGGCTACAGTTGTTGCATGCCTCACGTCAGACTGGCCATACTGGTCACGATTGGGAAATTCAAGAAATTGAACAAGAACTTCGAAATGCCAAAATTATTGTTTAAGCCCTCACCCATTAAAATGGGTATTGCTCACGAGTTGCATCGCCCAGCTAGGCGTCACTCTCCGCGACTCAAGGTGATTTCACGAGGTGTGGATGAACTTTGGCAGGCTGACTTGGTTGAAATGATACCCTATGCTGGCGTTAACGACGGTGTACGCTATATGTTGGCCGTCATTGATGTCTATTCCAAAATGGCCTTTGTTGAACCTGTGCGTCGCAAGTCTGGTCCACTAGTTACCAAGGCCTTTCAACATATTATTCAACACTCCAAACGTCAACCTCAGCTGCTACAAACAGACCAGGGGAAAGAATTTTTCAACAAGGATTTCTCCAGTTTTCTCAAATCTAAGGATATTCACCATTACACCACGTACAGCAACCTCAAAGCCAGTGTGGTCGAGTGGTTCAACCGAACATTGAAAACCCATATGTGGAAAGCGTTTACCGCTCAGGGCAGTTATCGCTGGTTGGACATGTTGCCAGAGCTAGTATCACGTTACAATGACACCAAACATAGAACGATTGGGACCAAGCCACGCCTCGTGACCAAAAATATTCAGCGATTGGATAAACTGTTTAACCCCATAAAAACAGCCGATCCTAAACGTCACCGACTGAAAATTGTGATTTTGTTCGTGTGAGCAAACTTAAGTCTGCCTTCAATAAGGGCTACACGCCTCCGTGGGGGACTGAACTATTTCGAATTCGTCAAGTCAACTTGGACACTCCAGTCACCTATTTACTCGAGGACCTCAACCATCAACCCATAAAAGGTAGATTTTATCTCCATGAACTTCAGAAAACAGCATTTCGTCAGCATTATCTTGTGGAAAAAGGGTTGAAACAAAAAGGAAATAAACTCTATGTCAAATGGTTAGGGTTTAACTCTACGTTTAATTCTTGGATCAATAAATTACATGTTGTGTGAACCTGTGCAATTTTTAATTTATTCACACATGTTGTACACCACCTATAGCTCTATGTGTACAGTCTTCAGCTCCACATATTTTTTTCTCTTTCCACCTGTGTTCTCTCTTACATTACCCCTCCCCCTCTCCCTCCCTTCACCTCCCATCACTGCTGTTTGCAGCTCTTGTCTATCTATTGGTTGTGACATCATTCCCACAAGTTGCATCATACTTTTTACTGATTCAGCGATTCCCACGCTTTGAACATTCTGTTATCAGGCATGTGGACAGCTAACGTCCAAGATGAACACCTGTGGCAGATCAAATTTCACGTCAACTTGCATTTTGTCACGTACGAAGCAAAACATGATGTAACTTGTTAACAGTTATCGCGCACGTGGACAGCTAACGTCCCAGGCGAACACCTGTGGTAGATCAAATTTCACATCAACTTGCATTTTGTCACGTACGAAGCAAGACAGGATGTAACTGGTTTAGCCTACATGTGGTTTCACACATGTTCACATGCCTTTCGCTCTTCCCTGCCACCACGATGGTCAGATTATTTCACCTTCAAGCGTCATGGTCATTTTTCCATTGCACCTGTTGTCAAGTGAGATCAGCGCCTTCCAATAAGCTCAAATGACCTTCACCTCCTGCTCGTCGGCAAGTTTGTTTTCTGTACTCGCTTCGACCAACATAGAACCAAGTTCTCATCACCGTTTACACGTTAAAGGTAAAATGTGTGAAAAAACGCACCCTCGCTCTGTCATAAACCGACCCGTCGAAATATCGATTGATCTATTGAACACAGCCACCGTGGTCAGCGACAGGTTCGTTGAAACACACACCCAGCAGTATCGTCTCCCTCAACCACCACGCTTCATGGACATTATAAACAGGTAAAGAAAAAGAAAAAGTTTTTTCAACATGTATGGCGTTAGGCCCGTTGTGAATTATTTGTTTTTAAAAAATATCTACCACATTTGAAAAGGGGCGTTAGCCCGAGTCCTAGAACACCTCGTACACGTCTCTAGCGTTATTCGTTCGTGAGATATCGGCAAAAATCACAAAAAACACGTGTTTACCCCATAATCGAGTTTCCAAAATTTTTTTAGAAAAAATTACAACGAGTGGTTCATAGCAAAGAGGACGTCACTCCGAGTCCTCGGACCCATCGTACACGCCTCTAGCATGATTGGTTCGCGAGATATAGCAAAAAGTTTAAAATCACGGTTTTCCCCCAAAAAAAAACCGTGTTTCCAGATTTTCACCTTTTCGACACCTACATTTCCGTAAAGAGCGCAACGAGACGAAAAAAAACGAATCCAAGCACGCCTTCCTAGCATGACTCCTTCCATTCCAAGGTCGCAGGGGTCACCTCTTGCTTTTTTAAGCAGCTCTCTCATCAACCCACTACTTACAAAACACAAATTTTTGCTTTAGAGACTTGAAATTTATTTTTGTGGTAGAGGGCATAGGGACATTTCATTTATGTCAAACAAACTGTTTTGTAAACTTCCTAGTTTCCAAAATATAGAATTTTCAAAATTGGAGTGTTTTCAAAGAAAACATAAAAAATAAAAATGTTTTATTAAAAAAAATAAAGGTCATAAAGACCATTCGTTTGAGCCATGGCACAACGTTCTATCATGTTTGGTTTTCAAACTATCGCCTATTTTCGAAAACAAAAAAAAATCCAAAAAAATTTGAAAAATATAATACATGGTCCATAGGAAAGAGGACGTCAGCTCGAGTTCAATGACACCTCATTTGTCAAAATCGGACCATGCGTTCAAGAGATATTTAACATGGCTGAGGCTTAGTAGTGGGTCCAGGAGGGTTCTGGAGTGGCTTGGAATCGGCCTTACCCCCCTACTCCTAACCTTTATTGGCCTAGGCGAAAACCATTGGTCTGGAAACAATGTTGGCACTCTGAAAAAATACAGTAACACTCTCTGTCGATAAAATATTCAACTCCTGTATATTAGTAACATTGGCCATTTCTATAGTACATTTTTCGGATTTTAATGGCGCCGGGCAACGTATACTACACGAGTTCCTAATTGATATTCAGTCGTGCACTCGTATACAACAACGCCTTCAAGAAAATTCAGATGAAAACAAGAGTTTATCTTGTTACGACTGCAGCCATTTTTCAATGTATCAAACGTGCAGCGAGTTGAAACCACGCTGCATGATGACTCATCTTAAGCTAAAATGTTGGGGGATGGGGGATGCTTTGTGGTATGACCTACATGATGACATTATTATTCACATTGTACTTCTGTGATAAATAAAGCATTTAAAACAATATAACTTTTTTATTATTTTATAAATTAGCCTATTTATGGATACAATGTAGCAATAATTACTCTAAGTTACTTTTTACATCAACTATCCTATAAGAAAAGCTAGTAAAATGCTATTTACAAGAAAAAAAAACATCAATTGTTATTGGCAACTCCAGCTGTCTGATTATGACATCTAGCGGTAACGGTAGCCATTGGCTGTAATAAATCTATTAATTAATAATGAGAAACTTACCAAGTAGGGTACATTTTTCACGTGGTGACTGTTTGAATTATGGTTCCTTGTATCGTGGTAAATTATTCGTGTCTTTATACATAAGTAATAAGTTTTACTCGTTGATAGAGTGCAAAATGAGTAAAAGCAAAGTATATTGCTCAGTTCACGACTGTAAGTCGATGTATAAGAGGGCTGCGGATATAAGTTTTCATCACTTTCCAAAAGATGCAAATAGCAATAGCCGAAAGGGGACGATACCAAATAAATACGGTCAACAGGAGCGGGTTGGACCACTCACCACTACACACACTGACGACAGGACGGGTTGTTCACTGTTACGCCGAGCCAAGCCGCACCTAGACAGCCAAGTACAGTCTCGCCGAACCAAGCCGTGCCACGACAGCCAAGCTTCATCTGTCAGGTATCCTTCCCCGCTCCCTAGTTCATTTCCCTACCTGAAGTACCCGCCTACTCACCTACAAAATGCTCTATCCTTAATCTCCCTCTGCGCAGCACCTCGCCTATCCCCTGTTTTAACTGTCACCTCCACATTTTAATTTATTTATGACGCGTAGCGAAGCACGGGTACTTCAGCCACAGCCTACTCACTTTTAAATTCCAGTCAGGGCTTTTATTTTTGCTGTAAGTAAAAACACTGTAACAAGTAATACCAGTTAATCTTACCTTTCTTGCATTCTTCCAAATTTCTCCAGATTGGGTAAGAGTTGTCAAACATAATTTTACACTGTCTTCATATGTGAGAGCTACCTCCTCATTAAAAAAATTGAGCAATGTCACCTTGAAGTTCTGCATCAAAATCAACCATAGCACTAAATTGTGGCGACAAGTTGTTGTTGCCTAAAATTTTATGGCATAGGGATAATTGTAGCAAATCATCACCACTCGAGACTTGAATAGTAGTAGTAGTAGTAGCATTAGTCTCCCTTAAGCGCAAAGTAAGATCCTGCTCGGATCCCTGTGCCCCAGAAAGTAGAATATCCAGTATATTATTCTCGCCTGCACTACCTACTAGGCGACTTTGAAGGTTCGATTTGACAGTTGATCTTCCCATGTGGCAAAAATTATTTATAGGAAACGCTTTGTCGTACATGTAGTTGTCTTTCTTTAACTTGCCCCATTGCTGCTTCAAATCTGTGGAGCTCAGGTCTTCCAAGTTTTCAATTGTGTGCCTATTACGAAAAGAAGAAAAAACAAATACAGTCAACTTGTACACTCTTTGATTTATCGGCTTCAACAGTATTATATCTTCTAACTTTAAATGCATCTACTTACCGAAATATGTAAAGCAATGTACCGACTACATGCTTACACTTTCCTGAACTTCCAGCCTTACAGGTACACGAACAAATTAACATTTTCTCGGCAACTGGTGATCGAATCTCAATTTTAATCTGGTGAGGAACTCCCTTCAAATTACTGGTTTTTAAGCATAAAGCTTCAAGTCTCACTAAATCTTCTGTTTCGGCTACCCTCCCACACATAATTATGTGTTTGGCATCTAAAATTGCCTGTCCTTCAACGAGAGGCCTGATAGAATCGCCAACAACATTCAATACATCAACCAAGTCTATCACCATTGCGTCCACCATTTTGTCGCGACCGACCTGCCACCTACATTCGATTGAGTTCGCGAATATTGAGCTCGGTTTCAATATCTGCATTACCCAATCCCGCCTTGTTCACGAACGAAACACCAATTCGGTGCACACAGAAGTTCAAGATAGATTTACGCTATTATTTTGTTTTCACTGCCTTGTGGATTGTACTGCACGTTCGTAAATACTTTATTAACACTATACAACTGTGAAAACTACAAGCCTGACGCATATATGGCAGACGTGTGCAGATAATGGGACCGGGCGCTTTCGGGCGCGAAGGATCGGAAGATTAAGTGAAGGGACGGGCGCTTTCGTTCGCTATGGACGGGATAGGGCAAGACACACTCATTATCAGGGATAATTCATTAATCCAACAAAACTGTTGTCACACAGTTAGTTATTGTTGTTTTAAGGGACGTAACAGCGCGGTCGTCTGCCGCTTGACACACACTATGCCTGCAAATAATAGCACCAGTCACATCCCAATGATTAGATCACTTATCTACCTCATCTCCCAGGAGTTGATAACGTAATTAGGCCTATTAAAATAGGATGAATGTGGTCGTCCAAACCCGGCTGAAGTCGTCGGACTTTTTAAGAGCGTTAATAAACCGTCAGTATGCCTTCCTTCGGAGGGGAAGTAAAGCCGGCGGGCCCATGTCATAGATTTATGGCAAGTAAAAGAACCTTCCTCTAACTACAATTGTGTGAAGCCAAATTTGTAGGTTAGAATTGATTAACGTTCTGTAGTTCCAACGTTCGCCGCCAGGTGCTGGTCTCGGTGGCATCTAGCAGCCAATTTCACAGCTAGGTGTCGTTGTCGGTAGCATTTGGTAGCAAAAGAAGGAACTACTTGAAATTGATCGTTTGCAGCCCTTATCTGAATTACAGATCACACACATTAATACAGTCATCATATGTAACACCGGTTATCAGACAGCTTCTACACACACCCAAAGTACACGGGGCTACATGACCGAGTTGTCGCAGCCCCTAAACTGAGGAACCAACCAATCAGGGTGGTTGTAGGAACGTCGACTAATCTATCCGATTCATCACCTCCTTGTGTTTCCTATTCTTTGCTCATCTTATTTATTATCTTAATACACACACAATTCCACTCTATTCATTCTTCAATAATAAAAAATCAAAGCGAAGAAAAACGGACTCCAAGTAACTAACAAACTCAATCTGGTTTACCAAGGCCTCACGAGGCGCCATTTTCTGTCCACTCCTCAAGGTGCTAGAGTGGTGTTAATTTCTAACAGTGGTCATTTTGAAGGTTGGTTGGTTCCTCAGTTTAGGGGCTGCGACAACGTGGTCATGTAGCCCCGTGTACTTTGGGTGTGTGTAGAATCTGTCTGATAACAGGTGTTAATTGTGATGGCTGTATTAGTGTGTGTTATCTGTTAGGTAGATTTCATTAGAAAGCTAACTATTGCAATGGGTCCCATGTTTCGACTTCCGGAAAATTTCGACATATCTTCGCGTTTCACATCCCCCAGACCCCAAAACCACCGTCAGTTCAAAAGTTTATATATAATTTATGTATATATATATATATGTATATATATATGTATATCAGTTTCTTGTGGACACGATAACTGCCGTAATTTTGCACCAATTACTTCGAATTTTTTACCGAAGATGTATACCTATAAAATCTAGGTCGAGTTCGTTACTGGGCTAAATCGGTCGAAGGGGGTGAAAATGGGGGGCTTTTTTCGAAAAAGTGAAATTTCGCTATAACTCTCTTAATACGTGCAATATCGAATCCATTCAAAGTTCATAATATGTGTCGGATAAGTGCCAAAAATTTATGTCAAATAAGATTTTTGATAGCACCAACCATTGACCAAAGGGGTGGAAAAAAGTGGGTTTTTCGGGAAACATTAATCATATCTCTCTTAATAGGCACAATATCAAAACCGTACAAAATGGACAATATTCCCCTAATAATTACCTAAAACTTTTGTCTGAAAGAATTTTTGATATGACCCACCATTACGCCAAGGGACGAGAAAAATGATTTCGGAATTATAAGAAAATGCCAAGAGCTATCAGTGGTTGCCATGGCAACACTACTAAATTGATGAGGCATGGACCATCAGACGTTGCCATGACAACGCACTTGCACGAGATCAGATTCAGTATTTCCATCTGATTAAGTGGTTGGTTGGTTGGTTCTTAAGTTTAGGGGCTGCGACAACGCGGTCATGTAGCCCCGTGTACTTTGGGTGTGTGTAGAATCTGTCTGATAACCGGTGTTAATTGTGATGACTGTATTAGTGTGTGTTATCTGTTTGTTAATTTAAGTACTGCAACTAACAATTTTTCAGATAGTTCCTACTTTTGCCGCCAAGCGCCACTGTCAACGACTACGAGGCCAAGTTCAGAACTGAGCTACTAGACGCCGCCGCAGTCGGCTCTTGGCAACGAACATAGAAACCTAAGAGCGTTGTATACATTCTTAACCTATCCAATTTAGCTTCACACAGGTGCAATTAGTGGAAGGATCTTTAACATGCCATAAATCTATGACATGGGACCGCCGGCTTTACTTCCCCTCCGAAGGAAGGCATACTGAGGGATATTTAACGCTCTTAAAAAATCCGACGGCTTCGGCCGGGTTTGAACCCGGTATCTTGGGCATAGAAGCTCAGCATGTTACCGACTACGCCACCAAAGCCGCCTGATAAAGTGGGAAGCGGCTTCGGTGACTTAACTGGTAGCATGCTGAATGTCTATGCCCAATGTCGCGGTTTCAAAGCCGGCCGAAGTCGTCGGATTTTCTAAGAGCACTAGAATCCCTCAGTATGCTTTCCTTTGGAGGGGAAGTTCCAACGTTCGTTGCGAGTTGATGGTTGGGGTGGCATCTAGTAGCCAAGTTCACAGCTAGGTGTCGTTGACGGTTGTACCTGGTAGCAACATTAGGAACTACTGCTTGAAATTGACCGTCTGCAGTACTTACATGAATTAAGACTAATACAGCCATTACAATTCACACCGTGTATCAGACAGATTCTACACTCACCCAAAGTACACGGGGTTAGATGACCGCGTTGTCGCAGCCCCTAAACTGAGGAACCAACCAGAGGTAGATTTCGTTAGAAAGCTAACTATTGCAATGGGTACCATGTTTCGACTTCCGGGAAATTTCGACATATCTTCGCGTTTCACATCCCCAGGCCCCAAAACCACCGTCAGTTCAAAAGTTATATATAATTTATGTATGTATATGTATATCAGTTTATTGTGGACACGATAACTGCCGTAATTTTGTACCAATCACTTTGAATTTTTTACCGAATACGTATACCTATAAAATCTCGGTCGAGTTCGTTACTGGGCTAAATCGGTCGTTGGGGGGTGAAAATGGGGTGCTTTTTTTTCGAAAAAGTGAAATATTGCTATAACTCTCTTAATATGTGAAATATCGAATCCGTTCAACATTCATACTATGTGTCGGATAAAGCCCAAAAATGTATGTTTGAAGAGTTTTTTTTATAGCACCAACCATTGACCAAAGGGGTGGGAAAAAGTGGGTTTTTCGGGAAACATTAATCATATCTCTCTTAATAGGCACAATATCAAAACCGTACAAAATGGACAATATTCCCATAATAATTACCTAAAACTTTTGTCTGAAAGAATTTTTGATATAACCCACCATTATGCCAAGGGATGAGAAAAATAATTTCGGAATTATAAGAAAATGCCAAGACCTATCAGTGGTTGCCATGGCAACACTACTAAATTGATGAGGGATGAGCCATCAGACGTTGCCAAGATAACGCACTTGCACGAGATCAGATTCAGATTTCCATCTAAGTGTGAAGCGGCTTCGGTGACGTAACTGGTAGCATGCTGAATGTTTATGCCCAAGGTCGCGAGTTCAAAGCCGGCCGAAGTCGTCGGATTTTCTAAGAGCGCCAAAAATCCCTCAGTATGCTTTCCTTTGGAGGGGAAGTTCCAACGTTCGTTGCGAGTTGCTGGTTTCGGTGGCATCTAGTAGCCAAGTTCACAGCTAGGTGTCGTTGACGGTAGTACCTGGTAGCAACATTAGTAACTACTGCTTGAAATTGACCGTCTGCAGTCCTTACCTGAATTACAGACTAATACAGCCATCCCAAAGTACACGGGGTTACATGACCGCGTTGTCGCAGCCCCTAAACTGAGGAACCAACCAAAATCTCTGCGGTAGATATAATTTTGCGTGAAGAAGTAACAGACCGTTACATAGTTGCACATCAGTGTCGAAACCTAGCATAAGGACAGTGTGACCACAAGTATAAAAATGGACCCCAAATGACAAGAAGGTTACCGTTCCCATAAGACAATAAAATGTTTATAATAAGCATAAAATGACGAAAAACAAAGTTAATTAAGCTCCAATTATAAAATACCTTCTCGCATTAAATGAGGTCTGATCCTTCTACGAAAATCTGCATATTCTGCCTATTTTCGCCTATCCCCAAGTTTGTCCGGTGAAATCTACCTCCGCCTTCCGGCGTGCCGAGAGGACTTTTTTTTAATTCAAGTAAGGACTGCAGACATTCGATTTTCAAGTAGTTCCAACATTTGCTACCAAACGCCACTGTCAACGGCCAACTAGATGCCACCGCAGTCGGTTCCTGGCGACGAACGTTGCAACCTAAGAGCGTTAGTCAAATCTTAACCTATATATTTGGCTTCACACAAATGTAATTAGTGGAAGGTTCTTTATCATGCCATAAATCTATGACAAGGGACCGCCAGCTTTACTTCCCCTCCGATGGAATGCATACTGAGGGATCTTTAATGCTATTAAAAATCCGACGACTTCGGCCGGGTTTGAACCCGCAACCTTGGCCATAGAAACTCAGCACGCTACCATTATTTTGAAGGAAATACAGTAAACAAATATGTTTTTAATCGTATGGCTTAGGGTACCGGGTGCAAGCTTTATTATTTGACGCCCAAAGGGCAGCTTGAATGTCGAATTTTGTCATTCTTTGGGGCGCTAAGAAAGTCAAGGAGGTTAGATATCTTAGCTCCTTAACACTATAGTGTTTTCTAGTAGAGAAACGAGGAAATTTGTGTTGGCGGAAAATCCCGAGGTTAATTTTGCCATTACGCTATGAACACGGCTTACTGAATTCAAATGGGTTCTTTAACATGCCAACAGCGTATGATATGCATGCCGTGATTATTGTCGCCTTTGAAAAATCACTTACCACGACCAGGAGCGAACCTGAAAGCTTGGGGTTGGTAGTCCGACACGATAAACACTCACCCACCGTGGCAGGATAACAAATAAAATGAAGATATATGAATAAACAAGCATGCACCGTATAATTTACAAACTGTCGACTAGGAACTACAGACTGTCAACTGTACATTGTGAATCGAACTTTACCCATTGAACTGTATGTACTATTGGAACAACTCCTTCCATGGAAACACTCGCAGAAAACGGCTTCCTTGGCCATCGCCTAGCCATGTCTGGTGTTGTATGGCATTCGCGACATGTTACGCAGGTTCCAAGTCAGCTGATGTGTCCTTGATCATCGCCTAGTCATGTCTGGTGTTGTACCACAGTCGCGACATGTTACGCAGGTTCCAAGTCAGCTGATGTGTCCTTGATCATCGCCTAGTCATGTCTGGTGTTGTACCACAGTCGCGACATGTTACGCAGGTTCCAAGTCAGCTGATGTGTCCTTGATCATCGCCTAGTCATGTCTGGTGTTGTACCACAGTCGCGACATGTTACGCAGGTTCCAAGTCAGCTGATGTGTCCTTGATCATCGCCTAGTCGTGTCTGGTGTTGTACCACAGTCGCGACATGCTACGCAGGTTGCAAGTCAGCTGATGTGTCCTTGATCATCGCCTAGTCATGGCTGGTGTTGTACGACACTCGCGACATGTTACGCAGGTTGCATGTCAGCTGATGTGTCCTCGGTCATCGTCTAGTCATGTCTGGTGTTGTACCACACTCGCGACATGTTACGCAGGTTGCAAGTCAGCAGATGTGTCCTTGGTCATCGTCTAGTCATGTCTGGTGTTCTACCACACTCGCGACATGTTACGCAGGTTGCAAGTCAGCTGATGTGTCCTTGATCATCGCCTAGTCGTGTCTGGTGTTGTACCACAGTCGCGACATGCTACGCAGGTTGCAAGTCAGCTGATGTGTCCTTGATCATCGCCTAGTCATGGCTGGTGTTGTACGACACTCGCGACATGCTACGCAGGTTGCATGTCAGCTGATGTGTCCTCGGTCATCGTCTAGTCATGTCTGGTGTTGTACCACACTCGCGACATGTTACGCAGGTTGCAAGTCAGCAGATGTGTCCTTGGTCATCGTCTAGTCATGTCTGGTGTTCTACCACACTCGCGACATGTTACGCAGGTTGCAAGTCAGCTGATGTGTCGTGGTTCTTTTAATTTGTTTCATATATTTTCATATACTTGATCGTACGTCGTTTATGTTGTAAAATCAGGATGCCATTTTCTTGTGTAGCATACGGATGCTCTAATAGGCAGGAGAAGAACTCACAAAAGCTCCATTTCCACAGGTAAACATTGTCTCTGTACAACGATATAAATTATGGTATTTTCTAATGATAAGGTAGATTTACGTCTACTGCACAGGTTTATTCTAAATTAGTAACCTGAAGGTAACAGTGAATAATTTCGAAACTCTTGCCCGCAATTCATTCATATGTTTGTCAAACCTCATGTCATATCATCACGTTTTAGGCCTGGTCAGTAGAGTTCACTACGTGCACTCTCCTTGCTCATCTGGCGGGAAAACAGGAAAAGTGATGCAGAGCAAACAAACTCGCAGTCCCCTCGCGCATGGAGTGAAGTATATTTTTCTTCAATTTTCCAACAAGATGGAGCACTTCCTCATTACCACCTCGAGGTCACTATGTTCCTATTCCATTCTACTCCCGCTTGGTTGGGACTTGGTGTGAAAATAGCTTGGCCACCACGATCTCCTGATTTAACGCCGCTGAATTTTTCTCTTAGAGGTTGCAGTAAGATAGGGCTACCGTGTACATCTCTCCACTTCCAACAACTCACCATGAGCTTCGTCAACGTATCAACATAGCGGTAACTCAGGTGGACGCGTATCTGGGATGAACTGACGTATAGGTGGGATATCCGCCGAGTGACAGCAGGAAGTCACATTGAACCTTTGTAAACATGGTAAATAAATCTTGAGGTTATGTCCATTTACGTATTGGAAATTGGAAATAAACTACGTACGTTAACTACGAAGTGCGTCCAGAAAGTAAGTTCCGTTTGGTAATAACATTAAATTGTGTACAGATACAGAAAAAATATTTATTGCACAAAATTCTACAACCCTTAAACTACTTTTCCACATAACTGCCGAAATGTTGCAGGCATTTGTCCTAGCGTGGCACGAGTTTTTGTATACCTTCTTCATAGACGTGTGCCGCCTGTGTCTTCAACTAGTTGTACGTTCCGCTGCAGCGCAGTTCCGCATATGCGCGGTAGACGCTCTGTATCAAGGAGAAGAAACGTGCGCCATTTGGAGAGCGCTGTCAGCCACGTACGCGTTGTTGTGCATGTTTACTCGTACAATGTCGGTGTTGATTGAAAATCCCGCCGCTTGTGAAATCAGATCTGTGATTCGTTTTGTGAATGCTAGGAAAGTGAAACCAATTGAAATTTATCGGCAAATTAGCGAAGTGTATGGACAAAATGCGATGAGTGATTCAATGGCGAGAAGATGGGTCCGACAGTTCAATGAAGGACGCAGTGAAGTGCACGATGAAGAACGAAGTGGGCGTCCATCTTTGGTTACAGAAGAACTGGTTCAAGCGATTGATGACAAGATCCGGGAAAACCGCAGGTTTACAATTAGTGCTCTCGCTATGGAATTTTCCCAAATCTCACGATCACTAATTCATGAAATTGTTACAGAAAAACTGAACTTTCGTAAACTTTGCCGATGTTTGGTACCAAAGATTCTTACGGAGCAACACAAAACAAAACGGATGGGTAGTGCACTTCAGTTTTTGACCCGTTACAATGAAGGCGGCGAAGAATTTCTGACACAGATAGTCACAGGAGATGAAACTTGGGTTTCTTACGACACCCCTGAAAGTAAGCGGCAATCAATGGAATGGAGGCACACTTCATCCCCAGCAAATGTTAAGCCGAAACAAATCTTGACACCTCGGAAAATGATGTGCACCGTGTTCTGGGACTGGAAAGGCATCTTACTCATTGATTTCTTACTGCGTGGTCAAACAATCAGCGCAGATGCTTACTGCGAGACACTTAGGAAATTGCGCCGCGCAATACAGAATAAGCGCCGAGGGTTGCTGTCAAAAGGTGTTGTTTTCTTCACGACAACGCACGACCACACACTGCAAATGTGACGAAAAACCTCCTACAGGGATTTGGCTGGGACGTGTTTGACCACTCTCCGTACAGCCCTGACCTCGCTCCTAGCAACTTTCATCTGTTCACACATCTGAAGTCTTTCCTTGGTGGTCAACACTTCAACAATGACGACGAGCTGAAAGAAGATGTTTCCAACTGGTTGAAGACACAGGCGGCAAAATTCTCTGAAGAAGGTATCCAAAAACTTGTGCCACGCTATGACAAATGCCTGCAAAAGTTCGGCAGTTATGTGGAAAAGTAGTTTAAGAGGTGTAAAATGTTGTGCAATAAATATTTTTTCTGTATCTGTACACAATTTAATTGTATTACCAAACGGAACTTACTTTCTGGACGTGCCTCGTATTTACAATTAATTTTTTTATCAGGTAACTAATTGAGACTAACCCTGTATGTTACTATATTTGAATTCCAACGCAACCTAGATGCAAGTACATGGAAGCAAAGAATATAAGTGATCGAAGGATCGACGGAGGGTTTTGTCGACTGCATGTGCGAACTTATGCAATGTAAGTGAAGTCATAGACGTGAATTATCACGAACATAAATCATTATTGATTTATTAAACGACAGATTTGTGTATTTAACAACGAAGCATTACAGAATCTGTAATGTTAGGAGGCAATGCACCTGAAGAAATTAAGTTCAGTTCACTAGTTTTGCTTCACAATGTTGATAGCATTGCTAATTGAGATGGATCAGTCGCGGTTTTATTTGCCTATTTTTAAGTTGTAGAGAGGGTGGTAGTTGAGGAGAATCGTTCTTTGTAATGTCCCAACTTGGTTTAATAATAAAATGTGAACTATGTTGCTATTCGTAACATTATGGTTACATAACCTCCAAAGTTCATTTCCATACCCTAATTAGACCATTTATGCTCGAAGTCCATACCCCTCCACCAACTCCACCTACATAGAAGGCCGTTGCACAGATTTGAAAGTAGCCAATATGGTGGATCTTGAAGGCAGATGTGTGTGGGCATGCCATTGTAGTTATTCTGCATTTTTTTCATTTTTTTGTTGTAAAATATGGTTTACAAGTGTTGTGTGACGAAGTGCAGGGGTAATTATGATAATGAAAATAAAGTTCAGTTGTCTAAGTTCCCCGAAGAAGAGAATTTGAAGGGACGTTGGGTATCAGCTATTAAACGACAGTTATTTATTTACTTATTTAGCGTATGGCTTACAATATGTGTAAGTACACAGATGATAAGTACCGTACTCAATTAGTTTACAAACTATTTATTTACATCAAGATTGTTTATGTGGGTAATTGTCTCTGGTGATCCAAGAGCGAAATCAGTGACGCTGCCTCTGTACTTTCTTTTAGGACACTTGGTGATGATATGCTTGATGGTCTGCTTAGGCCCTTAGGGTCACCACAATCACAGTTAGGTGAAGAAATAATTTTCCATTTATAATGAAAGTCTGCACAGTTGCCATGACCCGTACAAATCCTGTTGAGAGTTGACAATGTTTTCCGAGGAAACTCAAATCCAGCTGGCAGCGATGATCCAATGCGTGGTAATGTTGATCCAGGCCTAGTATCCTGTCTTCCATGCCATTTTTTAGTTAAGTTGAAGTTGGTATTCTCCAAGTCTATTGCAGTCCTTGTTGATGGATTTCGAGATTTTAGACGATTCAGGCGAACATCAGCAATGTCACAGTGTATTGGAAGTTGTGGGTTTTCCACTACTTACTTGAACTCCCTGAGGAGATCTGGTGGAGGTATGTGGCTGAGGATAGCTAGACAATGTGTGGGTGTAGACCTTATTGTGCCAGTGATTAGGCGCATGGTGGTGTTGAGCTGGGTATCTATGAGGTTAGTGTGAGGGCTATTCAACCAAACTGGGGCACAGTACTCTGCAGTTGAAAACACACGTCCCAAAGCTGTATATCGAAGTGAAGTTGCCGATGAACCCCAAGTTGTGCCACATAGTTTTTGAACTATATTGTTGCGGGTTCTTACTTTGGATTGAGTATTGCGGAGGTGTTGTCTAAAGGAGAGTGTTCTATCTAATGTAACCCCTAGGTAGAACCTATTATATCTCAATAATTGATTTCCAATGAACACCTGTAATTCTTTATTAGCCATCTTTTTGTTTAGATGGAAGCAGCATACTTCTGTTTTGTTAGTATTAAGTGTAAGTCTCCACATCTTAAAATATTGTGTCAGTTCTTTCAGGTCGTCTGTTAGGGTCATCTCTGTTTCCTCTAATGTTGTGTCTCTAGTAGCAAATGACCAGTCATCTGCATAACCAAATTTCTTTGTAATTGTGGCAGGTATATCTGCGATATATAAGCTAAATAAGATTGGAGCAAGAACAGAACCCTGAGGAAGTGCATTATTTAGCGATCTTTTGGTGCTCACATTATTCTCCATATGTACTTGGAAAAGTCTCAGACTTAGTATGTTATTCAGGAGTCGGGCAGTCGTCTTACATGGTATCACCTTCAGGAACTTGAAGAGTAGGCCATCCTTCCAGACTGTGTCGTATGCTGCTGTCAGATCGATAAAAGCCACCGATGTCTTAAGTTTTCTCTGGTAGCCTGCTTCTATGAAGGTTGTAAGAGAAAATACTTGATCTGTGGTGCTTCAGTACGGTCTGAATCCTGCCTTCTCCACTGGGATTTTCTTGATTATCTCTGGGCCAATCCTATTGAGGAGGAGACTTTCGAGTAATTTATGTCACACTAAGCAGGGCGATAGCTCTCTTGTTTATCACTTGCTTTACCTTTCTTCAAGATGGCTATGATATTCGTTTGTTTGAACAACTTTGGCAATTGTCCACTCTGTAATATATTCGTGAAGAAGTTGGACAACCATATTCTAGCTCCGTCACCACAATGAATGATAAATTCCGGGTGGATGTCATGTCATCCAGACCTGGTGCTTTGCCTGGCTTAATGTTTTTAATTGCAGCAGTTAACTCGTCCTTAGTAAAAGGTCTGGCGTATTCCAGGATATCTGAGGCATCATCTTTCAAAGTTTTGACTTCTTTCTTTATGTGTTTTGTAAAAACTTTAGCCCTGCTACTTTTAGAAGTCACGACTATGTGGGTAGATTATTGGCTGAGGAATAACCTAACCACCAAGGGAAGATGATTGAGAAAAGGAGGTAGGTTTCGGACTGGAGAAAAAGGATAGAAAAATAGGAGGAGAGTCCCACAAAAGTTATGAATTTAACTTTAAATTCACTTAGAGGCAGTTGCCACCGCAAATCCGCTCTCTGATACCTAGAGTGGGTAAGGACCTGGTCGAAGCTGACGGGAACCGCAGCTAGGACTTGGGCGGTTTGCCAGAGAAAGGCTTTAGCGTATTCCCTCTCAAGCATGCATATGCCTACTATGGGGAAGGGTGATGGTCTGGCAAGACTGAGAGTAACAGATTTATTGTATGTCTGTTCAAAGAAATTCGTTTTTGCAAAGTAATTCGAAGAATGCCAATAATTTGAATCAAGTTTGGTATTTCCAGTTTTTGAAGTTATAGAGTTCCTGAAAAAGCGACCAAGTGCTTCCAGGAAGGATAGTGATAAAAAATTATACCTTGGGGAGTAATTTTGGTAAGTGAACCAATGGTTGCATTTGGAAATGGCTAAGCTTTTACTCGGCAAGGAGCCGGCTAAAAGTTTAGACAAAGATAAACACTTATCTTTTGGAAAACCAACCATAAGTTTTCGGAGAGGATCTCCACAAGCAGGTAGCTGGCGTAGCGAGCTTTACTTGCCTTACTGGCCAGTTAGAATTAGCTATTAAAGCTAAGAGAAACTTTAACGAGATTACCACTAAGAGTTCTTGCTCAAATGCAACGAGTGGTGAAAGCCCTATTAATAGATTTAATGGCATTGAGTAGGGAGAGCCAAGGAAGACAGGATCTTGGCTAACCGTTGTATTAGAGAAATGATAAATCCAAAAACAAATATTTAATTTATTTAACAAGGCAAAAGAGTCTAATAAATTTGACAAGTATATAGTTTCAATTTTTAGTAACAATTTGGGGTCGCAGACCTCCTAACATTTAAAGTTTGCTCCAGGCAATTAACAATTCTTTAGGTTTCAAACCTTATATATGTACTAAAATCTTTGTAAGATTAAAAAAGAACAAATGAAGTGATTAAAGTTTAAACATTAAATTGAGTACAAGGAGTGTTCTTTAAGAAATTTCCAGGTACTATTTTAGAAAAAGATACAACTTCGAAAATAACAAAAAAGACAGCGGGTAGAATGAAGAAGTAGTTCCTATAACTTCTTATATTTATACAGAATTACAGTTGGTTAATATACAAATAAGGGCAGGTCACTTACTGTGAAACTTGAAGAGAAAGTCAAAAGGAAGGTTCTCGACCTCCTATGTTTAAGTAGGAATCACGAGCCAAATGGGGCAGTTTCCCTTTCTTGAGACCTAGAAATAACTCACTCATGAGTTGAGAGAATTGTTTTCCCTGATTATAGGGTAGAAACAATGTAAGCTTGAACCGTGTATAAAACACGTAGTTATGCAGAAATTAATTAATGATAAACAAGCAAAATGGAAGGGCACTTTCGAAGAGTGACACCTCATAGAAAATGATCTAGAGTTACAATTTTATTAATATGGTTTGTTAGTAGAAGGTTGAGGAAAGATCAATTGGGATTTAGGATCAATGTTCATGGCCTTATTTAATGTAAACGGACGATCGCGACGCGGTAGAAAAGTTGAACAAGCACTAGTTATCACTATAGTCTTTTGAATAGATGAAAAATTCACTGTAGTAACACGAAAGTTTATGGCAAAGAAAGTTATTGCAATGATGAAAAAGGACTGGTTGCACTAGATAGGCGAAAGTCTATTGCTCGAGAAAGTTGAGGATTACAATTAAATGCGCCATAGAACATTCCAACGGTGGAAGAAAATTCGCTATTGAGCTTTAATTCAGAAGTGAGATTCTTCAATTTTAAATAGTATTCTCACAAGTGAGTGAAAAATACATGACGGCAGGACTTGTAGATAAAGTACAGGATCTGGAAGGTTCCACAACGATCTTAATAGAAGAATGGGGCCAAAGTTAATCCAGCGGAGGAACTAGCTTGGTGATTTATAGACAGCGGGTATTAGATAATATCCCACGTGGAGAGAAGATTTCTCATTTAAATAGCTTAAGAAAAGCTACTTCCTATTAAGGTTGGCTTAGACAGACAAAAGCTCTACATGGCAAATCCCGCGAAGAATGATTACCGCCCCAAATAAGTAATCTCACGCTGTCTATAAAATGATCAATAAAAGCATGTAGATAATAAAACTGATGAAGATGAGGTTAAAACCTTAAGTCTGTACTTATCTTGGTTGCATGTCGAAGGTGAAGTTCCCTTTGACGAATACTTAATGTGCCAACATGGCGTAGAACGAAGAGAGTGCCTCTTGGTTTGAGGAGACTGGCTCTAGTTGAGCCTTGACTGACCGAGTCAACTGCCGACTTACAAGTGAGACATGCTCAGCGAAGCGCGGAGGGTCCAAGGAAGGGAAAAGAGTGGGGGTAGGAGACAAAAGGAATACATATCAGAATAGACAACATATCAAAAATAACTGTTATTCTTGATGAATGGTCTTCAAAGAGTTGATAGCAGGCGATACTAGCACAGCATGGTGAGTGAAAAAGTAGACGAAGTTCTCTTGCTCATGGAGATAATAGCTGGCGATGGTAACGAGATCTGATGGCCAAAATGGAAAAGGAAGTCCTCTTGCACCAGGAAGAATTGAGGAGCTTCAGAGATTCGCTGCTAGATGACGCTAGGTGGGTCATGGAAGATATATATCTAGAACAGACTCACAATGACATAAGAGACATGACCATCAAAGAGAAAATAGAAGATCACTGTTGGTGTTTGACAAAGAGGAAGGAATGAACATGCAAAGAGCATTAAAAAGAATACTCTATCTTACCGTGTATTCCAAGAATACACCACTATGTGAGAAGCAATTTTGTTTGGGTGAATACCTGGACTCATTCGTATTATAGGTTACCATCCCCCAGCTTCCTGAGAAGCAACCAAGCTTCACAACTAGATTTTGTAAAGTCAAGAGATTCCACTTGAGAAATCCACTTTTGTTTTCTTGTAGCATCTAGGCTACGTAAAAGTTGATCTGCAATTTCGTGATCACCACTGTCAATATATTGTTGGTAAAGTTTCGTCACTCCATCCAGGAATATACTCTTTACGGGGGCCCCTAGGGATGTGTGTTTTTTTTTTTTGCTGTAGACATCACAGCTCCCACAAATCTCTCGCATTTTTTTCTAGTTGGTGGTATCCTTCGTAAACATTTATCAAGGTGCTCTGTGAAGGCAGACCAGTTAGCTTTATTGAAATTCCAGCGTGGTCGTGGGGTAGATGAAACTAAGGGAATCTGGAATCCAATCTCGTAAAGAACTGGCCGGTGTTGGCTGTGAGGAAGATCAGCGAGCACTTTTCGGATGATTGATAAGGGTGTATCTTCTTGGTTTCTGAAACAAAGCATATGTCAGGACAATATTCTAGCCTCCATGCCGCAGATCTAAAAGTACCTCGATCTTTAGCATCAAAAATATGAAGAAGATCATTACTTTCTATCTAATTCATTACCGCCTCTCCGTTCTCATCGTCGCATCTATAGTTCCACTCCTGGTGATGACTGTTGAAGTCTCCTACATAGACGACTGGGTGTGGATGCACGTCTAAAACTTGATTTGGTACCTTAACACTTGGTGGTTTATAAATATTTGAGATAAGAGTACCACCTATTCTAGTAACAACTGTATGAATATCCTCGTTTATGCTAGAGGTGACAAGGTAAGCATTATATATGGTGGAACGCACGTAGGTAGCATTTCCATATGCATGATGGGAGGTAGCTCCCAGGAGATCATATCCCGGAATCTTTCCTCTAACCTTCAACTGCTGTTCATTTGCGGCATGAGTTTCCTGTATAACTACTAAGTCAACTTCATATGAAAGTAGCAGTTTATACAGCGCTTCACTCTTGGATCGGCTAATGCCTTCTATATTCAGTTGGCAGATATGGACAGAAGGTCCCAGACTTCTAGTAGTAGTTTGGTCCTGAAAAGGACCTTTGGATGATGTAACCATGTTCATTATTGTATCTTGACCGGGAGAGAGATATGTCCGGTCGCCTGTTCGCTGTTGCTCGCTTAGCACCACCCAGGGGTCACGTGTAGGGTACTTTCAGGTCAAACCTATGGACGTGAGCCACAATGGACCCCCGAAATGAGTGCTTCATACCAACAAAACATTCTGTGGTAAGTACCAGCAAACGTTGGTTTTCTTTTATCTAATCAGTGTTAACCTACTACATAAATGGCCGATATATTTTTAATAATATAACGAGCCCTATGAACTAATACATTAGTAAGTGACCACATCTAGTCCTTTTAAGGTTAGAGTAGGCCTATGCAAAGTATTGCTCCAAGTTTCAGATAATAACGAACGGTGTTTCTCATTAAATAATTAATCAACGAATCTCTCTCAATGCGAGGCAAGTTTGCTGAGCATGGGAGAATTAAACCTAGTTATACCAGTACCGTATCATATATATTATTTCACTAGTATAGATCCCTCCTGCGGCGCTCACAAGCGACCGATCGCGACAAATGAGCATTCAAATGAAAGAGAATAGACATTAGCAGTGACTTATTGCACTATAATTTCATAAATATCTATAATTTCTTTAAAAAATACTTTAAAAAATTGTACGAAGTGTGCGATTTGCAAACACCGTTGATGTATAAAAATACGCTCCATAATTGCTGTCCACGGGCCGCTGTGACGCCTGTTTCATGTCATATTAACTTTCTGAGGTCTTTCCTTTATCCTGAAATGCAAATAATGTTCTATAATAATTTGGATGAAATAAAAACATAACCTTTCTCCTTAAGTGACTCATTATAAACCTATTGGGGAAAGTGTGGTTTATGAACATGCGAGATTTCTCGCATGGGTCAGCTAGTTCTTTTATAATAGGCTATCACACTTTGAAATGTTTACATGTAGCCTACATGTTTAGGCTACATATGAGCATGCTGCAGTGGTAACAGTACAGAACACCAGAACCGAAGTAACAAATTCTTCAACTACTGAAACTAGCCAAAATACATGTAGTAATGGCAGGGAAAAAATCTGGAGATGATGTAGTAATAGATGTTTACTCCTCCGCTGCCTGAGACCCACCCAGCCATCCCAAATAGGACCACGACTTATATAGATGAAATTCCAGCTGATTACGCTATTTTTAGCATCATGTACTGTATTGCCAACCCCACGCATTCGGTACTATATCGCATCCGGCAGACCAATGGTTTTCGCCTAGACCTCGTTAGCTAATATAAACACCCCTGGTTTTTGTGGTAAATATTTGTCTGATATGAGCCTCTTCTATGTGAAATCAAGCTAAGATGCGGATCTCTCAATGATTTTAAATATTTGATAACACACTGTCTGTTGTGATCAAATACTGAAAAAGCTTTGATGTGATAATTATACAATTATTTTTAATGCATATTGAGAATTGATATTCAAAGCAAATGATTAATATAATTTAGTCTAGTGTCATTAGAAACAACACAAATTGCCCAGATTCCAAATTGTTTAAGTAGGTACCTGACTTCCCTTTAATCGGGGTTATCTTTAGTTCAGTTTAATTGTGATTTTACTAGGAAAGTTTTGGGGTAGTTCTGATTTCTTTCATTTTATATGTATTTTGGGATGCTGAATCCAAATCTGAGGTTTGCGGACAAAATTTCGTGACGCAACATTGAAAAAATCGCAAAAAAAAAGCAAAAAAATCTGCTTTTTTTTTCTTTTTTTTTGCCTAAAACTCGAAAACTATTAAATTTTAGTAAATGGTTTGTTTACAGAAATTAAAGTAATTAAAATTCTCTACAAATATCACTACTTATTTTTTTTTCAGACCAACGGTTCGGTCTCAAATGCGAGTTGAAAATTGGTAATTTTCCGCGGTCTCTGCAAAACCCAATTTTTACATTCCAAAACTTTATTTTTTATTAGAATGCTGTTATTTGATAAATTTCTCCTAGTTTACTGCACAAGTAATCAAAACGGAAAAAAAAGGATCGAAATTATTAAAATTCAGTATCAAAAAAGGTAGGACTCAAACAAAATAAAACTTAAGTTATCGTTACTTATGATCATATAATTATTAATAATATTACTAATTATAATATGAAAAAATTCATGAGCCGTTGTCTTTTCGAAGGTCCTGGCTGAGGTTCTTCGGTGGCGATGGGTCCCGGTACATATTCTGCTTGTTCTGGAAATTGAAAGAGGTGGTGTCATTTCTCAAGGAGAGATGAGGATTGCAAAATAGATTGTGAGATTAAACATACCTTCCGCATCGTGCTGAGGTTCTTCGATGGCATCGGGTCCCGGCTCAGGGTCTGATTGCTCCATCGTCAGCGTTAGGGGTCGTTCTCCTGGAAAATGAAAGAGGTGGTGAGACACTGACTTGTGATTATATATCAAGGAGAGATGAATGAATACAAAATAACTTTTGAGATTCGACATACCTCTGTCTCTTTCTTCAGTCTCTTCTATGTCTATGTCAGAGCTGTCTTCCGGGGGCTCAACGCTGTCGCACAGACCTTCGCATGATGTGCAGATTGGGGAACAATGAAGGCCCGCCTTCCTGCATCCACAATTGCGCTGGCAGTCCTTTTTACATTTACATGAAATGTACCGTAGTATTGAGTTTGGTGCAGGGTCCAAAGTGGTTGGCACTGGCACGAGACCACTACTAGTTCTTTTCCACCCCCACTCACTTGGGTCTTTTTGTTGCTCTTCAGGTGTGGCTTGACCGGATAACCACTGCTGCACCTGATAGTAAACTCTCAGTGAATGTTCTCGTGCAGCAGCTTCGGTAGGGGGTAATGAGGCAATGTTGGTCTTATTTTTGTATGATGAGGTTACGTATTGTCTGTATCTCAAATCGTTCAGACTGGTCACTTTTTTTCATATAGAGCCATGAGAAACATGTTTCCTGCTGTGACAATCTCATCTTGATGTGCGTTAGGGTCTTTGAAAGCTTCAATGACTGGTTGTAAGTCATTGTTATTCTGCAGGACTTTCAGAAATTTCAGTTTCCCCTGATTAAACAATGCAGAAATAGTATCACAACCACTCATCGCATGCAGGAATAATATATGGTCTAATGGGATTTTCTCAGCAGCCAGATGAGGGTTGTAGAGGCTTTGCGAAATCTTTCCTTTTTCTGGTTTCAGAAAAAATACATTATTTACATCACGGCTACACAGGCCAATCAAAATGACTAGAAGGTCGATATCTTCCCCCACCACTGTCACATGTTCGTTTGAGCTGTTGTGATAATTAGGATATCAGCATCCTCCACAGCTTGCTTTGAATCAATTTTTGCATCATAAAGTTTCTCCATTAACATATATATTAACCGGCTCTTGTTTTTTGAGTTTGCAAGAAAACTATCCTGCGAGACAGTGGGCACCATCATTTCTGAAAATGATATTGCAGCAGATTGTTTTCTTTGTGCTCTTCTCAATCGTTCTATGCGCTTGGTGCTATCACAAGCCTCGTCAGGATAGCCGTCGAAAATGACAATGGCACTTGATTTGTAGTTTGATTTGACATATGATACATAACTGCTGCACATTTCTGCAAATGTCTGACCGCGGGCCATTTGACCCAGTGTAACAAAAAAAAACGTCTATGACATATTTTGTATCGTTCAAGTCAGTCTGTTCAGTCGGTGTAAAAGCGTTGTACAAGCTGGATTTTGTTCCTTTCCTCATACCATGATCGTCAAAAAAAGCAAGAGGATAGGGGCTAAGTTCGTAACGTAAAAATTCTCGCAGCTCTTCATCTGAATATTTCGCGATGGTCATTCGTTGAAAAAGTGTGATTGGATTGATAACTACAGCCCTGTCTTGTATTTGAATAGAGCTGTTCATGATCGCAAGAGGCAGCACTCTTTCGCTTCGTTTGAATTTTACAGCTTGAAAATCACCACCAACAATGCGCTGTATACCTTTCATGCCCACCTCCTTGGACAAATGGCATGTAATCCTCTCATCGCGACAATACCTGTACTTAAAGATATTAGTTCACTGGTCTCTGGGAACGGAGGATGTTCATAACAACAGCAGACGCAGATAAGTTTTTAAATTGGTTCTTAGAACATATAACGCTCATATTCGGCAGATGGCATTTTAGGCTTTTGAAAGTATCATAGGCGAACTTATAGTGGTGCCCTTCATCACCGTACAAAAGTTCATGGTGATATCAGTAATAGTTTCGGAGATATGGAATGCCGGTGAAATAATTTGCACAGCCGCCTTGTTGGATTGGTGAGACGTAATAAAATTTGAAAGGCACGGTCGGGGTTTGCCGAAATAGTGCTATGACCTTACTTTTGCATAGAATTCTCCGTGTGACTCGGTCTTTATTGAAATCAACTTAAAAACTAGGTGAAATTAACTGAAAGCATGTCAATATAAACTAAAAAGTGGGTTTTGCAGAGACCACTGAAAATTGCCAATTTTCAACTCGCATTTGAGACCGAACGGTTGGTCTGAAAATAAAAACTAAGTAGTCATATTTGTAGAGAATTGTAAGTACTTTAATTTCTGTAAACAAACCATTTACTAAAATTTAATAGTTTTCGAGTTTTAGGAAAAAAAACAAAAACGGAAAAAGCAGTTTTTTTTTTGCTTTTTTGCGTTTTTCTTCAATGTTGCGTCACGAAAGTTTGTCCGCAAACCTCAGATTCGGATTCAGCACCCCAAAATACATATAGAATGACAGAACTCAGAACTACCCCAAAACTTTCCCACTAGCGGCCCTTTAGCGTACAAGTTGACTGACTGAACTACTTGTGCGAAACTTTTCAGCTAGATGTCATGACTGTTATATGTGGGACTCAATGGATTTTCCTTCCGTTGTCATTTCATACGCATGGAATTTGAAGAAGGCCTAGTTAATAATACGATAACTCTTCCCTCTAAAGCGAGAGCGCGGGTCCGCCGTAGCTCGTCAGCTCGTCACGTCACCACTCATTGCACAATCACATGCGCTTTGGTTCGTTCAGTCAGTTCAGTTGATTGAGTGTCCCTATTGTTAGTGGCAAGATTGTCAAGTTTTGGCGCGGGAATGTTCAATGTTGGTTTATAATAAAAACAGTATAACACACTAATAGTGCTAACACGCTAATAGGTAATAACTGCCTTATATTTGTAATGTAATACAGTGGCGGTTCACAAATTGAAGTTACTGATAGGTAACTGATTTAGATGTGGGGATAATTCCACAGTTTTATTTAACTTAGTAATTTTGGATTATTTGAAAATATGTCCAATTATTTAGAAAATCGGCGAACTGGACTAACATTACCATTTTAATGAACTGGTTGATATTTATTTTTCTCGATACATGGTGATACAACTACTTTTACCTGTTTTTAAGAAATGAACATTATGACGATGATTCACCAAGAAAAGCGAACTTCTATGGACAAAAACTCTGAAATAAAAAAACCTATTCCTCCCATTCATGCCATAAAGATAATGTACCCAACGGTTTCAGAGCAGCCAAATAATGAATATCACGAAGCAAGTAAGAAATGAAACGAAAATTGGGGGGGGGGGTACGTCTTATCATGACCTAGTGACAAGTAGGAAATGGAATAGGATGGTGACGCGCCGATAAATGCGAAAAATGATGATGATAATTGTTGTTTTAAGGGGCCTAACATCTAGGTTATCGGCCCCACGCGAGAAAAAAATAAAGAGAATAATACGTGTATGCTTCTTCGAACACATCGTCCATACTGTTTTCTTTTAGGTACGGTACCGGTATTTCACTAATGATAAACAAATTACGACTTTTGGCTTTGTAAACAATAGAAAGAGAGGTTTTCTCAGAAGAAATGACATGTACCTTAATTGAAAGGATGGCCAACAAAAGAGTGAGATGGAAGAAGTTTGTAGCTACCCTATGTTCCTACAAGGAATAAAAGGAAATAAGGAAGGAATAAGGAATTTCACCAATGTTTCAATACTCATATTTTTGTATTATTTTATATTCGACTATTAAAATGTAAAACACATTACTACACATGCAACATGTCAATATCTAATTCACGAACTGCACTTGCAGCGAGCATATTATCTGTTACAGTAGCCTACAGTATTGATTGAAACGAGAGCAATGTGAATGAGCAATCACTGGTGACGAGTAATCAGTGGTGACAGACTGTTATAACAAACAAAGAGCGCGTGCAGTAGCAGTAGCAAGGCGAGCGAACGATCTGCCTTCGAGATGGGAGCTAACGAACTAAAAGAGCGAACTAGTACGCTAAGGAGCTGCGAACTAAACTGATCGCTCCCAGCCGCGAACTATTATGCGCAAGACTATCAGGTAGTGTAACGATCACAGCCTATCAATTTATGAAAGAATCAAACATTTTCTGGAGTACCATATCGTATCATTGTTCTAAGTATGAAATACAGCATGGATCTAGAGTTCCAAAATACACCAGAATCACCTCTCTGTGGAGTCATGAGACACTGGTGCTAAATACCTACACAATTCACCCAGCACACATTCTGCTCACATTTCTAAATGGTAAACATATGGTACAGACAAATAAAAATTAATAATACCGTACTATAGGCTACTATGCATGGTTCTGATTATGAACCAGCCCACCCAAGATCACCCCCACCCCCCTCCCGCGTCCATTGGAGCAGTTGCTCTTGTGAAACTTCTCTCATGGGGCTTCTGTAATAGGGTAGAGGGATTATTCTTAACTCAAAAATTAAACATGTAGAATTAAACAAAGCACAATTTTGCAGTGTTTATGTGGGCTACTCTTAGGATAATTTAAATAGAAAGAAATGTTTGTAAAATCACACAGATTAAATGTAGGTCTGTTCAAATTTAGTTCATTCAGCATGGAAAGACTCAATCATACACTCTAACTTCAACAAATGTTATTTAGTATGACTCTTGTGCAAATTGCAGGTTTGTGAGCTGCATTTTAATGTTGAAGACTTCAGACAGAATACTGTATTCCATTGCGAGGATGGTCAAGAGATAACACTCCCATTGTAAGTGCCAAGACCCGTACCTGGTGCTGTTCCATCTCGTCTTCCGAATTGCCCAATGCGGTTGGGCACTGTGGCCGATGGCAACATCATAAAGTAAACCTATAGTTTAAATGATTAAATGGGTACTCGGAAAATTTCGTGAAGAACGGCACAGTTGTTTAGATGGCAAGGCCAGATATCTAATGTAGTTAAAAACCAGACCTTATGTACATGTCTGTCTGTTAGGTCATCAGCCCGAAGGCTGGTTGGATCCTCAAAAAGTACCGCCGTTAGGTTATGTGGGTAGGTAGGCCCTACCAACAAAAACCTAAGGCAGCGCTATATTGAGGCGTACTCGGAAAGAAGAGGAGTGAGGTAGTTTGTCATTGCTTTCCTCACTGAGTCAGCACAGCAAAACTAACCCTATGAGTAGAACATTTCACAGCATCCACAGGCACTGACTGTGCCCTGAATGGCATTACTACACCACCCATACCTCAGTAGCTTCCATATAATCACAGCCATGAGTGACTGAGCCATCGGTGAAAAGCCACATTTTACTCTAGCCTGTGCCAACAGACAAATGCAAATGTACTGCATTCATCCAGAGATGGCAAACAGGCCATCTTATGCTTATATTGAAGATAATTCTATCAAATGCGTACATTTTACTGCTGTTAATTTACTGCTCTTTTTTATGGTCGTTGGCTATTGACATACAGTAAATTGATCCAGGAACAGTAAAATAGTGAATGTTTCATTTCTTCCTACAGTACCGTACCTAGTTTCCCGTGAGGCACGTAAAGGTAAGTATGGTACCGGTAAAGGATGAAGTCATCTTAATAGCCTATATAAATGCTGCTGGCGACGATGTAGCGGTTGGAAGGAGCCCGTCATATGGGTCATGGCATGCGGCGAGCTCCAGCAGCTCTGCCTTCTGTGTCCGCCATCTTGTTTCAATGCAAAGGCCTTGTATCTAGGTGGTGTTGCCTCCACCTCCAGCCACCTCATCAAGATCATAAATTAGGGTTTGTTTCTTGTTTTGCATTGCTTATTCGGGAACAATGTCATGTTACAAGGCAGTTACTGTAAGTTGCTTTCTGAAGTGAAACAAACGGTGAAGGGGTCATAACAGCATCTACATATGGGATGTTGATTGCATTCTTCAGAATAACTTTCTAATTAATACCGTAATTATGAACAATACAATCAATTAACATATAAACCCTCAACTAGCTACAACCACAAATGCAATTATATACCTCATTGGAATAATAATAAAAATAATAACAATATTATTTTTTCGGGTGGCCTCCTGAGAGGCCCAGTGCAGGACTTTCGCCCGTGGGCGACCTGGGCACCGGGTTGAGAAATGGAATTGATGAAGATGAATGAAACTGGGCAAGGATGTGAAAGGAAGCGGCCGTGGCGGAGACCACGGACGGCCGACGGTGGGGTTCGAACCCACGCCCCTACCGAGTCAGAAGAGAACTTGGCCTCATGACCTAACGCTGCGCTTTGGCTGCGTAGCCACTGCTGTCGGTTATAATAATGTGATAATCTCTGCTTATTATAAAACAAAGTCCCCGATTCTTGGATGTTACGGGTAAACTCGAGAACCACTGGAAGGATTTTGATGAGGTTTTCACCATTCTGTAAAGGATATCTCGAGGATGATTTCTGTTGAAAATAATTTATTTATGATCAAAGGAAGCCTAGCAGTAACGATTTCAGTGGAAAAGTCGAAAAAAAAACTGGCGTCCGAGCGCTTTGTAAGCTTACGCTGGCCAAACCGTTAAAAATATCTAAATACTATGAGTGTAAGAACTGTTCAGCATGAATAGTTCAACAAAAAAGCCCTCGTGAGCATATGTGTATCTTCAATACATCGCCCACTATAAGTGTTTTTGCATTTTAATTTCTTCCAACCATGTCCATTCAACTACTGAGGCGACTGTTTACGAGCTACCTAACGGCGAGTCTATCACCCCTGTTACAGCCTAGCTAGCGGGCGAACCTATTGCCCCAGATACAGCCAGCAGCAAACCGTTGAGTCGTGTTGAGTAAAGACTTCTGAGAAGGGTGGTTGTGTTTGGAGTTTCCTTGGAAGTGCAACTCAGGTTTTCTTCATTTCTCCTGTGAAACACAGTCAAGTTAAGATTAGACGGAAGGGGGATTTGAGTTTCATTCACCTCGCCATTCCCTGAAAGTGCAACTCTCATTTCGCCTGTGAACTTTTCGTTCCGCAAAATTCACAGTCAATTTAAGATTGATGGAAGGGGGATTATATTAAATTAAATTATACTGATTGGCGTATAATCTCTACTTAGTATAAAACAAAGTCCCCGATTCTTGGATGTCACGGGTAATCTCGAGAACCACTGAATGGATTTTGATGCGGTTTTCACCATTCTGTAAAGGATATCTCGATGAAGGTTTCTGTAGAAAATAATTTAATTATGACCAAAGGAAGTCAAGCACTACCGATTTCAGTGGAAAGGTTGAAAAAGAAACTGGCGTCCGTGCGATTTTTAAGCTTACGCTGGGCAAACCGTTAAAAATAACTATATACTATGAGTGTAAGAATTGTTCAGCATGAAGAGTTCTACAAAAAGCCCGGGAGAGCATATCTCTATCTTCAATACACCGCCTAATATAAGTGTATTTACGTTTTCAGTTCTTCCAACAATCTCCATTCAGTTACTGAGGCGACAGTTTTAGAGCTAGCTAGGGGCGAGTCTATCACCCCAGTTACAGCTTAGCTAGCGGACGAGCTTATTGCCCCAGATACAGCCAGCAGCAAACTGTCGAGTCGTGTTGAGTTAAAAACTTTAGAGAAGAGTGGTTGTGTTTGGAGTTTCCCTGGAAGTGCAACTCGGCTTTTCTTCATTTCGCCTGAGAACTTTTCGTTCCGCAAAATTCACAGTCAAGTTAAGATTGGATGGAAGGGGGATTTGTGTTTCATGCACCTCACCATTCTTAAATTACGTCTGACAAGAATTTGTTGCACATGCATCTCTATGATTATATAATTTATAGTCCAGTCAGTGATTTTAACCCATCATGCCGAGACGTAAAACGGATATTGGTCGTTGTTCATTGACATTGGAAAAAAAAGCGAAGCCGGGCTGGGTTGCTAGTGTAATAATAAGTGTAAAACAAAAATATTGGAATGCAGTCGAAAGAAATCAGAAACTCCTATTGACGTCGAATTGGCTGGTGAAAAGCTTAAGGAAGTAGGAAACTTCTGTTAATTAGGAAGCAAAATAATCAGTGATGGACGAAACAAGGAGGATGTAAAAAGTGGGTTAGCACAGGTAAGGAAATCATTTCTATAGAAAAGGAGTCTGTTGACATCGAATATAGATTTAGGTATTATAAAATCATTTTTGAAGGCCTCTGTCTGGAGCGTGGCGCTGTATGGAAGCGAAACTTGGACTGTTGGAGCAGCAGAAAAGAGGAGAATAGACGCATTTGAAATGTGATGTTACAGGAAAATGATGAAGATCAGATGGGTAGATAGGGTTACGAATGAAGAGGTATTAAGACGAGTGGGAGAGGAGAGCTTTTTCTGGCGACTGCTAATGAAGAAAAGAGATAGGTTGGTAGGACACATACTAAGACACCCGGGAATAGCAAACTTCGCTATAGAAGGAAGGGTCGAGGATAAGAATTGTAGGGGAAACCAAGGTTTAAATATGTTAAACATATTGCCTCGGATGTAGGGTGTGGTAGCTATGTAGAGATGAAACGATTAGCTCAGGACAGGAAAGCATGGACAGCTGCATCAAACCAGTCGAAAGACTGAAGACTCAAACAACAACAACAACAATAATGTTATTGGGAATTGAACGATGCCAACCTATACGAGATGCTTCTCTAGACATTGTATAATCAGCATTCCAAAGAATATGCTGCATCCATCATGTTGCCTTTATTTTCCCAAGGACCAACAAAACAAACGGTCAAAAAAGTCCCTAACTTCGTACCCAAACAGAAAGCCTCGCTAAATAACTGTCTCCACGACCCCGTTTGAGAGTATTGCACATGGCCGAGGCTCTCCCAGGTCGATGCTGAAGTTTGTCAATTGTCAACCGTAGCCACTAAGAGCAAGCAGGGAGACTGGACAGAACTACGTGCAGCTGTGCAACACTGGACACCTGACACCTGTGTGACATGCGAGCTGGCTGTCAGGACCGGACTTTGGAGTCCATGTGCAGTGATAGGGAACCGTCAGCTATTGGTCAGTAGCAAACAGTGGTTATTGAGTCGCCGCTCGATAACGGGAAAAGTGAGAGAACTATGTCAGAGAAATTATTTATTTATTTACTGGTATATTTATTTATTTATATATACCCAAGTACACGAGGCTATATTACCACGGTGTCAAAGTTTCTCAAATGAACAAGAACAACATCAGCGTCAACTTCTGCAGTGGTCAAGCTGCTTGCCTCTCCCCAAGGCGGACCGATTTCGATGCACGTGAGATTTACGTTGGGAGGTTCGATTTCTACCTGAAATGGAGGTCCCATGGCGCATGATCGCGAGATCAAGTCACGTGGTAATATAGCCCCGTGTACATGGGTATGTAAATAAATACTTAATTTCTCTGATAACTTGTGTTATTGTGGTGTCTGTAGTAGGGTGTGTATTTGTAATTCAGGTAAGGATTGGGAAGAAGACAGTCGTGGCTTTGTTAGGAACCATTTTGGCATTTGTCTGGGGTAGATAAGGAAAACCAATTTCAGGATAGCTGAGGAGGGAATCGAACACACCCCTTCTGAGTGTAGCTCTTCCAGCCCTCAAACCAGAATGAAAATTTCTTGGCAGAGTCACGAATAGTTATCGTTCCTTCCGTGGTTTGTTGTTGTTGCTTATTTTAGGGGCTGCGTCATCGTGGTCATATACCCCATAAAATAAGCAACAACAACATCCATGATTCTTCAGCCTCCAAAAGACTGGCTCTGAAGCAAGCCGTAGTAGCTGTTATCTTATCACTTTCTTGACCCAGCTATTTCTATCCTGCAGTGTGGGTAAACAGATAACTAATGACCTCTGCACAATTTTCTCATGCTTAAAGGGAATTCCCCTTAGCCACGATTATCAACTGTCATCATCTAAATACATATCTACCACATCAAGCCCTGAGTATTAATTCGTGCTATGCAGAAGCTCATAAGAACGAAAATACGAGTAATAGTGGTATGACCTCAGTTACTGTACATTCTAGAGAAACGAGACAAACCAAATCTGCATGTTCTTCAATTTGCTCAAGAACATGCCCGCGGGTCTCGCCAGGGTTACCAACTGGACGGTGTTTTTCGTCGTCACTCATACTTTATTTACTGGCGCCTCTGTGTCGTGAAAGTTATGCAACTCTCTGAAACAATTCCTGTGCATAAGATAACTTATACAATATGTCCGATATGTGCAGATGACCTCGTAGTTCCGACCCTTAAAACAACACTAACTAACAACCTAACTAATATTTCCGATACAATATGATATTCACGGTAATTAACGCCATTCCTGAAACGAATTATTGTTCCCCTTCTTTGCGGATGCATTCTCTGGCACCATAAACTTGCGTCTTATTCACAGAGCATTAGGCCCAGGGCTAGTGACGGTACGCACCGGTACGCCGTACCGAAACCTCTCATCAGGGGAAAAGTCCAGTATATAACATATTTCTTAGAACTGTGGAACGTTAGTTGTAAGTCAAGGCCAACTTTGTCTTTGACTGAACTGTACTTCAAAGTACGTGGAATCTTATCTGCTTCGAGGACGGCACACCACTGTGGCTCCTAACAGCAAGGTATGAGAGAGAGAGGAGGCACATACAACGAAAACGTTTCTAAACTTTTGACAATTTTATAAACTGTGAGGTAAAACATGTTGTTGTTTGAGTGTTCAGTCTTTTGACTGGTTTGATGCAACCCTCCATGCCACCCTGTCCTGAATTAATCGTTTCATCTCTACATAGCTACCACACCCTACATCCGAGGCAATCTGTTTAACATATTATAACCTTGGTCTACCCCTACAGTTGTTGCCCTCGACCCTTCCTTCCATAACTAAGCTTGCTATTCCTGGGTGTCTTAGTACGTGTCCTACAAACCTACCTCTTCTCTTCATTAGCAGTCGCCAGAAACATCTCTCCTCTTTTACTCGTCTTACTACCTCTTCGTTTGTAACCCTATCTACCCATCTGATCTTCATCATTCTCCTGTAACGCCACATTTCAAACGCTTCAATTCTCCTCTTTTCTGCTGCACCAAATGTCCAAGTTTCACTTCCATAGAGTGCCACGCTCCAGACAAAGGTTTTCAAAAATGTCTTCCTAATACCTAAATCTATATTCGATGTCAACAGATTCTTTTTCTGTAGAAATGCTTTCCTTCCCTGAGCCAACCTACTTTTTATGTCCTCTTTGCTTCGTCCATCACTGATTATTTTGCTTCCTAAGTAGCAGAAGTATCCTACTTCCTTTAGATTTTCCCCTACCAATTTAATGTCCTTAGAAGTTTCTGATTTATTGCGACTGCATTCCAGTATTTTTGTTTTATATTTATTAATTTTTATCATGAATTCTTTCCTCAAGACGGAGTCCATACCATTAAAAACTCATTCAAATTCTCAGGTGTGTCAGCCAAGATGACGATGTCATCAGCAAATCTCAGAGTTGAAATTATTTCTCCTTGAATCTTCACTCCCACTTTAAATTTCTCTCTAATTTCCTTCATTGCTTGTTCAATGTAAAGATTGAAAAGTATGGGTGATAAGTTGCAGCCTTGTCTTACACCTTTCTGAATATCATTTTTTCTCTCATGTTCTTCAGCTCGAATGACTGCTGTGTGGTTTCTGTATAGATTGTAGATCACCCTCCTATCCCTATATGTTTAAGTACAGTACATTTTATAATAAATAATTATTTCAGAAAACTGTAAAGACAAAATTATAAAACAAGAAATGAGAGATTGTTGGTGTATTTTCAAACCGAATGTATTTACAAGAGTTTAGTGCTTTTCAGTCGGTCAATACGAATGTACCCAAATGAGATGGGTTATGCCCTAATCCTGAAATAAATTACATGAGATTAATAAAACACTAGGATGACCAGTTTCGATCGTCAAGCGATCATCATCAGATCCATTACACTTAGGCTACAAAATCTATGTTTGAAATACAGGTGAAAATATTTACAATATGTACAATTATTTAGTTGCAGTATTGGTACTGCAACTGTCAGTGTATGCTAAATGCAGTATGTATGTTAGGTGAAATGCTAAATGGTGATAGCTATCCGGAGATTGTACTTTAGAGAGATTATATGGTTGTAAACTATGGTTAAACTATAAAATCTAGGCTAACTAAATTGTGCATATTGTAAATATTTTCAACTGTATTTCGAACATAGATTTTGTAGCCTAAGTGTAATGGATCTGATGATGATCGTTTGACGATCGAAACTGGTCATCCTAGTGTTTTATTAATCTCATGTAATTTATTTCAGGATTAGGGCATAACCCATCTCTTTTGGGTACATTCGTGTTGACCGACTGAAAAGCACTAAACTCTTGTTTACTAAGGCAACACTGAAAATATGGCTTCAAACACGACAACGAATGTATTTAATTGTTTAAATTGCGTAAAAAGGTAAATTGAAATAATGTACATTGTTTGAATGGTAGCCTAGTTGGCCTACATTAAACGGCTATGGTAAGAAAAATGTTGCTACAGCAGTCTCAATTTAATTTAAAATTGCAATCAAAATTAGATAACTATTTTGTCCACTGATTAATTTTTAAAGATGTTCAGAAAAGCGTAAAAATATCGTCTTTAGAACTCTATATTTCAATATTTCATAAAGCCCCCACCACCACTCGGTAGCCCACAGTACCGGAACCTTTTTTTTTAGCCTATTTTCAATTTTGAAAAAATAAGCTTATGAGATCACCTTTTGTCCGTGTGTCTGTGTGTGCGTGCCCCCCCCCCCTAATAACCTCTATACGGCTGGAGCGATTTCAATGAAACTCGGTAAGTTTATAGCACTACTCCGGGCGACCACGACCGTGCCCTTCAAATTTTATTACGTCTCACCAATCCAACATGGCGGCTGTGCGAAATATTTCACCAGCAATCAATATCTCCGAAACTATTACCGATACCACCCTGTATTTTTTTACAGTGATAAAGGGAACTACTAGAAGTTCACCTATGTGACCATTGAAAAACTGGTAACTACAAAACCAACATGGTGTCCACGCGAATTTGCGACTTTTAAATAGACGTTTCTCGCGATTTAACCAACCAAACGCAATACAACTTGGTACAGTATATGTTTATACACATTGTAATTCACCGACATCAAACTTCGTTCAATTGTTTACATAACCACAAGATGGCGGATGTGCGAAATATTTCACCGTCATTCTATAACTCTGAAACTATTAGCGGTATCACCCTGAACTTTTGTACGGAGAAAAAGCGCGCTACTGGAAGTTCATCTATAAGACTTTCAAAAACCGGTTAACTACAAAACGAACATGGCGGCCAAGCGAATACAAAATTTTAATAGGCCTTTCTCGCGATTTAATGTTCCAAACGCAATGAAATCTGGTACAGGAAATGTTTATACACATTGTAATGCACTGGTATCTAATTTAGTTCAATTGTTTACATAACCTCAAAATGGCGGCTGTGCGAATTTTAAAACTAAGATTTTATTTCTTGTGTCGTAATCATGCGATTGAAGTGAAAGTTTGAATAATGAACCTACGCAATAATTTTCCTTTAACGGTACATGACTCGATGACCTACACATTTAACAATCCTACATGGCGACCATCCGAAATATTTAGACGGCTCTGAATATCTACGAAGCTATTATAGCAATCAAACTGAATTTCTTTATGTTCATAGGGGCTATGAACATAAGTTCACTTATAGGACTTTAAATAACCTGGTGATCACAAATCCAACATGGCGGCGACGCTAAGTATAAATATTCATATGGACGTTTCTCGCAATTTAACCATCCTAGTGCAGTGAAACTTGGTACAGTAAATCCTTATACGAATGTTAATCCACTGGCATCTAATTTATTTCAATTGTTTCCACAACCATTTGACGGCAGCTGTGCGACAATTTAAAATCTCCTTGTTACTTCTTGTGTCCTAATCATGCGATTGAAATTTGAATGCTACACGAACACAATAATCTTCATGTAACAGTACATAACTCTAGGACCTGCATATATAAAATCCAACATGGTGACCTTCCGAAATATTTAGTCGGTTCTCAATATCTACGAATCGATTGCAGCAAACAAACTTAAATTTTATATGATGATAGTGGCAATTAACATAAGTAGGATATATGAAAATAGGCTGTATAGTTTTTCACGGAACTACTTGTGTTTTTACAAAACAAGCACTGATTAGGCCTATGGTGTTTGAAGCTATTTTTCAGTGTTGCCTGAGTAAACGATAGTTTGATGCTTTTCAGTTGGTCCACACGATGAGATATTCCCTAATCCTGAAAAAGAATACAAAAGAAAAAAGTGTATTTATTAATCTCATGTAATTGATTTCAGGATTAGGGAATATCTCGTCGTGTGGACCGACTGAAAAGCATCAAACGTTTGCTATTCGCTGAGCTTTGACACATCCGACCTGTGTTCGATTGCCGACCAGTACAGTGCACCTCGGGACCCCATTGCTTTCAAAGGAAGGAAGTTTGTAGTTTTACATGACCGTTAATCTCGCAATCGAGAGCCACGGGACCTCCTTTTTACATGGAAACCGAACCACAAGACATGGCATTTTACTCCGAATATCTCATATGCATTGACCGGGAATCGAATCTAGTCCACCATGGTGAGAGGCAAACAACTTGACATCTGTGCCATCTCGCCCCCAAACATTGCTTTCACTTTCCTTTGCCAGGCTCCTCTCCTTGTTGTCGACCTCCCTTGGTCAACTTTTGTTCTCTTCCGACCCCAACGGGACAAGGATCAGGGTATTTTTAATTTCCCTACCTTAACTTGGTTATGTCTAATCTTTCCTCATGCCCTCAAGGAGGCAGGGTGTGTCAAGTCTCACCCTGGATTGTGCTACTCCCTCAAGGGCTCACGTTTGGTGAGCTCAGGAGTTAGAGTACTGAGCTGGGTCCTGTTTCCAGTGTTGCCAATTTGGTGATTTTGGCACCAGATCTGGTGTTTCTGACGTTCGTATGGTACCAGAAATGTTCTAATAGCGCCATAGCAAAATACTGGTGTTATTTCAATAAAACCAGTACCAAATCTGGTGCTTAACGGATTTTTTCATGAAATTGTCTCCTATGACAAATAAGTAAATCCTGGAAGCCATGTAATACTTTTAATAAAGTTAATCAATTGAGAAAGGCAATGTTCAGTCTTACAGGGTGGCGCACGAAATGTCATACACTGGAAATTGTTTATAAAATATTTAATATACAACATATTTAATAAAGAATGGCATTACAACATTCACTGAAATGTGCATGATTAGTCAGTATGCAGGACATGTTCAATATGCCCACTTTCTCGGCATATAACAGCTTTGAGACGAACCTGCATGTTTGTGACCACTCTACGACACATGTCCTCACTCAACCCTCGGAAGAAAGTCACAATGGCCGCTTGCAATTGCAGTACATTTCCTGGTTTCTGGCGGTAGATTGTCTCCTTCAAATATCCCCTGTGAAATGCCATGTCCTGTGGTTCGGATTCCACGTAAAAAGGAGGTCCCGTGGCTCATGATCTCAAGATTAACGGTCACGTTAAACTACAAGCTTCCTTTCCTTGCTTTTTCAAATATCCCCACAGGAAGAAGTTGAATGGATTAAAATCGGGACTATGTGGTGGCCAAATTGAGCCGCTCTGAAAACGTTCGGGATATCGATGGGACATCACACGGGGCCCGAAATGTTCATGCTGGAAGTACAGAACAACGTTTGCTGTGTGCAGACGAGATCCATATTGCATGAACCATTCTGTCTCTATTGGTAGTCGTGATGCAAAGAGTTGTGGAAGGAAGCTGATTTGCAACATGTCATGTAACGTGCACTGTTGACTGTGTCTTGGCCCAATAATTCCATGACTGGAAATTGCAGCCCACACACACACTTTCACACCATGACTTTCAACCTCGTGCACAATAGCAGGCCGTTCTTTCGCCCAAAACCGGACATTCTGTTTGTTCACAGCACCGTTGAGATAAACGTATGCCTCATCACTGAACCATGTGTTGTGCAGTCCGGGATCACCTTCTGCAATAGACCACCCAGCAAACTGTACTCGCCGTTGCTTGTCAAGCGCCGTAAGTTTCTGACCTGTTGTCATTTTATATGGGAATTGGTCAAGCTCAGACTGCAGTATTCTCTGAATTGACCGACGAGGGATGTCCAGATGACCACAGGCAGTTCTGGTGGATTTGGAGGGGCTCCGAGCCACAGCCGTTCTCACAGCAGCAAGATTATCCGGTGAGCGGACTGGCTTGAGACAGGTTCGTTTTCTCTCTAGTATATTGCCTTCTGTTTCAAATTGGCTGGCCAGTCTATACACCGTCTGCCGGCAGGGAGCCCACCGGGTACGGAAATAAACACGAAACATTTCCTAAGTCCGAGTTACACACTCTTTGTTTCCGCATAAAATAATAATTTTCACCTTCTGTTCGCGCGTCAGCCTCCATTTGTCCGCCATGCTGTATAACTGGAAGCCGGTACGCATGCGCGACATGTGCTGCTGTCTGTCGAATCACGCATGACATAAGGTTTCTGTGCACGAAAGGACATGGTTGTGATCCCAGATTTACACATTTTATAAACCATTTTCGATGTATGACATTTCGTGCGCCACCCTGTACATGTGTCAAGGTCAACACTCCAGCAGGGGAAGTCCCTGAAATTCTCATTCTCGTGCGTAAGTGCTAAGTAAGCGCAACATGCAGGGCTCAGTGCAAGTGCACTTGTACAAAGAATCCACCTATCATCTATTTTGGTCCCAGCTCTCAGGGGATTTCCCAGTTTCATGCGGAGGCAGTTTATGTACTTTCGCTCCCTCACTCTAATGCAGATGTAGGGAGAGTGTTTAGCCAAGTTTAATTGGTGAAAACAAAGCAAAGAAATCGAATTAAAGTTCAAAAATTGCATTCCATTCTGTGTGTGCGATTTCGACGAAAAACAGAGGGAAAATGCTATTACGACTACGAACTTCCGAAGGATATAATATAGTGGCTAAAATTGGAAGTATGCAGAGCTACAGCAGTACTACACCTTCCTGCTCTAAAGATGTAATAGCTGTAGCAGGCTCTGCAAGTTAGTTAGATATGGTTAGTTATTGTTGTTTTAAGGGGAGGAACTACGAGGTCATCTGCCCCACACTGCAAGTGAAGAAGACGATTTTTAATGAAAGAAATGCGAGTAAAAAGCCGTTTATCTTATAGGCCTATATAAAAGTGAAAGTCTATATGTATGTGGGTGAGTTGGTTCCGTATACAAATCTACACCGTTCCACCAATCTCAACCAAATTTTGCATACACATAGTTTAGGACCCAGAAGGAACCGCTGGCTACATGAATTTTCGATAGTCTTTCTCATTCTTCTGATTTCGACCCTTTTGCACTCAAGCACAGGCTAATCAAATCATAAAATATACTCATGAAGGAATGGCAAGGCAGATAGTTTCCATGGCAACATAGCTCAAGTCGAGAAACGGCCGACTGGATACAAGTTGCGCTCTGCACTACCGGTATAGATAATGAGTATCTTTACTTGAAATCCCGTTAGTTACTCAACTGCTCACACAGCACTGTCAACCGAGTTCAGCATAAAGACTTGACACTATCTACAATATATCTGTCAAATACCACTCACTCACTCACTCATTCATTCATCACGAAATCTCAGAAACCACCGAACGGATTGGAATGAAATTTGGCATGCAGCTTCCTCAAGGGCCGCAAATGCCCACTAAGCGATGATTTGTGGATATTCAAGTTCTTAAGGGGTGTTAAGGGGGTAGGCCTGCATTTCATGGAATAGCAATATCTCCCGATTGGTTTCATTGGGGGATGTGATACTCGGCATATAAACTCACCATTAAAAATAAGAAGACACGTGTCTGAGGGTTTTTCGATGTGGTGTATATTATGAGGTGAAAGGGGTGAAAAGTGGGGATTGAAAGATTCCTAACGGAGCGTGTATCTCTTAAACAACATAGGCGAGCAATTTGAAACAGCGAAAAATATCAACATAAAAAAGAAGTAAATATGTGTTTGACCGTCTTTTTCATAAATCCAATTTGAGGGGCCCATGGGGAGGGGTGAAATTCTGGGAAAAAAAAACAGGAAAGAAAGTGTCCTAACTGATTGACTGACTCACTCACTCATCAAACTCAGGGGAAAAATCTGCTTTAAAGTAAGTAAATAGCTGTTCGACAGTTTTTTTTTTCATAAATCAAATTTAAGGGGTTCTTGGGGAGGGGTGAAATTCTGAAAAAAGAAAATTGAAAGAAAATGTCCTGATTCACTCACTCACTCACTCATCATCGCCCAGCCAAAATTATTGAAGTTAGAAACATGACAGTTTGGGGATATGTTCATTGTATGTCAAAACCGTCTACTAAGGGAGGATTTTCGGATATTCAGGTTCTAAAGGGGTCTTAAGGGGGTTAAACCTGCATTTGATTGAATAACAATATCTCCCGATTGGTTTCATTGGGGAATGTGATAAACGGCATATAAACTCATAATTAAAAAGTAAGAAGACTTGTGTCTGAGGGTTTTTCGATGTGGTGTATATTATGAGGTGAAAGGGGTGAAAAGTTGGGATTGAAAGATTCCTAACGGAGCGTGTATCTCTTAAACGACAGAGGCGAGGAGTTTGAAACTCAGCGGAAAAAAATCAGCATAAAACATAAGTAAATATCTGTTTGACCGTTTTTCATAAATCCTATTTAAGGGGCCCTTGGGGAGGGGTGAAATTCTGGGGGGGGGGGGGGGACAGGAAAGAAAGTGTCCTAACTGATTGACTGACTCACTCACTCATCAAACTCAGGGAAAAAACTGCTTTAAAGTAAGTAAATAGATTTTCGACAGTTTTTTATCAATCAAATTGAGGGGGTTCATCGGGAGGGGTGAAATTCTGAAGAAAAAAAATATTGAAAGAAAATGTACTGACTCATTCACTCACTCATCATCGCCCAGCCAAAAATATTGAAGTTGGAAACATGTCATTTCGGGGATATGTTTGTTGTATGTCAAAACCGTACACTATGGGAGGATTTTTGGATATTCAGATTCTAAAGGGGTATTAAGGGGGTTAAACCTGCATTTCATTGAATATCAATATCTCACGAGTGGTTTCATTTGTGTATGTGATACTCGGCATAAAAACAAATCATTAAAAATAAGCAGACATGTGTCTAAGGGTTTTTCGATCTGGTGTATTATTATGAGGTGAAAGGGATGAAAAGTGGGGGTTGAAGGATTCCTAACGGAGCGTGTAGGCGAGAAATTTGAAACTCTGCGGAAAAAAATCTGCTTAAAAAGTAAGTAAATCGGTGTTCGAACGTTTTTACATAAATTAATTTAAGGGGACAATGGAGTGGGGTGAAATTATGGGGGGACAAAAGGAGAGAAAGTGTCCTAACTGACTAACTAACTCACTCACTCATCAATGTCAGGGGAAAAAGACAGCTTATAAAATAAGTTAATAGGTGTTCAAGCGTTTTTTCATCAATCCAATTTAAGGGGCCCATGGGGAGGGATGAAATTCTGGTAAAAATAATTGAAAGAAAATGTCCTGTCTGACTCACTCACTCATCACGTCCAGCGAAAACTATCAAAGTTGGAAACATGGAATTTTGTGAATATGTTCGCTGTATGTCGAAAACGTCAACTAAGGAATTATTTTAGTTTATTCGGGTTTTAAAGAGGTGTTAAGGGGGTAAACGTGCATTTCATTGAATAACGATATCTCATGAGTTGTTTCTTTGGGGATGTGATATTCGGTATATAAACTAATCATTAAAAATAATCAGACATATGTCTAAGGGTTTATCGATGTGGTGTATATTATGAAGTGAAAGGGGTGAAAATTAGGGGTTGAGGGATTCTTAACGGAGCGTGTATCTCTGAAACGACATAGGCGAGAAGTTTGAAATTCGGCGGGAAAAAACAGCTTAAAATACAAGTAAATAGGAGTTTGACCGTTTTTCCATAAATCCAATTTAAGAGACCCTTGGAGAGGGGTGAAATTCTGGGGGTGGGGGGGGGGGGGGGGGCAGGAAAGAAAGTGTCCTAGCTGATTGACTCACTCACTCATCAAACTCAAGGGGAAAGCGGCTTTAAATAAGTAAATAGGTGTTCGACCGTTTGTTTCATAAATCCAATTTAAGGGGTTCATGGGGAGGGGTGAAATTATCAAAAATAAATGAAAGAAAATGTCCTGACTCACTCACTCACTCATTATCGCCCAGCCAAAATTATTGAAGTTAGAAACATGAAATTTTGGGGATATATTCGGTGTATGTCGAAAACGACCACTAAGGAAAGAGTTTTGGATATTCAGGTTCGAAAGAGGTGTTAAGGGGGTAAACGTGCATTTCATTGAATAACAATATCTCACGAGTGGTTTCATTTGGGGATGTGATACTTGCCATATATACTAATCATTAAAATAAGCTGACACATGTCAAATGGTTTTTCGATGTAGTGTACATTATGAGGTGAAAGGGATGGAAAGTGGGGGTTGAAAAATACCTAACGGAGCGTGTATCTCTTAAACGTCATAGGCGAGGAGTTTGAAACTCGGAGGAAATAAATCAGCTTAAAAATAAATAAATAAATAAATAAATAAATAAATAAATAAATAAATAAAATAAATAGGTGTTCGACGGTTTTTTCATAAATGCAATTTAAGGGGCCTATGGGCAGGGGTGAAATTCTGGAGGAAAAACGTCCACTAAGGAAGGATTTTTGGATGTTCACTCTCATCGACCAACCAAAACTATTAAAGTTAGAAGAATGATATTTTGGGGATATGTTTGTTGTGTGTCGAAAACGTCTACTAAGGAGGGATTTTTCGATATTCAGGTTATAAAGGGGTGTTAACGGGGTTAAACCTGCATTTCATTGAATAACAATATGACACGACTATGTCGCGAGCGAAGCGAGGCTAAAAATGAGATGGTGTGTGTCTGTGTATTACTCAATCACGCAAGTACCACTGGTCCGATTTACATGAATTTTACATGGAAGTAGCTGATTTACCTGATTAACTTATAAGTTACTTTTGATTTCAATACTTTGCACTATTTAAAGATGGTGACCATTTTAGTGACGTCACTACACCCTTTGGTTTCAACTTTCATATTTCCATTTCAAATAAAAAGAGAACGCTAAGAAATAGCAAACTTTTGATGGCATGTACGAGGTTTAAAATTACATTTTCTATCCTGAAGGTATCTTCAACGGTTAGCGATTAAAACCTAAATTTGTGCTATAAAACACGGTCAACGCCGAGCGGTGTAGTTGGACAAAATGTTCCATCCTTAATCTCCCTCTGCGCAGCACCTCGCTTATCCCCTGTTTTAACTGTCACCTTCACATTTTAATTTATTTATGACGCGTAGTGAAGCACGGGTACTTCAGCTAGTATATTTATAATTGTTGGTGTTTTCCTAGTGTTTTGAATTATAGAGTCCAGCTGGTGCTTTTCTGGTATTTTAAAGCGTAGGGTTTAGTTCTTTCCCATTTCAAGATTTGGTAACACTGCCTGTTTCTCCGTATGTCCTTTGACTTTGTGGTGGTCCCTCTCCTCTTTCCCTTTTATATCTGCCTTTCATGACTCTATTCATTCCAAGACCCTCAGCCCTAATATTCTTAATTTTTAGGTATTTTTTTTAAATGAGGTCATTTTAAGAGAATTTTAAGTTCATCAATATCCGGGCCCTATTTATAACAAATATGCTATTTACTGAATTATTATTGATGACGATGTTTTTTGTTTTAAGGGGCCTAACCTCTAGGTTATCGGCCCCTAATGGTCTGGGTGATCGTGAAGATGATAATGAAATGTAAACTATAACTAAAACTAACTACTAACTTATATACTAGAAGAAGAAATGGAAAAAAAGGGGAATAAGGCAAATAAAGGACAGGAGGAAAAGAAATGCCCTCAACCCTCGAAGAATGGGGATTAAGGGACTTGGAAGGAAGGAGAGCCACGAAAGGCAGATAGGAAAGTGAAAGAGGAGAGGGTCCGCCCCAGAGGTAATGGAAGAAAAGGGTGAGAACCGGACCCAGCTCAGGAATCCCTTGGGGTCGCCAACTCCCGAACCCACCAGCTGTGAGCTCCTGAGGGTGTAGCAATATCCAGGGTGCACGAGAAGTGGTGGGGCTACATACACCCTGCCTTCTTGAGGGCCTTGAGCAGAAGGCAGGAGATAACATGAAAAGTGAAAGATGGCTGACCCCTAGCAGAAGGAGGGTATCAGAAAAGATGAGACAAGGACCTATTAAGGCGGAAAAGGAAGAGACTCCCTAGACCTTGGATACTCTACTACCGTCGTAGTCGTAAGCGAACAAGAGTTGACCAAGTGAGTTTGACAGGAAAGAAGGCGGAGAAGAGCCGGCAAAAATACGTGGAAGCAATGCCGGACTCAGCTGGGGCCCCGTGGTCGCCAACCCACGTCCCACTAGATGTAAGCCCTTTGGGAAGGAAATTATTATTAAATAACAATGAAAAGTATTATTAAACATTATAGCCATGAAATTCAAAGAAATGATAATTAAACATGCATTCAACAAAATTAAATCTAACTGAATTATAAAATTGTTGAGTAACATAAGAATTTTCAGCATGTCTATTTAAAGCATATTTGAAGGTATAATGAAGCTTTATCTGATAAAAAAAGTGGTATAGAAATTATTGAAGAATATACATATTGTATTTATAAGATGTTACAAGGAATGTTGTTTATGTGATTTAAGAGGAATTTAGTCGTGATTTAAGACATGAAAAATTTGTGGAGCTTGTGATGAAATTTTATTATGCTGAGAGAAATTCATGATCATATATGGTAGTGAAAATTTAGATATGGTAGGATTAATTTTGAAAGATGTTAAACATGTTAGTATTTGGAAGAATTAATCAGCGGAGCTCATGGTAGTACTTTTTATTATCATTATTTACTATTTGACACGAATTTGTAAAATACGTTTGAACTTAGCTTAATTTATTGCTCGGTCAATTAGGCCAGATTATGACTTTTTTATGAAACAGAACGTATGATAACGACTGTTGGTGATGATCTCAGTATGTTAAAATTAGTTACGTTGACGAATGATGTTAAAATTAGTTACGTTGACGAATGAGATTATGACTTTTTTATGAAACAGAACGTATGATAACGACTGTTGGTGATGATCTCAGTATGTTAAAATTAGTTACGTTGACGAATGATATAGATACCGATTATTCAAGACTGGAAGCCTGTGGCTTAATGAAGTATTAAAGGACTTGGATTCGGCTGTAATTGCTGACCTTGATGTAGAAGATCGTTCTAAATTTTGCGCAATGGTAGAGTCTTGGATACCACCACCTAGAGTCCCTAAATGTCGAAAGCCGCTTTCGCAGAAGAGAGAGGAGAAATTATCAGCAGGACTCAAGTGATATTGGGAACGGAAAAGTGCATCGAAGAAGAACTAGTCATAAGCGCTCCATAGTGGGCTTAAATCAATAATAATTATAATTATAATTATTATTATATTACCTATTATTGTGAAAGGATTCGAATTATTTTGATGCTTAGAAAGATTCATGAAGTGTGATTGTGTGAATTGTGTAGAAATAGTATTGGAATACGTCCTCGTAATAAACTATTTCTGAAATAGCTGATTCACGATTTTTGTATGAATATTTATATGATTACAAGTTTCATGATTGCCATATCATGGAAATTTATGTATACATTTTAGAATGAGTGTTGTTTATTCTTAACAGAACGCTAATATCCACGTGTAGTTGAGGAATTTTCAATTTAATTTTGTGCATTTTTACATTGCAACCGTGAAACTTTATCGCGACGTAGCTCATATCGTGTGATATATCATTTTGATTCTTCTGAAAAGGGAAATAAATTTTTCTTGCATCAGTCTACTATTGCAGGTTCGGTCCTGGCCATGGAAGTGATTTTTGAAAGGCGACAAAAATCACGACACTCATGTCATACGTTGTTGACATGTTAAAGAACCAATTTGAATTCAGTAGGCCGTGTTCATAATGGCAAAATTAATCTCGGAATTTTCCGCCAACACAAAAAGTTCCTCTTTCTCTACTACAAAGCGTTATAGTGTCAAGGAGCTTAGATATCTAACCTCTTGGAAATCATAATACTCTTAGGAACAACAAAATTCGACATGCAAGATGCCCTCTGGTTGTCAATTAACAAAGCTTGCACCCGGCACCTGAGGCCATACGAAATTATTATTATTATTATTATTATTATTATTATTACTATAGTCTACGATTCAATAAATTTAGTGTTGTTTTGTGGAGGCTTGACGTTGTGATTTATAATAATTTGTGTAAGATTGTATTCAGTGTCGGGTGTTGTTATTCCCAGATAAGTTCCATTGCCTTGAGATTCTATTTTCCTTGATTCTCGATTTTCATCGTCTGAGCCAGTTCATTTTTTCTTCGTTGGTTTTTTCATAACGCAATCTTTATAGTAGAGTGTTCCCTTACATGTGGTATTTGTTGGTAGGATCTCGAGGGCTTTTCTAGCCGGGGACTTTCAGGTTCTACGATCCAGCTGTTCCATCGGATTCGACAATTACTGTTCATGTTTAACCGGGCACACGGCCGCTTCCTTCCCTCTTCCTTGTCTATCCCTCCCATCGTTCCCATCCCGTCCCATCCCTCATGAGGCCCCCTGTTCGCTTGGCAGGTGAGGCCACCTGAGCGAGGCGCTAGACCCGCCTCCCCAATTGTATCCCTCTGCTCGAAGTCAAGCTCCTGGACACTGCCCGTCGAGGTGGTAAAGGTGGGATCCCTCGCTGAGTACGTGGGAAAAGCCTACCTGGAGGGTAAACTGATTACGAAAGAAAAATTGAACTGCCAATGTAATAAATAAAATCTGAATGTGAACTGCCAATGTAATAAATAATTTTGACAATTTCAGACTGTTTATTCTATAGCTGTAAAATCCAGTCGCGGCTCCACAAGGTAGGCTGAACCTGACAGACTCAGTTTAGATTTAGAAAGGGAATCGGATAGTTAGGTTGGATTGATTGGGATTATTGAAAAACACTGGCAGGAAGAACAGAATTTTAGTCAGGAGACTATAGGATCATTAGCACTAAATAAAACAATGGCCAAGCCGGGGTAGGTCTCATATTGACTAGGAAACTTGGACAGCGGGTAAAATATTATGAGTAATGTAGTGAACGGATTATGGTAGCTAAAGTCAATACAATACCTATGTGTATCACAGTGGTAAAAGTCTATAGGCCTATTCTCGTTACAGGGCTTTTTGACTCTACCCATTCATGGGAATACGCCAAAAATGTTACGCAAAGTGAACGTAACTTAAAATGGTTACTTTGAAGAATATTTGTTATCACACGATATCACGCAACTACTCAAGGTTGACAATTTATCGTCACTGAAGGTAACAACACTTAGCACGGAGATATATGTTCGTGTGTTTGAGCGCACTAATTACAGCGCCTGTGTCTAAGGAAAATTAGCCTCAATTATCCAGGACAATGATAATATTCTGTACTGTGCCCGTTGTAGACGGTCATTGAGGAACTCTCTGTAGCGGATAGCCTTCCCGACTTCCTTACCCTCCGGACCACACGTTGATAGGATGGGATGTGTCCTCAGACCAGCTTAGGCACGAGGCTGATAACCTGGGGTATTGTGTCAAATGAGAGAAGAGCCATGGACATGTCCGAGGAAACACACCCCCAAAAGAAAAGAAAATCTATGAAGAATAGTTCAGGCTTAAGAAGAATTCGTTAACAATTTATTAAAACACATCGAATCCCTCACCCACCGCAGATGGTTCAAAATCCGGCTAGTGCACAAAAATAAAAATAAATAATTGTTCTTAAAACTGATGTTAAACTAACCCTCTGGAATATCCTAATTACAAATATCCATGAAGTTCAAGAAACATCCAAGGATGTGCCACGTAATACAGTCCCTAAACAATTGCAGAAAATATTTAACTGAAAAATACGAATAATCACATACTGAATTTACAGCAAGGAAAGACTGTTAATGGATCTGCGGCAACTAGAGTAAAAATTACATTTACTTGCACCAATAGAAATACGCTATGTTACGAAGGTGTCCGTAAAATCATAGCTACTGTACCTTTAAACAAGCCTTGGCCACACCGAATTGCAACACCGCTTCCCTTGCGTCATACGTCCGGGTGATTTGAAATAAGTTCACTAATATGTATGGACGGGGGAAGGTGCGTGTATTGTGAGTTGAAAAAAGGAGATTCTGAAGTTATTTAATAATTAGTCAATAAAACGATAAAACTGATAATATTACTTCACATAAATTTAACTTATTCTAAGACATGACAAGAATCAAATAAATACGTCATATAAGTGTTAACAGATTTCGTTTCCCTGGGACCAGACTATCTTCGGACTCAGAAGACCAGTGGGTTCATATCCCATCGTCAACCGATCTTGAAATGGTTTTCCGTGGTTTCCAATTTTTAGCTCCAGGCAAATGCCGGCCACCGACGCTTCTATCCAATTCTTTGCCCAGTTTCAGAAATTGTACTGTATCTCTCATTAACTATTCTGGTGAGTCTGGCGTCAGGAAGGGCACCTGGCCGTAAAAATCCATTCACCTCATTTAAAAAAATCATCTTAGTTCAACCCCAACCCCGTGGAAACGGCAATAATATGGGTTGGAAATAATAATAATAATAATAATAAGTATAATATTAATAATGATGATAAAGCACCATTAGACTTCTCGAGACATCTCTTGCCTCTGCTAATTACAGTAGGTAGCTCGGTAGGCTGCCTGTCCGTCATTCATATCTGTCATTTCCAGAAGGCATTCTTATTCTGACATCATACGAAACAGAAATAGACGAAGGTAACTTTCTCATCGCTATCTATGTTTTAGTAACTAATTAGTACGCTCATATCAATGATTTATGTGTATCTGTTTACTTACACTGCTTAATAATGCCAACGGAGACATGAGAAAAGTAGCTATCGTAGGTCATGGTCGATCGAAAGTAGGCCTACTGATTATTGAGGAGAATAAAGACTTCGTTAGTATCAACGTACGATTGTTGTTTCAACACATTTAAATTTTAACAAGTGTATGAAGCTTAAAAATCAAAATGCATGATGCTTTGAAACAACACAGAAGAGCAACCACGTGTGATAGAATTCGAGAGCTTACTATCATTTAATATTATAGAATAACGACGTTGTGTTAGGAGTTGTACTTACGTTTCCCAGATAATTAGCCTTCGCTCTCGGGTCTACCTTAAGCATTATTGAAAAAACAATGACCGATGAAAGAGTATATCCAATTTTATGCGGACTCGCACGTTCAGTACCATTCATCACCATGCTTACTGCTCGCCACACTCAGATGAGAGTGCGCTGTTGCCGCTCTGCTATGGGCAAGGCCTGGTTATAGGAAGCCTTGGCAAAATACTTCTGGTTTGACGACAGTATTGTAGAGACGTAGTTTTGCGTTTTGTGATATGCATTATTATTATTACTATTATTTTATTATTATTATTACATAACCTCAGTTTCAGGGTATTATTTATAAGTTAACGAGAAATACGCTACCGTTTCGCTATCGTTTTACCCTCAGGCTTGATTTTTCCCACGGACTAAGCGAGGGATCCCACCTCTGTACCACCACTGAGGTCAGTGTCCTGGTGCTTAAGACTCTGAGTCGGGGATACAACTGGGGTGTGTGACCAGCACTACGCCCAGGAGGCCTCACCTGCAAAGCGAACAGGGGCCTGATGATGGGAAGGGAAGAGTGGGATGAAGTGGGAAGGAGGCCTTACGGTAGGTACCATCCCGGCATTTGCCCGAAGACGAAGTGGTAAACCACTTCGAGGATGGCTGAGATGGGAATCGAACCCCCTCTACTCATTTGGACCACCCGAGGCTGAGTAGACCCCGTACCAATACTCTACCACCTTTCAAATTTCGTGGCAGAGCCGGGAATGGAACCGTGGACTTCCGGGTTGGCAGCTAATCACTACGCAACGGAGGCGACCTAACGAGAAATACATGAAACAAAAACGCTATTTAAGCTAACCTGTAGTTATCTGATATGAGGTCGTTATTCCACATTTAGGACCAATTATACCCACCAAACTGATAGCTTAGTGGAGTGGGCAGATAACCCAATCATAATTCGTTTCAAATTTCGTCACCACGTTCTCAAAGTTACGCACTGGCACGAAGGGCGTATCGTGTAAAGAGGACAGGATAGCGTTAGTTTACCTGCGCACTTCACACCAGAAAGCAGGTGAGTTATAACTCATGGTTCTTTAAATACCCCACGGCGTAGCCATGCGTGTTTAATCACTGACCACGACCACGATGGGTAGCTGCAGTAAGTCCAGAGACCAAAGGTTCGAATCCCGGCTCTGATAGCGAGTAACCTGAGAGTGGTTTTCACTGGTTTCCTTCACAATCTCTCCAGGTAAATGCAGATATAGATGTCCCGAGGCACCTATCCCATCCCGCGCTCTATTAATTACGGCTATTCACGATCACTACTACAGTCACCAGGGAAACAAAGGTTATAAATAAATAAATAAATAAATAAATAAACAAGTAAATAACAATTTAACTACGAATTATCCTCTTTCATTTACTATTTACCTTTCCAAGAGTGTACACAACAACTCATCAAAGTTTCATCGCAATCGGATATATGGTAACTTATATGCAAGCATAAAGGACATACATACATACATACATACATACATACATACATACATACAATGCAAATCAAAGAATGTGTTGGCGTTGTAATTTTCTTTGATGAAGTGCTTTTGGATACACAATATCTTGTTTCCGATAACTGCCTCTAAACTATTGTAAAATGGATTTATTAATTCAGAAACATTCTTGGGAGCGTCCACAATAACTCACCAAAGATCCATCGTAATCGGGTATATGGTAACTTGACTTTGTTGAAATGATTCGCGCTCCTTCACTCATGTTTAGAAGCTACTCGTGCCTCACCTATTGCAAAATAGATTTACTAATTCATAAACCTTAGCAGGAGTGTACACAACAACTCACCAAAGTTTAACGGCAATCGGATGAATGGTATATGAACGCATACGGGACTTTGTTGAAACGATTCACACTCTGTCACTCATTTGTTAAATCTACTCGTGCGCTACCTATTGTAAAATGCATTTACTAAGACATAATCCTTTGCAAGAATCGGATGAATGGTATATGAACACATACAGAATTTTGTTGAAACGATTGCCACGTCGTCACTCATTTGTTGAATGTTCTCGTGCGCTACCTATTGTAAAAAGGATTTACTATTTGCCTTTGCATGAGTGTACACTAAAATTACTCATCAAAGTGCCATAGCAATCGGATGAATGGTATATGAACGCATACGGGATTTTATTGAAAAGATTCGCGCGTCGTCACCAATTTGTTGAAAGGGAAATAGTAAAATGGATTTACTATTTGCCTATGCATGAGTGTACACTAACATTACTCATCAAAGATCCATCGCAATCGGATGAATGGTATATAAACGCATACGGGATTTTGTTGAAACGATTCGCGTGTCGTCACTCAGTTGTTGAATCTACTCGTGTGCTATCTATTGTAAAATTGATTCACTATTTGCCTTTGCATAAGTATACACTAACATTACTTTTTGACTTTTAAAGTCGGACATTTTTCGGTATTGACAGAATGTAATAATAAACAAAGTATTTATGGTTCCGCCTAGTCAATACATTGTTTTATTAGAGATTTTATCGTGACATAATCACTTGTCTTAACGTATGTTGGGACATGTTTCGGTGTCTAGTGACATTGACACCATCATCAGCCTACGGTTATTGGCAACACTCAATGACATTAAAATAATTATTAAAACAACACACACATGACTAAAATAACACTTTAAAAAGTTTTTAAAACACTGTCATAATGAAAGTTCAATAAAAAGTCTTAGAAAAAGGCTTGGTGCACTGTTTTGGTTTCCAATGTCCTGCTTCCGATAATACCGTAACCTCCGAAATCCAGCAAGAGGTGACCATACATAACTGGAAAAGAAAATCCCTGTGTGAACTATGATAAGTATTAAAACCGAAAAAGTGGAAAGCTAAACAAAGAAAAAGTGGAAAAATATATAAAAAAGAGAGTGGTGAACTTACGGTGTAGTTGTGGCAGCGAGAAATCGGGCCGTGCTGAGGCATACGGAGACTGTGCAGTACTGATATGGAATAGCTTGGGGGAAGCGGGCGAGGCTTCAGTCGAGAGGGGTGGGGGGAGGGTAAGAATACTGGCAATTTTGGAGGACAGGTGCGGGATAGGGGTATGGGGTTGAGGGGCGGGATGGGGGTATGGGATTGAGGGGTGGAATGAGCGGATTTGTAGATCCTCGATTAAATGATAAAATTAAGGTGGTTTGTATTTAACTCTGTAATTAGTTAAGGTCTCAAAGAGTACATTATTATTTTCAAAGTTGATCTCATTGATATTGGTTAGGGGGTCTGTTCTTTGGGCAAAATCTATTTCGATTTCTTCCAATATGTTCATTGTGGTACCTTTCTTAGCAAGATGCAGGATGCTCATGTCTTTGTTGATGTCAGTGAATTCATGTTTACTGTCCTTCATGTGGTTGGCCATAGCGGAAAATTTATTGTATTTTAGAGCGTTAAAATGTTCACCATATCTTGTAGCAAATGACCTACTGGTTTGTTCACAATAATTAGCTTCGCATTTGGTGCATTTCAATTTGTATATGCCTGATTTACTAAACTTGTTCGTGTGGTTCAATTTGTTGGTGTTAAATAAAATATCTTTATTTGTATTAGTTGTTTTGTAGGCTATTTTTAGACCGCGTTTCTTAAAGATATTGGAAATGCTGTAAGATTTATTGTTAAAGTACGTGAAGACTGCGTACTTAGGTGGCTCTTTTTGTTCTGGCGTTAGGTGGGTGACCGGTTTGTTTTTAATTTTATTAATGATGTTGTTAACTATCTGTGGTGCGAATCCGTTTATTTTAGCAACTTGCTTAATGATTTTTAGCTCTTCGTTTAGGCTTGCTTGGTCTAGAGGAAGGGAGAAGGCTCTGTTGATCATGCTCAGAAATGCGGCTTTCTTTTGATTACCTGGGTGATTAGAGTCCTGCCTTATGGTTGTATGTGTTTGGGTTGGCTTTCTGAAAATTTTGTATGTTAATCTATTATTAATCCGACTGACTGTGATGTCAAGAAAGTTTATTTTATTGTTTACCGCTGATTCTGCCGTGAATTGTATATTTTTATCCAGACTATTTAATTTGTGTACCAATCCTTCTATGTTCAGGGTCGTCTCATCTAATATTACAAATACATCGTCCACGTATCTTGCCCAAAAAATATCCCATCAATTTTGTTTATGATTTCCTCATGCTCTAGGTGATCTAAGTATATATTGGCTACTATGCCAGAGAGCGGGGAGCCCATTGACAGTCCCTCTTTTTGCTTGAAGATTTTATTATTAAAGGTGAAAAAATTATTCATAAGTGTGAACTCAAGTAGTGTCATAAATTCACTGATTTCTACTTTCGATAACGAGCTACTGCTAGACAGGTTTTGTTCAATGACCTTGAGCGAAGGTTTGATGGGAATGTTTGTATACATGTCCTTCACATCTACACTGTGTAAGGAGTGTTTGCTCATTAATTTAAGTTTCATTGTTTCATCGCAGAAATGGAGTGTGTTCTTCAGGGATTTGTTGGCTTTGTAGGTGAAATGTTTTTCAAGAAATTGTTGGCAAAATTTAGCGGTTCTGTAGAGAGGGCTGTTTCTAAAATTGATTACGGGTCTTATGGGTGTACCTTCTTTATGGATCTTGGGGAGGGCTCTCAAGGTGGGTAATCCCGGGTTCATGTTGATTAGATTATTTGTTTGTTTATCGCTCAAGATAAACATAGAGTTTTTCAGAATGCTTTTCAATTTTCTTTGTATGGACTGGGTGGGGTCTTTTTTGACTTCATCAAATTTAGAGTTTTTAAGGAAGTCATGGGTGTTATTAACATATACCTCCCTATCCATCAGCACGACCGTGTTCCCTTTGTCCGCTTTTGTGACAATTATATCGTTACTATTGATTTTTCTTTTTAATTTTTTAAGATGATTTAGGTTCGGTTTCTGGTTAGTATTGGTGCTGATTATTTTTTGGATTTCCTTATTTGCCGTGAATCTAACCTCCTTCTGCTTGTCAATTGGGAGTCTTCGTGTAGCAGTTTCTGTTTCCGCTACTAAATTTGTAAGTGTCTTATCGTTAATTTCAACTTCCCAGTTATGTTTTGGTCCCCTGCCTAGTATTTCGAGTTCTTGACGATCGAAATTGACGCTTGATAGATTTTTGACGGGTGGAGAAAATTGTCCTTTGGTATGCTGTTGGTTGTTAAACTGTTTCTTAGATTCCCTGATTTTTCTGGTTTTATTCTGTACGAATTGTAAATTCCTAAATTTGTTATCCAATGACAACACTTTTTTGTTGATTTTCTTGAAAAGAATTTGATTAACTGTGAGAGAATATTCATCCCAGTCTTGTTTTTTTTTTGCTGGATAGGTTTGCGGCTTCTAGATGCGTACGGTATAACTTATTATTAAGGTTGTTTTTCTTGATGTATAGGAATTTAATTTCTCTTTGGAAAACCCTGCTGTTGATTATTCTTTGCGTTCTAACTTCGTACTTGTTTAATGCGCCCTTTTTCTGGTAAGCCTTGAAGTGTGAAGGGGTTATGTTGTGTTCTCGGCATTTCTTTAAACTAAAGTCCTTGATGGTGCTGGCCAATTTGACTTTGAGGTCTTTATATTTGTAACGCGCTCTTTTGGCGCAGTTAGCTTGGCTTGCTTCGTACACTTTTTGACTTTTAAAGTCGGACATTTTTCCGTATTGACAGAATGTAATAATAAACAAAGTTTTTATGGTTCCGCCTAGTCAATACATTGTTTTATTAGAGATTTTATCGTGACATAATCACTTGTCTTAACGTATGTTGGGACATGTTTCGGTGTCTAGTGACATTGACACAATCATCAGCCTACGGTTATTGGCAACACTCAATGACATAATAATAATTATTAAAACAACACACACATGACTAAAATAACACTTTAAAAAGTTTTTAAAACACTGTCATAATGAAAGTTCAATAAAAAGTCTTAGAAAAAGACTTCGGAGGTTACGGTATTATCGGAAGCAGGACATTGGAAACCAAAACAGTGCACCAAGCCTTTTTTTTTATGTCCTAAATGCTGTGATTGTTCATTTCAAAGTTCTGGAATTCACAATTTCCACTTTGTTATTATTTTTATTATATTTTTCTGTTATTGGTATTTTGAATGTGATTTATTTCTTGTAGATCATATTATTATCTCCACACTTACAAACGTGCCATAAGTATTGGGAGATTGTGATTTTCGGAACATTGAAGTGGGCAGAGCATTTAGGACGAGAATATTTAGCGGAACGAAGGGAAGGTGCATGGTGGAGGGGAGGGGGCGGGAGGGTTAGTGTTTACGAGATATGCTCATAGGTGGCGCTACCGGTCGACATGTTGCTAGTACATCAGTCATCCACCAGACAGCGCTGAAGTCTTAGGTACCAAGAATTAGCATGGCTGTTGGCCATCTGTAGTTGTAGGTAATCTGTTGTGATGACACTGTTTATTTATTCATCATGTTAGAAGTGGGCCAAATAAATAGCACGAGACTTAATACAGCAAATAGGAAAGGAGAGAATTACCCCTCAGTAGACTCATACAATTACACACGGAAATTAATTAAGGAACAAAATGACAACAAATAGTACAGGAGAATATAACATAAATGATTTGGTGAGTGCAAAAAGGAACATATTTTTAAAAAATCAAAAATTTAACTGAGATAGCCATTTTATTCCTGATGGCAAGCCTTATCTTTTTCGTTGAAAATGGTACATATTCCAAAGCAGTGGACAGTGTTTTCAGTGACCAAAAATTTTCATTGGTTGGATGAAGGGACACATTTCTGGAATAAGTCCCCTTTTCAATTAAACGCTGCACCTGCTGTCAGCGCAGGTCAATCCTGTGGTACGAAGCAATAATGTAAGAAATGACGATGTTCAGGACTTTAAGAACTGGTGGCCCCAATACTTTCTAAAGTTGCCAAAAATCCTTGAAGACAGAAAACTGTAATTTGCTCTAAGCAAGTATAAGTACTTATGTTGCCGAAGTGACATGAGCGGATACGTGACAACCTCTGAGGTCATCGATGGTGCAGTCCAACTAACCTTCAAGCTCAATAAGACCAGCCGCATAATGCTTCCTTCATGCTAGGTGTATGATGGAAAGGTAAGTATGTAGCACCTTTTCTTTTTAATTTGGCTCCTTTGTATTTTTAGTAATAATTACTAATAAGATAAGTGATATTTTAAAGCTTGTCCAAGTATATCCCAGACCAGTATATACATTTCTATGAGAAGTTCCACACTTGGCCAACGGCAGGAGCTGTAGACCAGAACAATGAATAACTATAAAACAAATGATGGTGGACGTATTTTTGGGTAATAATGTGTTACTGCTTAATAGACTTTTGAATTGCAAGTGTATTATACATTATCTGCCTCTACAATGATCTTTCTCAAATTTGAGTGCAAATAGGGACATATTACTTTACAAAAAAATGGCATATCTTGAAAACGGTATGTAATATGATTTCCATATTTTGTAGTTGAATATGCAGATATATGTTGTCCAAATGCCTAACAGTAACTTTCTCGATAAAACCATTCGTTTAGCTACAAAACAGTGTTTCCCTTCTCCTGACAAGTATGGATTTTGGAATGTGTACCTCCTTCAACTCCCCGATTCAAATATTCATGTTGGTTTTTCGAGAAGGAGGTCTATTAGCTTCATAAAATGCAGTTAAAGCATTCGCTCCTTCATTTCCAGATTAATTCGATAAAGGACGCTCTTAAACAAGAGAAAAATAAGAATTGTGTAGAAGGAGAAGTCATCTCTCTTACGGGTGAAGTCAAGCGAGCAGATTCGCTAGACTCGATATCAAATGTGTGTGGTAGTTCCATAGTAAAATTTGACTGGAGGAACAGCAGACCAAGCCGAAAAGAATGATCGATAGCGTGGTGAAGCAGATCAAATATCTAAGAAGAAGAATTCAGTCATATTGAGGCACACAATGAAAACTTAGAAAATTTCCTTCGAGTAAAACAGAGTTCGATGATAGTGAATTTTATGAACGGAATCAAAGTAAACTTTGTCCGTTAAACATTTAAGATATTATCAGTGAGTAGAATTTAGACCATTTGGATATTGAGCAGAGATTATGCTACGTGAATTCAGCGCATACGAACATTGGAATAAATGATTAGGCGATAGTTTTCATAGTTAGAAACGAAAGTGAATAATGAGAAATACTGTAGAATGAACATTTTAAGTGAATTTAGGTACACAAGTGAATGGATTTAAATACAGTGCTACATCGAAACAAGGCTACGCGAGTGATTCAGAAATAAGGAGGATTTATGAATTATTAGAGTATGAACTTCTACGCATGAACATTGAAGAACATTTTAAAAATACAATTATCTAGCATAGCCTATTATTCAACGGAAAGCAGTTATGTTTCAACCATAGAATAAAAATATGAGTTGAAGGGGATATTGAATTCAACATTAGACTACTACAGTGGAGAATATGGAGTAGAAAAATATTATAAGGGGGCTTTTTGAACAAAGACGATGGTTAGGTCTGGAAAGACCTAGAAGAACATCAAAATGCAAACGAATAGCACGTTGAAATCAACAAAATCTGAAAGATAAAGACGACCATACCAGAAGACATCATTAGAGGTTTGTCCAATTATCCTGCAGAAGATGATGGCTACTCGGCTACAAGAGACGTGTTGGAGCAAATTGGAACCATGGGAGAGTCAACAGTGGAGGTACGACTACATCTGGAATACGAAAGGAGCACGAAGCGTAATTCTAAAATGGAAACATGGAGGAATTACAGGCAGGCAGGCCGACGTTGCAGTTCATCAAGGTAGCGTTTACACCATTATCTTTAAAGTAAGGATAACATGTAATAATTTGAAAATTATATTATAATTGAACAAGCAGTTGTATTTACGAAAATGTAATACAGAACTCTGTGGAATAGAATGAAAAGAAAGTAAGAAAGAAAGCTATTGAATCTTATCTTCTCTCTATATAAAATTGAATGTTACGTGATAGTTTGTATGTGTGTGTGTGTGTAACCGACAGTAGTGGCTACGCTGGCTAAAGCACAGCATTAGGTCATGGGACCAAGCTCTCTGCTGACTCGGTAGACGCGTGGGTTCGAGCCCCACCGTCGGCCGTCCTTGAAATGGTTTTCCGTGGTTTCCCATTTTCAACACCAGGCAAATGCTGGGACGGTACCTTCTGACAGGCCACGGCCACTTCCTTCCACATCCTCGCCAAGTTTCATTCACCATCATTCATTTCATCTCTCATTAACTCCTCGCATGAGGTTGGCGTCAGGAAGGGCATCCGACTGTAAAACCCATCGCCACAAAGACTTCCATCGCATCTCATCCCCGACCCCGTTGGAAAACGGGAATAATAAGGGGTAGTCATACATGTGTGTGTGTGTGTCCTTTATGCGTTCATATACCATCCACCCGATTGCGATGGAACTTTGATGAGTAATGTTAGTGTACACCCATGCAAAGGTAAATGGTGAATCCATTTTACAATAGGTAGCACACGAGTAGATTCAACAACTGAGTGACGACGCGCGAATCGTTTCAACAAAATCCCGTATGCGTTCATATACCAGTCACCCGATTGCGATGGAACTTTGATGAGTAATGTTAGTGTACACTCATGCAAAGGCAAATAGTAAATCTATTTTACAATAGGTAGCACACGAATAGATTCAACAACTGAGTGACGACGCGCGAATCGTTTCAACAAAATCCCGTATGCGTTCATATACCATTCAACCGATTGCGATGGAACTTTGATGATTACTGTAATGTTTGTGTATACTCATGCAAAGGTAAATAGTGAATCCATTTTACAATAGATAGCACACGAGTAGATTCAACAACTGAGTGACGACACGCGAATCGTTTCAACAAAATCCCGTATGCGTTCATATACCATTCATCCGATTGCGATGGAACTTTGATGAGTAATGTTAGTAATAAACAAAGTTTTTATGGTTCCGCCTAGTCAATACATTGTTTTATTAGAGATTTTATCGTGACATAATCACTTGTCTTAACGTATGTTGGGACATGTTTCGGTGTCTAGTGACATTGACACCATCATCAGCCTACGGTTATTGGCAACACTCAATGACATTAAAATAATTATTAAAACAACACACACATGACTAAAATAACACTTTAAAAAGTTTTTAAAACACTGTCATAATGAAAGTTCAATAAAAAGTCTTAGAAAAAGGCTTGGTGCACTGTTTTGGTTTCCAATGTCCTGCTTCCGATAATACCGTAACCTCCGAAATCCAGCAAGAGGTGACCATACATAACTGGAAAAGAAAATCCCTGTGTGAACTATGATAAGTATTAAAACCGAAAAAGTGGAAAGCTAAACAAAGAAAAAGTGGAAAAATACACACATCAAAAAAAGTTTTGCATCACCTCGGTTCCAAGATTTCCGGAACCGTTAAATACAAAGGGAATAGAGATCAACACAAACAACATTTCAGCTCGTTTTATTGCTCATGAGACCCACACATTGCATGTTGTACCATCATACAGCTAGACTTTCAGCATTTGTGGTCCAGATTGCAGTACACACCACTACCTCTAATACCCAGTAGCACGTCCTCTTGCATTGATGCATGCCTGTATTCGCCGTGGCATACTATCCACAAGTTCATCAAGACACTGTTGGTCCAAATTGTCCCACTCCTCAACGACAATTCGGCGTAAATCTCTCAGAGTGGTTGGTGGGTCAAGACGTCCATAAACAGCCCTTTTCAACATATCCCAGGCATGTTCGATAGGGTTCATGTCTGGCGAACATGCTGGCCACTGTAGTCGAGCGATGTCGTTATCTTGAAGGAACGCATTCACAAGATGTGCACGATGAGGTCGAGAATTGTCGTCCATGAAGACAAATGCCTCTCCAATATTCTGCCGATATGGTTGCACTATGGGTCGGAGGATGTCATTCAGGTATCGTAAAGCCGTTTCGGAGCCTTCCATGACCACCAGTGGCGTACGTCGGCCCCATATAATGCCACCCCAAAACATCAGGGAACCACCACCTTGCTGCACTCGCTGGACAGTGTGTCTAAGACGTTCAGCCTGACCAGGGTGCCTCCAAACACGTCTCCGACGATTGTCTGGTTGAAGGCATATGCGACACTCATCGGTGAAGAGAACGTGATGCCAAATCCGTGGGGTCCATTCAGCATGTTGTTGGGCCCATCTGTACCGCGCTGCATGGTGTCGGGGTTGCAAAGCTGGACCTCGCCATGGACGTCGGGAGTGAAGTTGCGCATCATGCAGCCTATTGCGCACAGTTTGAGTTGAAACACGACGTCCTGTGGCTGAACGAAACGCATTATTCAACATGGTGGCATTGCTGTCAGGGTTCCTCCGAGCGGCAATCCGTAAGTAGCGGTCATCCACTACAGTAGTAGCCCTTGGGCGGCCTGAGCGAGGCCTGTCATCGACAGTTCCTGTATCTCTGTACCTCCTCCATGTCCGAACAACATCGCTTTGGTTCACTCTGAGACGCCTGGAAACTTCCCTTGTTGAGAGCCCTTCTTGACACAAAGTAACAATGCGGACGCGATCGAACTGCGGTATTGACCTTCTAGGCATGGTAGAACTACAGACAACATGAGCAGCGTACCTTCGTCCTGGTGGAATGACTGGAACTGATCGGCTGTCGTACCCCCTCCGTCTAATAGGCCCTGCTCATGTATGGTTGTTTACATCTTTGAGCAGTTTTAGTGACATCTATGAACAGTCAAAGGGACTGTATCTTGGATACAATATGCACAGTCAACGTCTATATGCCGGAGATCTGGGAACCGAGGTGATGCAAAACTTTTTTTGATGTGTGTATATAAAAAAGAGAGTGGTGAACTTACGGTGTAGTTGTGGCAGCGAGAAATCGGGCCGTGCTGAGGCATACGGAGACTGTGCAGTACTGATATGGAATAGCTTGGGGGAAGCGGGCGAGGCTTCAGTCGAGAGGGGCGGGGGGAGGGTAAGAATACTGGCAATTTTGGAGGACAGGTGCGGGATAGGGGTATGGGGTTGAGGGGCGGGATGGGGGTATGGGGTTGAGGGGTGGAATGAGCGGATTTGTAGATCCTCGATTAAATGATAAAATTTTGAAGGGTGAAATGCAGTAAGTAGGCTACATCAAAAAATATCATCGCACACTAATACAGTGCATTCCATGATGTGCTGTGAAGGGGAAAGGAGAAATAGGACTTTCAATGAAAAACAAGGAAAACACTCAATACTGCTAGAATTCATCATGTTTTATTTAAAAAGTTGTCAACGAAGAGAAGATAACAGCGAGAGCCTAGATCAAACTTAGCAAAAATACAGTAATCAAATCTGGTCCTCCTAAAAGTATGTGTTGAGGCATGTTCCTTTCTTCTTTCTTGCCAAAGTATAACAGTAGGGTCCAGCACATAATAATGGACCTAGTTCCTCCTTGATATAATGGCTGACACCGATGAACCGCAAATTACTACAACACATACCAGTGTGTATGTTGAAACAGTAAACTTATTAAATGTGTAACTTAATGCTTGAAACGGGGAACTTGAATTTGCTGACATGTGTATGTTTGCATCTACTATAAGTTAACTACATTTTAAAAGAATCATTGTGTTTTTGATATTAATTCATTTAGGGCTTTCGATAACATATTCATTTAGCCCCATGTATTTGGAAATGTGTATGATTTGTTGATGATGATATTTGTTGTTTTAACGGGCCTAACATCTTGGTTATCGGCCCCTAATTGTTTGGGTGAACGTGAAGATGAAAATCAAATGTAAACTATAACTGAAACTAACTACAAACTTATATACTAGAAGAAGAAATGGAAAACAAAAGGAGAATAAGGCAAACAAAGGACAGGTGGAAAAGAAATGCCCTCAAACCCTCGAAGAATGAGGATCGAGGAACTTGGAAGGAAGGAGAGCCACGAAAGGCCCCAGATGCAATGGAAAAAGGGGGAAGACCGGACCCAGCTCAGTAATCCCTCGGGGTCGCCATCTCCCGAACTCACCAGCCGTGAGCCCCTGAGGGTGTAGCAATATCCAGGGTGCACCAAAGGTGGTGGGGCTACATACACCCTGCCTCCTTGAGGGCCTTGAGCAGAAGGCAGGAGATAACAAGAAAAGAAAAAAGAAGGCTGACCCCTCGCAGGAGGAGGGTATCAGAAAAGATGAGACAAGGGCCAATTAAGGCGGGAAAGGAATAGACTCCCTAGGTTTCGGATACCCTAATACCGTCGGGGTTGGAAGAGAACGAGAGTTGACCAAGTGAGGTCGACAGGAAAGAAGACAGAGAGGAGCCCGGCACATGTAAGTGGAAGCAATACGGGACTCAGCTGGAGCCCCGTGGTCGCCAACCCACGTCCCACTGGATGTGAGCCCCTGGAGGAGAGTACGATTTGTATGATAATCTGTGTTATTGTGGTATCTGTAGTAGTGTGTATACTTCCTGTAATTCAGGTGAGGCACGATCGACTCTAGACAGGTCGGAACGCTGAGATTTGGCAACATGTTCATCAGTCATACCCTTGTCAGGCGGGAACACGAAGGGAACGTTCAGTCTAGCAGGTGTTCTTGTTTATCTCATAGGGATATTTCCTTCTATATTTTAGTTAGTTATTATTGTTTTAAGGGGTAGAACTACGAGGTCATCTGCGCCTCTTCTATATTTTATTTCTTACGCTTTGTACGTTTATACGCTTTATAGTAGCGTTTATACTACCCTTCCAGGTGAGTTTTCTTAAACTGGAATCCCTAATGGAGAAAACACTGGCGAGTGTGCTTTGTATCTGGCAAATATGGCAAATACGGTACATGGAATTAACACATACCGGTATCGTACTTCATGTTTTAAACTTTGAATTTCCTGGAATGTTTCGGCACCGTAACATTGCCAGATAAATGTTGTAACGCACATTATCCAATTAAGGGAGGCTACACACCAGTGTTTAGGGTTCCAAGTGACGAAAATCTGCGCCAGGCCTGCATTTGGGACCCTTCGAAATAGTCTGTAGGTTGCATAAATCATTTTCAGAAAGGTCATATTATTAAAGCAGAGAAATATAAGGGCTCATCTGGAGAATGGAAGGAGCACACGATGGATAGATTGAAATTGTCATCAGGAGCCCTGCCTATATTTATTCTATATATGCCGTCTGACTTGTCTATTCCTGAAACCAAGAAGTGAAGGGGTACTAAGGACGGAAGAGTCAAGCTCGGTGAAGTTCTTGAATTGAAAGCACAAGAATTTTGTTGAAGTTCATTATTAGTTTCCTTCATTTGCTGTTGCATTCACAATAAAACACAGCTGTTCAAGGATTAGTTTATTTATACCAGTTGTGATAGTGTAGTAATGTATCAGTGCAATTTTCAAAAGATTCCACAAATAACAATGTTTCATTTCTTCAAGTTTTAGAGGCAGAAAAGAAACTGAGATTTAAATCTCTCTTAGGCACAAAATCTGCCAAGTATGGTGGTCTGAAATGGTCTTTTGACACTTACGAAGACTCACAAAATGTAAATACGGAAGGGACATGTTCTGCAAATGTAGCCCCATTTTTAAGCATTGTTCAGGAAACGAATATTTTTAAATTTCAAGTTGACTCTTCCCGACTTCTGCGTTTATCAGGTTATGCTCCATTCGAGGTCTCCTTAAAGCTTGAATGTTCACTTTGTGTTGATTGTTTAGTACGTAAAGAAGCCTCTACCAATGATACTTACTTTGACTCCCTTAACAGAGGTGGTCTCACTGTTCCATCAGACCTAGTGAACCGTACCACATTGCTGTGCGAATGACATGTTCTTAAACTGTCAAGATCCAAAGAAGGTGTTAGTAGTTGTGTCTAAAACAATTCTGTTTGGTGGTACTGGTATCCCAAATGATGTGTGCCTTTGTGGAGTGGAAATTAGTCTATTAAGTGAAAAATTACTTTCAGTTGTTGCCACAGTATTGCTAAACAATTTATTCACAGTCAAGAAATGATGCTGTTGATGTCAGTGAATTTGGTTATGGAAAAAGAAAGTTGCAGCACTTTACGAGGGAAGCAGAAGTACGGTAATCTGATACAGTTATGGAATACCAGCAGCAACATACTATTTCTATAATGGTACCGTAGTAAATTATTTACATACATGTGCTGGGGAATCGAGAGTTTATAGGCCTACAGTGTGAAGATGTTACGGGAAATAGCTTACATTTTTGCATCACATAACCCTCAATTGCATCTTCTTACACCATATTATTATTATAACACCGCCATTTGTTTTATTATCATACTTCAGAGTAGTAAAATACGAAAAGAAACCAAAAGAACTTTCTTTATTTTGCTAAACACTTTTTTGTTGGTAAATTATTTCCGTGTCATTCATGCCTAATATCAGCTGCTTGGCTCTTATAACAACACGATCATATGCACGTTATTCATTTATTTCCGATTGTAACACTGGTCATGTGTAAATAAAAATAAACAGATGGTTTCCTAAGCATGTACGGTACATTATGTTTGTCCAATATTAATTCCGTAGTTTTTGTCGCCTCCCTTGCTAGCAAACAGCTGTTCATGCGCTCGTGACTAAGTATGACTGATAATAGCCGTAGCTACAGTGTTGTCAGGTTGAACCTTCCGACCTTTCTAGAGTCGACCGTGGGTGAGGACTGGAAAGGAGGCAGCCGTAGCCTTAAGTTGGGAACCATCCCAGCGTTAGCCTGGAGTGGAAGTGGGGAAACCTTGGGAAACCATTTCTTGGATGGCCGAGGTGAGAATCGAACCTACCTCTTCTCAGTTCTGCCTCACAAAGATGAGTGTGCGCCGTTCCAACAGTCAGACCAGAATTACATTACTTAATCAAGCTTGGAAACTAGCCCAGGACCTCAGGAGTGGCAGCAACCACACCACAAGGTGGTCTTATTACAGAATCAATTGATGAAAAAATCCCTCCATGTAAGCTTAGACATTGGCATCCTACGTGTTGAAAAATATTGCAAATAACGTGTGGGAATAAAATACTACCTATAGGTATATCAACCATTACATTGGCATACAATAAATCAATTATATTTGTCTTGTATCTAACTCGCTGTTACAGAATATCATCGACAGAACCTAACACTTATGACCAGGATTATAAAATAAAAATTGGCAGATAAGGGTGGGGTTATCGGGCCAATGGTTCCATGGTTTTATTGGATTTTCACGTTGGACTTGGTTCCACAGGACAAGAACACATTAATGTTTATAGTTACACATTGGTAAGATTATAATATGATCCTAGGCCATTAAACCTATTAGACCATGGGGGCGTGTGTTAAGTTTTAATGACCTGTAATTACAGTCCTACATGGCATTACTACCTATTCTAACTAACAGGTGCACGAACTGATCTGTTTTGAATACCGTACTGTAATAATTTGAAATTCAAGGAAGGGGAAAAAAATTAAAGCTTAGACACGTTGTCATGAATCATGAGATTTATTTTCTATTGCAATGTGAAATTAATTAATTGATTATTAACACTCCTCAAGATCTTCAGTACACACATGCAATAGGCCCAATTAAATATCTCTGCGAGCTGTAATCAAATTGTTGCAATGGTTTATGGAACCCAATCTTATTCATCTTGTACTCTACCGTAGGTCTATATTATAGGCCTATTAACAAAACCCATTACGAGAACCCCCAGTACCTAGTTCCACTACTCACTGCCAAAACATTACGGTAACACAAACTTCTTACCTGGTCATAGACTGGATAATTTCTTAAGAGAGTAATTGCCACATATTCCTCTGCTATTTCGAGAACAGCGATTTACGATTTGTTTTTTTCCTTCTTCCGGTGATAGGAACAGTTCACAGAATTTGGTAGGTCTACCTATGGGATAAATAATAGTGAAAGTTAATTGATATGTCAAGTAGAATGTCACCTGCGTCTAATATCAATTCAAAACTAGGCCTATATTTTTCACAGCCACTACAGAAACACAAAACTTAAATTCTTAAAATAAGCGTACTTACTCGCCGTAGCAGAAGAAGGGCTGTTCACTTCTCATTACCACGAAGAGGATGTGGTGTAAGAAAGATGAGAAAGAAGACAGCTTATTTAGGGCCAATATCATTTCACAACACGACAACATACCATATTCTTTGCACCGTACCAAGCATTCAACACACAAACAGAGCCGCCATGATTTGAATTCCGCCAACCCAGTAGAAATAATGTTTATTTAATGAAAAGTGCCGTAATTATCGCCAGTGAGCAAGATAACTACAAGGAAATGTCGGTTAAGACTTCAGAGTATATTCAGTAAATGTATTAACTGAATGTTGGGATATTTTGTTACTTTTAATTTCAACGTTGGATCATGCATATGTTGGCAACACGATATACAGCGTTCCAATCGGCTGACTGATTTACTACACCGATGGTACCAAATAAATCCTATCTGGTTGACACCCCCTGGTCATCACTTCCCTCTCTTAGCATTGTCGTTCATGGCCCTGCCACTGTTGGCGCGGAAGTCGCTCTGCAACTCAACACGTGCGAAACCCACGAGGTTAATACTGTAAACTCCTGCGCGCGAGAAGTCACATATGCGAGGGAATTTGTTTCTTTGTAATGTTTTACGAATGTCTGTGTTAGAGGCTGAGCAGTGCCTTGTGTGTGCAAAGAACTACATTTTCTATTGCATCGAGAAAATTTCGTACTGTTTCGTTCCTGGATGTAAATCGGGTTATGGAAGGAAAGCTGATGATACACCTTTTTTCACATCGCCAAAAGAAACAAATCTGTTTGCGAAATGGGCGAGAGTTATTCCGCGGAAAGATAAGCGATTGTCTATCAAAAGTAGAATATGTGACGTGCATTTTTCGGAAGATTTAATTATAAAGGCGAACTGTTTGTTAGTGAACTGTGAGAATGTGGAACTTTCTCATGTGAAGTGGAAATTGATACCAGGATCAATACGTCTCATTTTTTTTTTCTTCAAATTTACCGAAATATCTATCCACTGGAGAGCCTCCGTGGCTTAGGCGGCAGCACGCCGGCCTCTCACCGCTGGGTCCGTGGTTCAAATCCCCGTCACTCCATGTGAGATCTGTGCTGGACAAAACGGAGGCAGACAGGTTTTTCTCCGGGTACTCCGGTTTTCCCTGTCACAATTTCATTCCAGCAACACTCTCCACTATCATTTCATTTCATCTGTCATTCATTTAATCATTGCCCCAGAGAAGTGCGTCAGGCCTCGGCAGCCGGCACAGTTCATATCCTCGCCGCTAGATGGGGGCTTCATTCATTCCATTCCTGACCCGGTCGGAGACTGGAAGCAGGCTGTGGATTTTCATTTTTCATCTATCCACTGATGTAAGATCACGAAAGGCGCCCAGCAGGAAACAATTGAGCTAAGGATTGGGAAGGAAGCGGCCGTGTATTAAGTTACGAATCGTCCCAACATTTCCCTGGAGTAGAAGTGGGAAACCACGGGAAACCACTTTCAGAATGGCTGAATTGAACCCTCCTCTTCACAGGTTTGCCTCACGAGGTCCAGTGACTCCATTCCAGCCCCAACATCAGAATTAAAATTTCTAGGCAGAGCCTGGCCGGCCGACGGCCAGGAACGCTTGTTGCTACACCACGAGATAGGCCTACTTCATTTGAGAAAAGTGCCAGAGTTATTCGCAATCTGATGTTTGTTTTATGTGCTCAAAAGTGACAAAAATATTCTATTATAGCCTAGTTGTTGCTTATTTTAGGGGCTGTGTCATCGTGGTCATATAGCCCCGTATATTTGGCTGTGTGTGGAATTTGTGTGATAACCTGTGATCTTATATGGCTGTACTAGTGTATGTATTTATAAATTGGGATTAGGATTGGGAAGGAGGTGACCGTGGCCATACGTTAGGAACCAACCCAGCATTTACTTGGAGTAGAAGTGGGGAAACCACGGAAAACCACTTCCAGGTTGGTTGAGGTGGGAATCGAACATCTTCTTCTCAGTGTTGCCTCACGAAACTGAGTGTAGCCTACTTCGTTCAAGCCCTCACACCAGAATTAAAGTTTCTTGACAGAGTCAAGAATGAGGCGGACATATAATAATAATAATAATAATAATATTAAGGGCCTACCTACCAATAAAATAAACTCCCATACAATTCTTCGCTTCCGCTACCGTCCCTGATCAATATCATGGTCTGTATCCGAGTCTCCGGATGTTGTTTCAACTTTGACTTCAGTATCAGACTCACCATTATGATTTTTTTTGCCTATTTTCAATTTTGAAAAAAATAGGCTTATGAGATCACCTTTTGTCCGTGTGTGTGTGCGTGTGTGTGTCACCCTAATAACGTCTAAAAGGCTGGAGCGATTTCATTGAAACTATGTAAGTTCATAGCACTATTCCGAACGACTCCTACCGTGCCCTCCAACTTTTGTTACGTCTCACCAATCCAACATGGCGGCTGTGCGAAATATTTTACCAGCATTCAATATCTCCGAAACTATTCCCGATATCAACCTGGAATTTTTTTACGGTGATAAAGGGAACTACTAGAAGTTCATCTATGTGACTTTTGAAAAACTGGTAACTACAAAACCAACACAGCAGCCACGCGAATTTGCGACTTTTAAATAGACGTTTCTCGCGATTTAACCAACCAAACGCAATGAAACTTGGTACAGTATATGTTTATACACATTGTAATGCACCGACATCTAACTTCGTTCAATTGTTTACATAACTACAAGATGACGGATGTGCAAAATATTTCACCGGCATTCTATATCTCTGAAACTATTAGCGGTATCACCCTGAAATTTTGTACGGAGATAAAGGGAACTACTGGAAGTTCTTCTCTAAGACTTTCAAAAACCGGTTAACTACAAAACGAACATGGCGGCCAAGCGAATTTGAAAATTTTAAATAGACTTTTCTCGCGATTTAATGTTCCAAACGCAATGAAATCTGGTACAGGAAATGTTTATACACATTGTAATGCACTGGTATCTAATTTAGTTCAATTGTTCACATAACCACAAGATGGCGGCTTTGCGAATTTTAAAATTAAATTTTTATTTCTTGTGTCGTAATCATGCGATCGAAGTGAAAGTTTGAATAATGAACTTACGCAATAATTTTCCTTGAATGGTACATGACTCTATGGCCTATACATTTAACAATCCAACATGGCGACCATCCGAAATATTTAGACGACTCTAAATATCTACGAATCTATTATAGCAATCGAACTGAATATTTTTATGTTCATAGGGGCTATGAACGTAAGTTCACCTATAGGAATTTAAATAACCTGGTGATCACAAATCCACCATGGTGGCGACGCTAAATATAAACCTTCACATGGACGTTTCTCGCAATTTAACCATCCCAGTGCAGTGAAACTTGGTACAGTAAATCCTTATACAAATATTAATCCATTGGCATCTAATTTATTTCAATTGTTTCCATAACCACAAGATGGCAGCTGTGCGAAATTTTAAAATCTCCTTGTTACTTCTTGTGTCCTAATCATGCGATTGAAGTTTGAGTGCTACACGTACGCAATAATCTTCATGTAACAGTACATAACTCTAGGACCTACATATATAACATCCAATATGATGACCATCCGAAATATTTAGTCGGTTCTCAATATCTACGAATCTATTACAGCAATCAAACTGAAATTTTGTATGTAGATAGAGGCAATTAACGTAAGTAGGATATATGAATATAGGCAGTATAGTTCTTCACGGAACTACTTGTTTTAAATTATCATCAACTAGCGATTCGTTATATTTCACCAGAAGGCGTCACACTTCATCTATCAATCCCATTCTGGCAACTCACAGAGGTCACAGAGTATACATCCTTAGGTTTTCGTAAGGCGTAATCTCTTAACTGATATTTACTAAGGCAGCGTACCAAACCAAATAACCGCTATAACAGCACACCTGCAATTCACGGACAGAATGACACAGCAGCTGACACGTGTGGTGTTTTATCATTTCAAATGATCTCGTCGACTTCGTCGTTATGGTTGGGGTCCATCGTTATGCGTTACGGACACGGAGACGGACGTGACGTCATGCAGCCGCGCGGGAAGTGACGTCATGCAGCTGCGCGGGAACGTGACGTCATACTCACGCGGGGAGCGAGAAGCAGACGCTAATGATTATTGGAGTATGTTAAAAGAGGCCTGGCGTCGAGCGACCTGGGGCTTTGAGCGAAGCGAACACAAGAATACAGGGTGACGTATAGAGAGATATACAAGATGCCATATAAGAATACAGGGTGCCTCCTAAAGAGGTGTGCAGGATGTGAGATGTCAGAGCAAAGCATCGAACCAGTCCCAATATTCCATCTCTACTCTTACTCACTCCACAAATCTGTAAATCAGTATTCTTCCCTTATTTCAGATACACTATTCATTAAACAAACATATAAGGCATAGTCATGACCCCTTCATGGAGTAGGCTATTGTCTAAATCTGTATACTCATACTACATCCTTACACTAATTCAAATTTACGGCCAAATGATCCATCTGACTGGGAGGCAAAGGTTTCCACCGGCTTGCCTAAAGAGGTGTGCAGGATGTCAGAGCAATGCATCGAACCAGTCCAAGTATTCCATCTCTACTCTCACTCAAAATAGCCCCCCCACCCCTACTGTTCAGCCCGCCACTGCTCGCTCCCAGGTTCTATAACTCATCTCCCAACTCTCTACCGTTACACTAGTGTAGCCAGATCGAACACAGGCCTGCCTGGGGCAAAAACACTCCTTTTCAGGGAAATAACAACTCCGCAACAAGCTTCACGAAAACCCAAATTAAAATCGAAAATTACATTCTACAAACACCAAATTCAGTATTCTTCCCTTATTTCAGATACACTATTCGTTAAACAAACATATAAGGCATAATCATGACCCCTTCATGGAGTAGGCTATTGTCTAAATCTGGACACTCATACTACATCCTTACGCTAATTCAAATTTACGGCCAAATGATCCTTCTGACAGGGAGGCAAAGGTTTCCGACGGCTTGCCTGGGATGATGGGCCACAAAACCGCTATCAAAAAGTACACAATTTACGCTTTATTCAACCGAACACATCTCTAATACAAGTACAAGAAACACATTTCTTCCCGTGACCCTTAAAGAGGTGCCAGCGCGGGAAGCCTAAGTTAATGGGTAATGCAGTCTGTTGAAAGAGTCCTGGGGCTTCGAGCAAAGCGAGAAGCCCTCCTGAGCCTTTCTAACATGTGTAGCATTTGTAGCATGCGTCATTTGAAATGATACAACGTCTAGTCTTTCAGACTGACTGTGATTTTTTTAAGCTCGTCATTTACAGCTCCACGAAAATGCTTACTATGGTATGGTGTAAGATGTCCCGAGACGATACTATCATAACTTGAACTGTTGGATTGATATTAAAGCTAAACCATGGAGCTGTCAGACCAATGCACGATAACGGAGGGTTTTAAAAGATATTTCTACATAGGGACTGAGAATATTACTAATAACTTTTTGATAGTATTTTTCATAAGTCTAAACAAACAATTTGTTGTAATCAGCGTAACCTCAGCCTTCGTAAGGACGTTTACGAAGGTCGCGGCGTATTCCATGTTTTACAGGTGTCTATGTAGCGTTGGTGGTCTGCGCCGCTAGCGCTGGCCAAGAGCGGGGCGCGGTCGAACTCTGTCAGTGATAACACTATCTAATGTGCACGTGCGTCTTTTCTTAAGCGTGTCACAGTTGTTTCTCTTGTATTATTGCTTTCCATTTGTTGAGAATGATTGACAAGCTGTATTCATTTAGTAGCACCTTTCTGGTTTATTTGGGGCGGCCAAACTCGATTCTTTTTCTCTACTCTCGCTGATAAAATGACAACACTCCTTTGACTTGCACATTCCCCTTGTAATAACCCCCTGGCACTACAGCCCATGAAGGGCCTAGGCCTATGAAGTGACCGCTGCCCAGCCATTTGGCCTGTAAATATTGGGGTGAGGCGTGGTCAGCGCAGCGGGTCCCCTCGGCCGTTAATCTTGGTTTTCGTGACCGGGGCGCTGCCTCACTGTCAAATAGCTACTCAATTGTCCTCACGAGGCTGAGTGCACCCCGTTCCAGTCCTCACGTCAGTTTCTAAAATCCCTAACAGAGCCGGGAATCGAACCCGGGGCCTCCGGGTGAGAGACAGGTGCGCTACCCCAACACCTCGAGACCCTTGTGGTTCTATTTAAAATCAAATCCACTTCTCATTCAATGTTTTCTTTCAAGCTAGCCAAATCTTTCTTAAAATAATATTTAGCTGTCTTGTATTTTATTTAAACGAAATAAAACATTTTCTCTCCTGAATAATTAAATACTGTAATTACAGGTACTTAATATCGGCTAATAACGGGCGCAGTAGGCAATTTATATCCAAAAATTGGTTTCCTTGGAATAAATGCCTGATAAATAATATCCCAAAATAAACGAGTAAACACAGATGTTATAATGCGGATCATAATAAAGCAAATGAAGCTGTGTTAGGTATTTACTAACATCACCTTCAGGTTTGGTGTTCAACTAAAATGTCATTGCATTTAAATCGTAATATCAGGAATCAAAACAGACAAATATTTAATTGGAGGAGAAGTATATTATCGGCTACGATGAAAATATCATCAGAAAATCTCAGAGTTGAAATTATTTATCATTGAATTCTACTCCTACTTTAAATTTTTCTCTAATTGCATTCACTGTGTAGATTGAAAAGTGTGGGTTATAAGTTGCAGCCTTGCCTTACACCTTTTTGGATACTAGCTCCTCCTTTATGTCATTTGGCTCGAGTAACTGCCGTCAGGTTTCTCTACAGATTGTAGATCACCCTCCTATCCCTGCACTTCATTCAAGCCCTTTTCAAAATGTCAAACAACTTACTCCAATTAACGTTAACATCGGGGAAATATGTTTGATACTGTGATAATGGCGATGTGTTGTACGATATCTGGAATATGTTGATATCTGTGTGAACAGATAGTCTGAGCTTTTAGTAAAGCATAATTGAGAGGAATACAGATTGATACAGTTGCATAGGTTGTTTTGAAGTAATGAAATCAGTTTTGTAGACATGAGATGCATTCAGTAGCAAATATTTGCATCACGAAATAGAGCGAGTAAACAGCCGATCCTGATGTTAGTTGAAATTACGCTTAGATCACATGGTTCAAAGTTAAAGAGGTTTGACGAATCCTGGTATTTATCCAAGTTAGGTGAAGTTTATTACTATCATTATTTTATAAGAGAGACTTGATAGTAGTTATTTGAATTATATATTTACTTAGTTGTACGGAATATACGAGATACCACACATGACATAATATTGGATTAGACCCAAGTTAGTGGGAATATAATAACATTATTGATGAACATGGCGAGTGTAAGTAAGTAACAGTAGGAGAGCAAAGTGTAATATATGTATACATTTGGTGATAGCCTGATATCTTATTTAGATCAGGGTTAGAGTAGGAAAAAGGCGTCTACGATGTATAGAGTAACAGATAATAATAATAATTTAATTTTAATTTATTTATTAAATACTATTTATGTTACATTATTGTGATATGTCTCACGAATCTGATGACAGTACAGATTATCTGTGAGACATATTAATTATTATTTACAACATATATATATAGATTATATTTCAATACAAGAGTGCATGCATTTTTTTTGTTATGTTAATGATAAAATATTAATGTAATAATTAAAGATACAAAAAATTACACTATGGTAGTTATATTAATAAACTTATGTTATGAGTTAATGTTTGGTTAAGTAATATTTTTTAATGCGACTTATAGCTAGTTGTTTGCTGTTAATGTTTGTCAGTCCAGGTGGTAGTTCATTAAGTAGTGATGGTATAATATAATTTAGTCTCTTGAAACCATAGCTATTTATACATAAAGGTTTAACATGTTTAGTACTTGTTATGGCTCATGTTTGTATGTTGTGAGAGACCTTATGCCTGAATCTTGGATCATGGTAGTAGAGATTCAGTACAGTAATTTGGAACAACTCTTTAATATTAAAATAAGGGATATCAGTGAAATATTTAAAGAACCTGTTTTGGCTATCTTGAAGATTATTAATTAAAGTTGTGTTTTGATTTCCCCAAGCTGCTATAGCATATCTTAATTTGCTTTCAATCAGAGCACTGTAAATTGTTTTGTAAGTTTTCCTATCTACATAAAATCGGAGATTGTAGAAGATGTAGAGGTTTGCTCTTAGGATTTTTAATATGTTTACTGTGTGTGTGTTCATTTTAAAGTGTTCATCAAGGGTAATTCCTAGGTATTTTTGTGTCGAAGTACTATTTATGAAGGTGTTACATTTGCAACCTGCCAGGATGTTTTGGTGTATGCATGATATGCTGTGGTGCGTTAGTTTGTATTTTTCTTGTGTGAAGTGATCAACTCTGATGTGCATTATTTTAGATTTGGTTGTATTTATATTCAAATTATTGTCATGACACCATCTTTTGATGTTATTGAAGTCTTCTTGAAGTCTATCAAAAGCTCTTTTAGAGTCTTTATGTTTGGTATATATAGTGGTGTCATCAGCATAAATAAATTTTTTACTGTGTTTAATGACTTCATTCATGTCGTTTACGAACAGGTTATATAGAGTAGGTGAAATAATGCTGCCTTGAGGGATACCTTGTGTTCCCTCTACTGCGTCACTGATAGTGTTATTGACCATAACTGCCATTTCCCTGTTTTTCAGACAGCTTTCAAATAGTTTGTAAGTCGTGCCTCTTATTCCAATATCGTGTAATTTAGCAAGTAGTTTATTGTGATTTATTGTGTCAAATGCTTTAGAAAAGTCAAGAAAAAGTACCATTATGTGATTGTTCTTATTTAAGGCATTATTTATTACATTGGCAAATTCAGCCAGGAGTAGTTCAGTACTTTTCCCCTTCCTAAAACCGTATAGGTGTCCCTTTAAAATATCATATTTATTTAGGAAATTCTTCAATCTCTTATCGAAGCATTTTTCCATTATTTTGTGGAGGATTGATAAAATGCATATTGGTCAGTAGTTGCCAAAGTCTAAGTGATCGCCATTCTTATATATTGGTTTAATAATTGTGTATTTCAGATATTTTGGTATTATGCCTGATTCGAATATCTTGTTTATGAGATGTGTTATGATTGGTATAGTTTTTTTGGATGTTGCCTTTATGTCTTTCAAGGGTATATTGTCTGCCCCAGGCGATTTGTCTGTTTTTAATTCCTTAATTATGTTTCCTATTTCATATTCATCAGTTTCAAGTAATGTAAAGGAATTCATTAATGTGTTTCTATTTGATTGCCATATGTTGATACTGCAGTTATGAGCTAGGCTGTTTATTTTTTCACTAAAGGTATTGATGAATTTATTGACTATCACTTCGTTAGTATAATGTAATATTAAATGTTTGTTGATGACTTCATTGACAGTTTGTGTTTTCCGACCTGTTATATCATTAATGACTTTCCACATTCCTTTATTATCGTTTTTGGAACTATTTATCTTATTTTTATAATATTGATGTTTTGTTTTGTTTATTAGCTTATTTAATTTGTTTCTGAAAGCTTTGTATTCATTTTTTATTTTAATATTATCCTTGTTTCTGAGCATTGTTTTGTAAAGTCTGTCTCTTTCCTTACATTGTATTTTTAGGTCATAAGTGAACCATTGTTTGCTTTTTCTGTGTTTACGAGTTGTTATGTAAGATGCTTTTTGGTAGATTTCCTTAAATTTGGTTGTTATATTGTTATATATGTCATTAGGATTTTTTAATTCAAGGCAATCTGTCCAGTCTGTGTTGTTAAGGCTTGTGTGCATTATAGTATCGTTCATTAGCTTAATGTACGATTCATTATCTTGTAATTGTGTCTTATCATTTTTTGGCCAAATACCTGCATATGTTATGTAGTGGTCAGAGATATCTGATTGTATGACTGCAGAAGTATATTGATCTAGTCTGCTACGATAGTATATGTGATCAATACATGTTCTCGAGTCTAAATTTGGATCATAACGAGTACATTGAGTGATAAGTGGTAGGAAACCATGAGTTGCCATAATATTTGTATATTTGATAGCTGATAGACTGATTTCATTAGATAAAGTATCAATGTTGATATCTCCTAAAATGGCGTATTCGCTGTACTTAGCCTACTGGTGTGTTGTGTTATATGTGTCTCCAGTTCATCAAGAAAGTCATTTATGTTATTGCTAGGTGGTCTGTAAATGCATGTTAATCCAATCTTTTTGTTCATGTGAAGTATTTCTATTACCATTGATTCATGAGTATTGGAAATGTATGAATTGTGTGTTCTAATAGCCATGTTGCTCTTTACATATATAGCTATGCCTCCTCCTTTACGATTTGTTCTATTACAAAATACAACATTAAAATTATCCAAAGTAAATAGGTAATTATTAGATTCAAGTATGTTAATTTCCGTTAAGCAAATAATATCCAGATCATTAATTTTCTTGCCTAAGGTTATGGTTAAATAATCCCAGTTTTTTGATATAGATTGAATATTTAGAGAGAGGATAATGATTTCAGCATTATTTCTAGTCTTATTACCATTTTCAATGAAATCGGGTATATTGAGAAATGTGAGTTCATTTTGTATTCCAGAAACATTTATATTGCTATCCCAACTGTTCATAATATCAATTAATATAATAATTCAATAATAATTCTTTCTTTTTGGCGGGGGGGGGGTTACCTAATTTTGTTAATGTCTTCCTCACGGGAGATTCTCAATATACCAGATTCGTCGTTTTTTCGCGCTAGTATTTTGCCGTTCTTAACCCAAATGAATTTCCAGTTATTTTCTCTGGCCTGATTTTTAGTTTTCCATAGTAGCTCCCTGTAAAATGACGTTAGACTTTCGTTAATGAAAAACCTAGATTTAGTGTTCCCATGAGTGAGGAAATTTTGTCCTTTTCTTTTCTGTAAAAATTCATTCTTTTTGGATATGGAGTTGAATTTTACCACTATTGGGGGGATTTTGTTCTTTCTTTGCAGTGGGGGCCTGTAAACTTCCTCTACATCAAACATGTTTAAATCTACTTCTAGAGTCTCAGCAATTTTGTGGACGATTTCATCCAGGCATTCATCTTTCGCACGTGGCACTTCACATATTTCAATGTATTGTTGCCTACCGTTCTGTTCCATTGAGTGCACTTTCTCGTTTAGATCTGATATTATTTTGTCTTGTAGATTCTTTTCGTCTTTTAGGGTTTTTATTTCTGCTGTAAGTGATTTCAGAAGAGTTGCATTTGACTTAGTTTCCTTAATCAACTCATCATATTTCTGCGCAATAAAGTCGGCACTTTTTACACTTTCACTCACTTGGTTTTTCAGTTCACTAATCTGTTTATTTAATTATAAAAACATACCTTTGATATCCGATGCGTGTATTATCTCCGTGTCCGGTGTTGAAGGTAGAGTCGCTGTGTCATCAGTGTTGGCAGCAGCTGGTAGGGTCATTGTTCCACCACTTGCGACAACAGGTACTGACGTTGTCTTCTTGAAGCTACGGCACTGTGGACACCGCCATGACTCCTTAGCTTGTTTTGCCATACCTTTCCATAATAATAATAATAATGTTATTGGTTTTACGTCCCTTTTAACTACTGTGGCTTTTAGAGACGCCGGGGTGCCGGAATTTTGCCCCGAAGGGGATCTTTAACGTGCCAGTAAATCTTCTGACACGGCTCCCTCGCATTTGCGCACCCTCAAATGCCAGCTGACTACGCCAGGATTCGAACCTGCAACCTAGGGCCCAGCAAGCGAGAACGTTACCGCTGAGCCACGCAGCAAGTCGAGTAACAAATAGAAATTGTAATAGCGTAGGCCAACGGTATAAGTAAATTCATGTTTATTTTGAGGTAATTTAAAGGATATTTTATTTCTTCTTACTCCTGAAACCCAAGGCACAGCAATTTGTTGCCTAAACTTGATTTTTTAGTTTGCGAATTTATTTTATTTAGTTAGAAATAGTTAGGAAAGTGTATTTTATAGGTTAGCCGGCGCCGTAGTATTGGGGTAGCGCGCCTGCCTCTCACCCGGAGGCCCCGGGTACGATTCCCGGCTCCGTCAGGGATTTCAGAAAATGACGTGAGGGCTGGAACGGGGTTCACTCAGACTCGTGAGGACAAATGAGTAGCTGTCTGACAGAGAGGCAGCGCCCCGATCACGGAATCCAAGATTAAAGGCCGAGGGGACCCGATGTGCTGATCACGTGTCACCCCATATCTGCCAAATGGCTGGGCAGCGGTCGCTTGGTAGGCCTCCCTTCACGGGATGTAGTGCCAGGGGTTATTATTTATTATTTTATAGGTTGTTTTGTGAATTTTATTTTCATTTTCATTGTTGTAACTTAACGTGTTTTCGTAATAAATAGGCAGGCACGTTAACGTTTCCCTGATATGTTTTTATATATTGCGTTATCTTTTGCATCTCAACGTACTGTATGGCTGTGAAACTTGGACACTCTATCGCCGTGATATCAAGAAACTTGAGCGCTTCCACCAACAAAAGATAAGAAAGACAATATAATTAAATTCGATCTTGGTATACCGAGCCCCAACGAAGAAGAATTGCAGTTCCATGGAATGAGATACATCAGAAAGGAAAATGACTTGCAGAAACTCACGGACAACCTTTTTACAGCAGCAAGGGAACAGTATGGTAGTCAAATAAATTCCATAAAAGAAATGGACCAACAACTATGTAACGCTCTAATGGGAGAAACGGACTTTGAAACTGCCGTGCTCAAATTTCAATTCATGGTTACTGCAGCGTGTTCTAAATCATTCAATACTCGTCAAGCAACTAAGAAAATATTCCAACACAGACCGGTTCCATGGTGGACACCTCAGCTCACCATTATGAGGAAAAGATTGAACGCTTTACGAAGAAGGTATCAGAGGACTATAGATAACGAACCCTTGCGACAACAAAGGAAACAAACATACGAGGCAGTTAAGAGAGAGGATCAATTAGCGATAAGACAAGAGAAAATGAAATCATGGAAAACATACTGTAATATCACCTCAACGGCAAACCCGTGGAATGCAGTGTACAAATTCGCTTCAAAGAAAATTAGAAACAACTGCACAATCTCAACCTTAAGAAAGACCGACGATACATACACTTCTAATATGGTCGATACAATGAACTGTATGATGGCTCATTTTACTCCCTGTGATGATGAAGCTGAAGACAGCATACATCACAAAGAAGCAAGAAAGAAGTCGGAACAGCTTCCGAATACTGTTGACGACATCCCATTTACACAAGAAGAGGTAGGCGCTGCAATACGGAACCTAGATCACAATAAAGCACCTGGTGAAGACGGAATAACAGGTGATATACTAAAATACATATTCGAACAAATTCCATCATACATAATAGTGCTCTTCAATGGATGTCTGGAAACGGGATGCTTCCCAAGAGTATGGAAAAGGACCATCATTGTACCTATAATTAAACCTGGAAAAGAAAACACTGATGATGTTTCTAAATATCGACCGATAAGTCTACTGAATGTAGTCGCTAAAGTGCTGGAAAAGCTACTTATAAATCGAATAATGCACCACATAAACTCCAGAGATCTCCTAAACAGAAATCAGTTTGGTTTCACGCCACAAACAGGAACAATCGATGCATTCATGGCAGTCAAGCAGTTTGTTGAAGATGGACTCAAAAATGAAAAGAATGTCGCAATGATTAGTTTGGACGTTAAAGGAGCCTTTGATGCGGCCTGGTGGCCTTGAATCTTTAACGCACTGAAAGTTTTCGACTGCCCTAAAAACCTCTACAAACTCACGCCAAGTTATCTCAGTGAGAGAAGTTGTACCCTGAAAGTTGATTCGGTCGTCATACAAAGAAACATAAGTAATTGATGTCCGCAGGGTTCGTGCTGTGGACCGGGATATTGGAACATCCAATACGACTCACTTTTAAACTTAAACTTCAAGCAGTGCACGAAGGTGATCGCATTTTCAGATGATGTGCTCATCCTAGTCAAACGAAAGAGCAAATTGTTGTTAGAAAATAATGCGAACATAGAACTTAGAAAAATTTCGGCATGGGCAACACAAAACAAAGTTGTGTTTAATGAACAGAAATCTCAAACAATGTTAATAACACGCAGAAAACCCGGTGTAAGGCAGAACCTGCAAATATATTTAAATAACAAGACACTGAAAGAAGTACACAGCATTAAGTATTTTGGAGTCATTATAGACAACAGATTTAAGTTTGACCAGCACATAGAATATGCAACTGAAAAATGCTCGAAACTTATTCATGCTCTTTCTAAGTCTGCCAAAATAAATTGGGGACTTCGCCCTGATGTTATGAAAATTATATATAAAGAAGCTATTCTACCCATCCTGTCTTACGGAATACCATTATGGATACAATCAATAACCAAGTCGTATAATGCGCTGAAATTAAGAAGAGTGCAACGACTAATAAACATTAAAATAGCTAAGGCCTACCGTACAACATCACATGAGGCACTATGTGTCTTAACAGGATTAACTCCCATCATGATACAACTTGGAGAGATTGCCATGTATTATGACATAACAGAACGCACTGGAGAAATGGTAGTGGGAGAAGAGACTTTGAAACTTGATACCATGAATTGTTATAAACAGTCGTCGCACCCGGCTCAGCAGATTAAAATACAGGACCAAATTTATGACAAACACAACCCATTTCAAATCTATTCAGATAGCAGCAAAAGTGACGCAGGAGTTGGATCTGGTATAATTCTGTTCAGTCATTATGAACCACCTCAGCAATATCAATTCAAACAAACCTGTTCCAATAATCAAGCAGAGCAATACTCCATACTGAAGGCCCTAGAGAAATTACAAGACATCAACTACGTAAATAGAGCAGAGAAGGCAGCAATTATATACACCGATAGTAAAATAACCCTGGACCTACTCAAAAACTACGGGAAAAGAAATCATCTAATTGAAGAGATCAGAAAGAAGGTGAGAGACCTGCAACTTCAAAACTGGGAAATACACTTCTCATGGATTAAGGCTCATGTTGGCACGGAAGGAAACGAAATAGCCTATCATCTGGCTAAACAAGCAGCAGGCAGGACAGACCTAGAAGTGGCTTTCGATAAAATTCCGGATAGTGTAGTTAAAGAGTATTGAGTGAGAGAAGTTTACAATTGTGGGAAGAAGAGTGGAGAGAAACTTCCAATGGATCCATGACAAAAAAGTACTTTCCAAGTGTTCAAGCGAGACTTGCCTCAAAAATTCTTCTATGCCATAATATGACGGTTATGATGACAGGTCATGGAAAAATAGGGACCTATCTGTATAGGTTTAAAATACAAGAGCATATGACGTGCCGGTGTGGCGAAGAATCGCAAAGTGTGGACCACATCCTATGTGAGTGTGAATTACTAAATCACGAAAGGGAAAAACTGAAGACAAATGTAATGAAATCAGGAGGCCACTGGCCTGCAAGGATGAATGAACTTGTTGTTAGATATGTCAAATTCTTTAAGCTATTTGTGGAGAGCATCAATTTTGATAACCTGATGTAGGACATAATTATGTCAAGAAAGAAAACTTAAACATATTATATCTAGGCTAGACACACTACAATCAACCATGTAGATATAGGTTACATAATGTAAAGAACGTTTTATCATACTTACCTATAAGATCACCAATGCATGTAGTATTACTTCAATTGTAATGGAGCATGCAGTTAATAAATATGATGTTTAATAAAAAAAACATCTTGCATATCAAGTGGGAGGACTACGTGACCAACACTTCAGTTTTCGAGAAAGCGCATCTCAATAGCATTGAGACAACCGTCATCGCTCTTCACAGTTAGGCCATGTTCACCGTATGAGTGATATTAGGCTTCCACGTCATTTCCTTTATGGTGAACTTTGCTCCGGCTCTAGACCTCATGGGGCCCCTCTGAAGCGTTTTAAAGACCAGCTAAAACACATCAAGACGACGACTGGTATACATATCCACTCATGGGAAACAACTGCTGCGGGCAGTTGATCGTGGCTGAACACAACATCGACCGCTGTCAACTTATTTGAAGAAGATCGTCGCAGACATGAAGAGGCCAAGCGACAAGCAAGAAAGCTTCGTCAATTACTACCCGCTCTCCCCCGACCATTGAGTGCAATTTATGTGGGCGCATGTTTTATGTCAGGATTGGCCTGTTTAGTCATCAGGAACACATCTACAAGCTGGTCTGAAAAGCTCTATGAAGGAAGAAGTATGTGTACTCGGAATCTAGTTACAGCCGACGACGGCGATCTTTTGCAGTACATTGATTGACAAGTATCGTCTGTATCCGTCTCAATCGATGGTGCTGCTGCTGGTGGGAAGACCAGCACTCTCTTCAGTTGGCTTATGGGTGTAAAGAGAGCGCATAATTCCTCTTCCATACGCTATGCTATGGGTGGAAATATGCTTGTGTACTCACGCCGAACTGCTCCTGAAACCCAATTTTAAAGTTCATCAGCTCGATATTTAGATTTTTCTAGGGATCTTGGGTACCTAGTTTTAAGTTTATTGGATAACTGGAAGAGTTGCGTTAATTTATGTCTATTTTCTTTTTGTCTTTATCCTACATCATTCCACCAGGTTATTACCTCCTTAATATATGAACTGGAAAAAGGTTTTCTGGCATTCAGTGTGACAAAAGGCTCAGTATAAGGGTGAAAGGAAAGGCCTACAAGACAGCTGTGAGGCCAGCCATGATGTATGGTGCGGAGACATGAGCAACAACTAAGTCACAATGTCATAAGCTGGATGTGACTGAGATGAAGATGCTGCGCTGGATGAGTGGCATCACTAGGATTGATCACATCGCATATGAGAAAATCTGGGGCACAGTAAAAGTAACAGAAGTCTCCAAGAAAATCCAGGAGAGAAGACTGCTGTGGTATGGGCATGTTATGCGTCGGGATAATTACTATGTAGGAAGGAGAGCGATGTCTGTGGTTGTGGATGGCACGACCTCGAAGAAGATGGACTGACAATATCCATAAAGACCTAATGGAGAAGCAGTTAAGGGACGACGATGTGTGGGACAGAATCAAATGGAAAAGACTTGCCAGAAACATCGACCCCACTTGAAGTGGGATAAGATGATGAAGAAGAAGATAACCTCCTTAATATCTCGAAAATTTTCCTCAACACTTCCTCGGGGATTTTAATGTTAAAACTTAACTTGAGCATTCAGGAAACGTTTGAGTCCACAACAACTACAGGTAATCGCTTTGTAAAAAGTGTTAGCCTAATCTATGGTTGAAGAAAAGCTTACTTACTCCGTTCTCCACCTAAGCCACCACTTCAAATCATTCCAACTCAATCCCCTCGAAAAAGTTAGAATTATTTAGACTCTTAAAGCGATCTTGCTAATATTAACTTCACTGACACTAAGTTTCATGTTTCTAGGATATCTGGAAATCCCTCATTGATTTATGATTATTTTCAGAATTTACCTACACCTTAATCTACCTCGGCCATGGTAACATTCACAAGCTTACAAGTTTGGCCACTCGTAGCGCGGTGCCTATTGTCAATATACTTAGACGGCCATGAATAGTAAGCTTCGTTTTGGAAGGAAGGTCTGAGGCAAGTACATTCGGGGTACCAAGGTTAGAATATGTTAAACAGATTGCCTCGGATGTAAGGCACGGTAGCTATGTAGAGATGATATGATTAGCTCAGAACAGGGGGATTTTGGGAGGAGCATCAAACCAGTCAAAAGACTGAAGAGTCAAACAATAACATCTGATTTTTACTACCTTGCTGTAAGACAAACCTCTGAACCCAAATAAACTCCTCCTTTACAATAATTGTATACTGACCAAACTCTTTCATCCACAACGTAGCAGATTATTATGGTGTTCATATTGTATTACTAGCAGTAGTGCCCGGCTTCGCCCGGTGTTTTTAATGGATGATAATGAATACTACTACAGAACTGGAGCGCTCAAGGATAAGGATCGGAAAGCACCAACGCTTATTGCAGCTGATAACCTCAGTACACTGAACCAACACCATCGCCCTTATACAGAGGTATACTATTGCCATGGTGATAACTGTTTTAAGGGGCCTAAGAAATCTTTTTGCACTAATTACTCCCCCTGACTGCAATTTATAAGCAGCTCGCAATTCTGCACCAGAACACTGGTAGGCGCGACGTGATGCAGCCCGCATTGCCAGGTAACAATAAACTTAGGTATTATTGAAGCTGTTCGGGAGCACTTGTTCTTCCGACTTACTGAACAAAAACCAATATTTAAGGTTACCTGAGAGGTGTAGCCTAACGCTACATAGCCTAAACTATTCCTCTTGAATCTGGCTGTCATATACAAAAAGAAATTTTCGAGTCCGACTGCTAGTTCCAGAGATTAGCGCGTTTAAACACACAACAAACACTTCAGCTTTATTATATTAGTATAGATGAATCATGTACTTGATTGTTCTTGTTGTTTGAGACTTCAGTTTTTTGACTGGTTTGATGCAGCTATCCATGTCTCCTTGTCCTGAGCTAATCGGTTCATCTCTACATAGCTACCACACCTTACATCCGAGGCAATCTGTTTAACATATTCTAACCTTGGTCTACCCCTACAGTTCTTATCCTCGACCCATCCTTCCATAACTAAGTTTGGTATTTAGTTAGTTGGTTATTGTTGTTTTAAGGGGCGGAACTACGAGGTCATCTGCACGTAATAAGTTTGGTATTCTTAGGTGCCTATCTCTTCTCTTCATTAGCAGTCGCCAGAAACATCTCTCCTCTCCCACTCGCCATTATACCTCTTCATTTGTTACTCTATCTACCCATCTGATCTTCATCATTCTCCTGTAACAGCATATTTCAAATGCTTTTATTCTCCTCTTTTCTGCTGCACCAATAGTCCAAGTTTAACTTCCATAGAGCGCCACGCTCCAGACAAAGGCTTTCTAAAATGACTTCCTGATAACTAAATCTATATTCGATGCCAACAGATTCCTTTTTTGTAGAAAGGCTTTCCTTGCCTGAGCCAACCTACTTTTTATATGATTATACTTGACTTATTTACTGAAACATAGGATTCAGAAGTTCGTTAATGTTGGTAACACTGTAACCTACTTGTCCATCCTATCTCTGTAACAATCCACAGCATAGCCTACTGGAGGAGGTGCGTAGTCAGTTGGCTGCTACTAATCAATGCAGCAATATTGATTAATTGCTACAAATAACGATTAATCAATTGTGCGTTTAATTCATTAATCGATTGGTCCTTTAATCGACGTAGTTCGCTCCATTCGCTACGCTCTCACAGAAGGAAAACAGACATTTAATTAATTAAAATATATTGAATTTTGAAAGGCGGCAAAAATTACGACACACATGTCATACGATGGTGGCATGCAAAGAACCCATTGGAATTCTGTGCGCCGTGTTCAATTTTTATTTAGTTTTGGTCAATGTTACCCTCCAGATTGGTGGTTCCCACAGACCAGAGAGGGAACTCACCACTACCGCCTTTCCCGGCAGTGTCTTAGAGCTGGGAACACTTGGTAGACTTGGATACAACTGGGGGGGGGGGGGGTGGATCAGCACCTCGCCCAGGCGGCCTCACCTGCAAAGCGAACAGGGGCCTCATGAGGGAAGGGAAGGGAAGGGGAGATTGGGACAGATAGACAAGGAAGAGGGAAGGAGGCGGCCGTGGCCTTACAGTGGCTGTACCCGTATTACCTAACCTTTACCTGTTGAAATCCCTCGATGGTAACTGGATCGCAGGACCTGAAAATCCCCGGCTAAAAGATCGCCAGAACCTACCAACAAGTGAAGGGGATAATAGGGTACCAGATATACCTAACAAAGGTGGCATTAAGAAAGACCATGGCTCAATGACAAAAGAAAAGTGAAGTTCAGACAATACGATAATCACAAAGAAACGTAATCTCAAAAGGGTGGAAATCATCTAAAATACCCAGCAATGGTCATCCTAACGCGACCTTATATCAGCTCTATAAATCATCATATCGAAAGATTAAAATTTAAATAAAGAAATTTACTAACCAAAAAGAGATATGTGAATTCTCACAAGAAAATGCAGTGAAAGAAGGTCCCCATGGACGAAACTGCATTGTGCCCTATTCAATTCTCACACAATGATGATCCACACTATGCAACAGTTAATCCTTCTGGATCACCAGATTGGAAATTCCACATCTAAATTCATCACACATAACTTATTGTAACCCTTCTGTACAAAAATGTACATATATATATATATATATATATATATATATATATATACAGTACGTCTCCTGCACCTTAAGTGCATTCGCTAAAGACCTTGTTAAATTGGCACTCCTCCATAGTGCTATATTCGTAATATTCTCATAATTAGGTAACTCGTTGAATTCCACCAAGCAATAAAGCTAAGAGGAATTTATCACATTGCTATTTTCGACTTTCATCCCCTGAAAAATAAGTTGGGATGAACTATCACACTCAGCAATGCATGGCTTTTGAAACTCCAGTATTAGAATTATAAACATTCTCCACCTAAACATTATCCAAACGTGCTCTGAAATGCATCATTATCTATTCACACAGTATTTCTGTCGATTTTCACTGAGAGATACTTTAACTTATTCATGTCACACATGACCATAATATATCCACTCAATAATGGACTAATTCAACATTATTTATCTGGCTTTTCCTCAGAATACCATCATTAATATTATTGCTCATAACAGCACCACAAAATATACCAATACTCCTTTGAGTATTTAATTCCATGTAACAATATCGTTACCACATAATGATATATATATATATACCTTCGATCATCACCCTCCTGGTGATCTACAACTTCAATCAATTAATTAATATTGCATCTTATTCCGCACATAGTATTGTGTCATTTTAACTTGATACAAATCCATTTCTCTGAATATCAAATAAAATAGAATGGGTCTTTAAATATCGTTCATCGAAATCAAATAGCCCTGCTATAGCCGTCATAAGCATCATCATAGTCACAAATCCTTTTAACAAAAATGTGCCTCCACATTAATTATTCCTGGGATAGTTGTTAGGCCGGTATTACACTATCAAAGAAGTTTGTCAAAGAAATGTTATAAAATATTTTATAAAACTGAACTTTTATAAAAGTTATACAAAGCAATAATCACACTATTACACTACATCAAATATGTTATCACAGTTCTGCAAAATGGATGAAGGACATTTCCTTGTTCACTTGACTGTTTTACGGTAGTTAAAATTCTGTAGTGGCAATACCGGTATATGAGAGAAACGGAAAGATAAACTAAACGTTTATGGGTTAAACCATGGGTCGCCATGTGACAGGAAAGATACGAGTAAAATCTTGGTGAACGAGCTGCAGTACGAAGACTTGAAAAATTATATTATTATTTAATTATTACTAATTATGATGAAATTAATGATGGTATCATTCGAAACAGCCTCTGCCCGGGCAAATAAAATTGAAACATGCAAAGTAAAAAAGTATGCATTAAGCGGGATTCGATGTCTGGTCCTTTCGGACCGCAGTCGAGCGCTCTACTCGTTCGGCTAACTAGGCACACACTCTTATAGGTTGGTTACATGTATTACGTTCTGGTAAAGATAAAATGCTTATTTACACTAGCTTTTAATTCCATAAGTGAAATTAACGAATTATATTATAACACAAATCACACTGTCGCCTCCGTAGCGTAGCGGTCAGCCTGGCGGTCCTGGGTTCGATTCCCGGCTCTGCCATGAAATTTGAAAAGTGGTACGAGGACTGGAACGGGGTCTACTCAGCCTCGGGTGGCCCAAATGAGTAGAGGGGGTTCGATTCCCCCTCAGCCATCCTCGAAGTGGTTTTCCGTGGTTTACCACTTCGTCTTCGGGCAAATGCCGGGATGGTCCCTACCGTAAGGCCACGGCCGCCTCCTTCCCTCTTCCTTGCCTATACATCCCAATCTTCCCCTCCCTTCCCTCATGAGGCCCCTGTTCGCTTTGCAGGTGAGGCCGCCTGGGCGAGGTGCTAATCCCACCTCACCAGTTGTATCCCTTCCGATTAGATGTTCCCAGCTCTAGGACACTGCCTGGATAGGCGGTAAGGGTGAGTTCCCTCGCTGAGTCCCTGGGAGCCACCACCCTGGAGGGTAAACACGATTTTAAAAAAAATATTATAACATAAATCACACTGTCGCCTCCGTAGCGTAGCGGTCAGCCCGGAGGTCCTGGGTTCGATTCCCAGCTCTGCCACGAAATTTGAAAAGTGGTACTGTCCCCGTAAATCCGGATAGTAGGCTGTCAGATATCCGCCCCCTCAATCGGATTGCCAAAAATCAAACGCACCGGCACAGCTACATCAATGAAAATGGCACTGACAGATACTACCGAGATTAGAGCACAGCAGTTAACAAGAAATTATTGTGGAACACACCAAAATATACGGGGGTTCATACTTACCTTTACTTACCTCTTCAAATTAATCTCGGGCATGGGTTGCCAACTGGATCACTTAAAGTATGCCCACACAATAACCTCCACCATGATATTTAAAATTGAACCAAGACGAAGACAAGAAACTTTAAACTGTACAATAATTTATTTCACATAAAGGGAATGACTTTAACAAAAACTCAACAAAATACACGTGGCTGGCAATCAGAAGCCATTGTCAACATAATCATGTCCTCCTGTAGGACTGGTAGACGTTACATACAAAATTTTATCTTTCACTTGCTTATAAAGAACGTAATAATAGTAATACACTTGGAATGGATGAGGGAATTGGGACAAGACACGTAGCAATTGTTTTCCTCTTTCATAAACATCACACTTTATTTATAACTGCAAGTCTGTTATGTAATCGGCCTTGGCCTCTAACATACAGTTGTCAGGCCAGCTGCGATCCACCCTTCAACAAGTCGGATGCCCACGTCGTCAAACGGGCCCACCTGTGTGGCTAGTGCTAGCATATGCTCGTAACTTCAGAGCTTAGCTCTGTTTCAAACGCTTTAAATGTCCTCAACTCAACTCAAATATTAACACGCAAATCTTTTAAATGCTTCATTCACATGTTACTGAATTACTCTAATAATCCCAAAACTTGTTTAATGGTATAATCCACTTGTATAATTAGCGTTCTTTATAGTATATTTACAAAACTCTTAATGTTTATAACAAATGTTCATTAATTGTTTATAACAATTACAAATTGTTTATAATCTTGTCAAATGACAATTCAAAAATCTATACACGCCTCTATTAATTCCTTTCATTACAAATTATTATTAAAGATAATTACATAATTTATTTACAATATTTATATTTATTAATTTTAGAAATACATTAAACCACACGTTTATCCGGTTGATAATTACTCAAATCAGGTTAACATAATCGACCAATGAAGGTTAGTTATATTTATGCTTATAAATCCAGGTTTAATAAGTTTTAATTATTATTATTATTATTAGTGACGGTAACCTCCATTCAAAATCGTTATCTCAAATTATTTAACACTCTTGTTAATTTTAACAGTAATTTCACATGATTAATTTTCAAAGGACCTGGACAATAAACTCAGCGGAAAAATACTTCGCTTCAAATGCACAAATTGCATAAAATAGGCCCAGAATTCATCATATATTTCAACATATATGGCATAAAAATCTTCCATAATCCATACACAAAACCTCCACTTGTAATCTCATCAACATCATTAATATTACTGTGGGAACCTCCTTCAATTATTCAAGGGCATTATTCATCAGCGACTTTTACATGTCCACTGAACTAACGATTATACATCCATGGTTCCACTTTAAAAATTCTTATATTCATTAATTGTTTCAAAACTGTTATTTATTTAACCTTCGTGGGTTTCATTCATGAATCGATATGAAGTAAAAATTTGCCAATCACAAAAATAAATTTAATAGCAAATACGATTATACACGCCTTTCTGGTCTATCAAAATTGAGATTAATATCTCCTAAGTATCGTAGTATAAAAATACTATCTTCAAACAAAGTTCATCTAAACTGCAAAATAGTCGAATAGAATACAATTAGACTGTGGAATGCAAACATTATTGTTCCAATCTAGTATTGAGAAAAATTCCTATCAAATGTTCATTACTATAGTGTATTCAATAAATCGTAATCGATGTTTATATTTCATAAAATTGTCTATAATGCAATGGTAATTTCAGAACTGACGATAAATGTCTATGTTGCAATCATGTTCATATAACGACTAGTGTTTCCAAGATCGTCGATACAGAAATAGATTTTAACGCTCTAAAATCTTTTAATTATTCTTCTTTCTTGAGGATGACAGAAAATTGGTCAAAGTAATTTACTGAAGAGAATTACTTTAATATAGTGACACGCTGTCTGAATTCAAATCTGCCATAGAAAATCATTTACTTTACAGTCAAATCGTGACTACAAAAAATGCAAATTACTAAAAGAAAATTAATTATCAGTCTCAACTGATCCAAAATTATTTAAATCTGCCAATGACATAACAATGTCTTAATAAAATCGTAGAAAAAGGCATAAATCATCGAAGTGTACTGAGTACAGAAATCTCAGGCAAGAAAATGGGGCAAAATATATATGGGACAAAAATATGGGAAAAATGGTTGCTCAGACATCGCTAAATGGCTCAAATAAAACAAGAAACGTTCACGACTACCTTATCTGTTGCTTGAAGTTCCAGAGGAAAATCTTCCAAAGAAGACTGGTGATGGTTCCATTTCACCAAAAAGATGTGCTCCATCCTCGAACCTGGAATCAGCGCCCTCGGAGAATCGAACTGCTTCCTCCTCCGGAAATTGCACTGCTCCGTGTATACAATAGACATCCTTCTGGCAAAACTCTTCTTTGTGCGCCGGGTCCACCCTGGCCTCTCTTGATAGTTCCTGAAGTTCTGGTAGTAATTCGCCATGAAGTTTATTGCAGTTATTTCCGTAGAAATATTCATATTTGTGGAGTATGAATATGTTTCCACTGCCATTTGATATAATTCAGCGTTGGACTACGAGGCATGAGTGTAGTTGGATGTTCATTACATGCTCGCTTTTGTAGAAAGACGATTAGCGAAGTTCCATGCTGTTAATTCACTCCATCGATATATGTCCCAAATGCATTAAAGCCTTTAGTCTTCCATCTCCACTTCCGTTATAATAGTTGAAAGAACTGCGATATTATATTATTCCATGTTAGAATGCAGCGTTATATTATCAAAAGCAATATGTAGTAACACGGTTGCAATACGTGTCAGCCGTAGCGTACATTGTGATATATTTTAAAAGTGTTTCTCAGGTGGCGAGAAAATCACTTTTGTCTGCCGTCTTAAAATGCCTATATCTTTCGAATTAGAATCTTGAAAATGTTCAACCTTTCTACACACTTTGATATAGTACTGCACAATCGAATTAGCTTAAAGGCATTAGTCAACTCGTGATATATTAACTTGTAGACTTGAAAATGTGTGCGTTTCAACTTCGCCTAGTTTCAAATACCGTAAAATGGAACTGCGGCGCGCTCGAAGCTCGTTCGATGCGGTTGGCTTTACCACACGCTAAAGACGACTTGTTTCACTTATTCACTCGAAAACGACTATAACATCAGCAATATATATGCGGTATCAGACACATGAGATATGAGAGCTCCTCTCTGCTGTGCAAGACCTTTTATCAACTTCTTAAGGGGGCGTATCCATCCCTTCCATAGCTTGTTTCTCCTTCATCGCTAGGAGTTCTAACTTTGGCTATACTTGACGGATTTTCAAATTTCAAAAACTCAAAAATAATTTCTTCAAAATTCCAAATCAATGCCATAACTGAAAATAGATTTCCACAATTCTGCATTCCAAAAGTAATTAAATATGATAGTTTCAGTAATCTCCGTCTCCCTCCTAACTATCGTTCATTGGTTTGAGTCTCTCCTCCAATCGCGTAACTTCTTCCTCAGCACAATTCCACGTTTCCCTGCGACTGCGTCGTAAATCTCAGATCTTTCTCGAACAAAATCATGACGTCACCAAGAATCTCAGCTCAAGCAGCCTACTTGCATAAAGTCTGCGTCATCCGTGCTTACGTCATGAGTATCCACGTCACAACTATGACAGCCATAACTTTCTTCACATTTTCCAATACAGCCACCGTGGTCTCAATATAATTCAATTACGGGGGTATTCTCCCTTCACCACGTTTTAAAAACAGTTGAAAATTGTTTTTAAACTCTGTGTTATAAATATCTCAATTCACTTGAACACGAAATTGTATTATTATTGGCTTACTCTTGGATAGTATTTCTTCAAGTTTCCAGCATTGAACTTGCCATAAACGACATTATTCTCATCATCGTAGAGTTCATAACAGTTGTTGCCATAAGCATTCGTAATTCTGAACGGACCCATGAACACTATTCCAAACTTGGGATAGATTTTCTTACTCACATCAGCCTTAACAGGTCTGCGTAGTAATACCTGATTTCCAATTTCTAAGGGCGCACCAAAACGTTTTCCAGCTACTCTTTTCAATCGTTTTTCTGCTGCTTTCTGGAGTTGTTCCTTCGCTCTGTCAATTCTCTGTTGCCTTCCTAGGTCGGGATCTCTAGGAACGTGGTTAAAAAGATTATCCCATGGCCTTTCTGGGTTTCTTCCTAGATGAAGTCTCATTGGCACTTCTCCTGTGCTCTCCTACACTGTAGAATTTAGACATTCCTCAATAAGGGGTACAAATCTCACCCAACCAGAGTGATCATTCGGACAGAAAATTCGACAAAATTTCGAAAATTCAGCCATATATCTTTCTGAAGAATTCGATTCTTGATAGCGCACGCTTGAAAATAAGTGCTTAATACCAAGCCTTTCCATATCTGCAGCAAATTCTAAGGATGTAAACTGAGCTCCATGATCCGATAGTAGATATTCTGGTTTACCAGCTTTTGGAAATACAGCATGTTCCAGTCTGCTTACAACATTCCTCGTGTTAGCTTTTTGCATGGGACTCATTGTTACAAATTTCGAGAAGACATCCACGGTAACCAACAGGAACTGATTACCCTGATATCCCTTCGGACAAGGACCAAATATGTCCGTCGCCATGAGTTCATTTGGTTTAGAGGGAATCATAGCCTTAGGTTTTCCTTTTAATAGAGCGGAAGCATACTTTGCTCTTTGACATTTATCACATGAACGAATGACATTAGCAATGCTGGAACGCATGTTAGTCCAAATAAACCTCTCTTTAAGAGTGTCAAGAGTTTTATCTAAACCTGCATGTCCAGTTGCGTGATGAGCTACCCACACTAAATTGACAACAAGTTTAGGTGGCACGACTATTCGAAGCTTTGTATGCGCAGAGTCAGCATACTTACATACGATGTCTCCACTCAAGACAAAGTGTCGTGATTCTCTCTGTATAGCTGCATAGTCAACATCAGTATTGTCCATGTAACCCTTAAGGAACCTGTACATTTTCCTGATTGGAGCGTGTCTCTTCTGTGACACACCGATTCGGGCTAACCTCCTAACGGTCTCTTGATCTTGCTGCTCCAATTGTACATGGTTTATCTGCACATTTTTAATAGGGTTACGTGATAAAGCATCAGCCAGTAAGTTATCTTTCCCAGGCTGATGGATGATAGTGGCGTTAAACTGTTGGGTGAACAAAGCCCAACGTGTCAATCTATCACTAGACATGTCAGTTTGCAGCGTAAACTGAAGTGCTTTGTGATCTGTAATAATGATAACCTTGTGTCCCAGCAACATTTTCTTCCAGGCTTGCAAAGCTGTTACAAAAGCTAACGCTTCTAGTTCTGTCGTAAAGTAGTTTTCCTCGTGTTTCCTTAACTTTCGACTAGTGAACGCAATGTAGTGCTTGTTGCCTGCCTCGTCTTTTTGGTATAAGACTGCACTAATGCCTATTCTTGATGCATCAGACTCGATATAGAACACCTTCTCAAAGTCTGGGTACTCCAGTTTAACGTTGTTTCTGAGCATCTCCTTTGCTTTCTCAAAAGCCTCGTCTGCTGCGGTACTCCATTTCCATCTGTTATTCTTCTTGAGTAATTCATACAGAGGAGCCATAATTTCAGAGTATCTCGGACAGTGGCTGCTGATAAATTGGCATGCGCCTACAAATTCTCTGACTTGTTTCACCTTAGTTGGCTTTGGGAACCTTGTGATCGCATCTACTTTCTGCATGTTTGGATGATATCCATCTTTATCAATCGTATGCCCCAAGTAGTTGATTTCCTTCTTCAAGAATTGGCATTTTCCATAATTGACCTTGATATTGGCCTCCCTTAAATTTACAAACAACTTTCTCAAATGCACTAAATGTTCTGCGGCATTGGGTGAAGATACAATTAAATCGTCAATGTAGCAGATTACATTTTCCTTTACCTCGTCAGTGAGCTTGCTATCAAGTGCTCGAATGAGTGCTGGTCCACTGTTGACCATTCCAAAAGGCATTCTCACAAAGACCCATGACGTCTGGTCAAATAAGAATCCAGTGTACTGCATACTCTCTTCTTCCAGTTGAACTTGGTAAAACGAAGATGTCAAGTCAAGAACACTGAAACATGCTCTCCCTTTGAACTTTCGAAGCAGATCTCTAATCTTAGGTTGTCGGTCATTTTCTGGAAGAATCTTCAAGTTGATGGTCCGAGCATCGAGACAAAGACGTATCTGACCATTACTTTTCTTCACTACAGTGATGGGGTTTATGTAAGACGACGCCTGTTTTTTAATAATCCCGTCTACCTCCATTTTTCTGATCAACCCTCGTACTTCTTGATAGTATTTCTCAGGTATGGGGTATATTCTCTTTTGGTAAGGGGTTTCATCGGTCAGCCTTATCTTGTACTTATAGTCTTTAATCAATCCAGGCTTTTCATCAAAAATATCTTGGAATTCCTTTATCAAATCCTCAAATTCCCCCTGCATTTCTTCAAATCCTTCAGTTTTTCTACTGGGTATTTCTGTTAGATTCTCCACCTCATTGATAATAGTATTTAAAATTTCTTCCCTAAGGTCTATCTCCAGACTGTTTTTCACGTCCTGTTCTTCTATCTCTTCTGTGATCATGTACCCATCATTAAAGCTAATAATCCTATTCTTCATGTCAATAATGGCTCCAACTTTCGATATAAAATCGATTCCTAGCACAATATCGAAATGGATCTTGCTCACCACAATAAAGATCTGTTCATAAGTCCTTCCATTAATTTCAAAGTTCAACAACACTTGGATCTTGCATTTCACTGCCTTGTCTTGGAAAATTCATCTCACTTTGACGGTAGAAACTGGTAAAACTGTCATGTTTTCTCCTTTTAACAGACTTTGATAGCATTCATCAGAAATGATAGAGATAATTGCGCCGGTATCCATAAGAGCTTTGTACTGTTGGCCATCTATCAGTACAGAAATAATAGGTAAGGCACATGGTCTTTCCTCTTTGACGATTCCCCTCTCTTCTAATAAATCCTCATCAGTAACTTCATAAATTTCGTTAATGGTAATTAGGTGTGGTGTGGCAATGTATTTATGGTTTCTCACTGTCGTTGAGAAATCGGCGTTTTTTTTATGTTATCAATCTCAAAGTTCTGATGGCTTGTAGAAGGACCAGGATCGATCACTACATCCTGTCTTTTCTTTTGGTTTTCAGCTTCCTTCTCCCGTAATTCCTTAAGATACTGCTGACTTTCTTTCTCTCTTTCCTGATATTTGTCGGGTGTCATAACCTGACCTTGAGAATTCTGATTTTGATTCTGGTAATTTCTATTGTAATTCCTATTGTAGCCCTGGTTATTGTAGTATCTACCTCTTCCGTTGTTGTAGTTTCCTCTATTATTATTCCAGCCTCTTCTTTGCTGATATGGACGGTAACCTTGCGATCTGTGGTTGCGAGAGTGATTATTCCTGTGAGGACCTACATTTTCAGTTTTTTCTTCATCAGGCTTGTCAGTTTGCTGAACTTGATCCATATAGACAGTATTGATGTCTTTGAATTCGTGCCTCTGACCTTTTTGTACCACATTTGGCATTGGACTCGTGTAGTCAAGCCTTCTTAATAATTCGTCCATACTGGTCAAATCCCTGATGTTTGACGATATGATGAGTCTTCTCACCTCCACAGGCAGCATACGAGAAATCGCATCTATCAACTGCTCTGTTGACAATGGGGGTTGCAAAAATCTCAAGCGTGATAATTGGCTCGTGAAGAAATCAGCGTACCGTGTTGGAAGAGTACCTGAATACTTCCTTGAGTATACCTCAGCTCTTAGTGAATTCTGCGCTTCGATGGACCAGAACCGTTTTATCAGTGCCTCTGCAAATTCGTCAAAATTACTGAACGTATAGCGAAATGCCCTGAACCATTCAAGGGGTCCTCCAGCTAGAAATCTCTCCACTATCCTCATCTCTCTTTCTCTGGGAATGTGAGCTTCAATGAAATAGTCTTTCAGGTTCCTGATATATTCTATTGGTGTTAGACTATCAGTATTGCTAAATTTTTGAGGTTTGTCCTCGAAGTTCCGGATGACTGTCACATTTCTCGGGAATGAATCCATGTAATTCTTCCCACTATCACGATATCTCCATTCAGGTTCAATATTCCTATCCTCATCTTCTTCCCGGAATCTAGATATACGTTCCTCAGGACTAATATCTCTCTCTTCTGTAGCGAGGTTACATCGTCTGACGTAATTCTTATCATCGTCACCAGTCAAGCCTTCTGGATCCTTATCCGTGATTTCCGTGATGACTTTCCTGATCAACTCTTCTTTATAGGTTTCCATCATGCTGGCTTCTCCTAGTTTCAAATTCTGAAGTTTGCTCGTAGTTTCATTAACATCAGAGACAACCTTATGAATCTGTTCCTCTAACGCGGATTTTAATGCTTGCACGTCCTGACCCATTTGCGTTCTATCCTCTACCTGTTTTTCGGATAGCGAGTCCATCCTTATACTCAAATCTTTCCTAATTTGCACTACCTCATTATTAATGTCTACTTGTGTACTGGCAAGTTTTCTTTCAATTCGTTCCTGAATCTGAGTTACATGTTCCCCACTTGACCTATTCCATTCATCTTTCCACACCGTTACATTTGCAGTTAACATTTCCGCAATATCTACTTCGATGTCTTCCTTAAGTAAACGATTATGATCTAATACTTGGGTTCTCATGACCTCTACATCATACTTTAATCCTGCTAAAGAAGCTGTTGTCCTAACAGACTCGTCAACTAACCTAGTTGTTAATGCACTAATGTTACGAGTACAAAGTGTTTTTGAAGTTTCAATTTCTTCTCTAACTTTATTAACATCAGTTTGAACTTTAGCAATATCTACAAAAACAGTGTTAACTTCTACTTGTATCTTAGTTATGTCGCTTTGCATCTCATTTACATCTGAATGAATGTTATTAATGTCTACTTGAACATTTGACACATCGGTTCGAACATTATGAATCTCTCTTTGAACCTCTTCTACTTTATCTTGTACAGTAGCAACATCGTTCCTAACAACAATTACTTCAGCTCTAGCACATGAAATATCACCCCGGACATTAGCAACATCAAGATTCAACATAGTAAGATCTTTCTGTACCTTAGAAACATCAGTCTTAACATCAGAAACATCTTTATGAATGTCACTTACAGCATTCTCGATTCCCTGGGTACTGATCTGTAAACGCGACATATCATTTTCTAAGTTTGCAGAACTGGTCTGAAGAACTTTCAGATTTTCATCTAGCAACTGCTTTGTTCGATTAGCATTCCTAGCTTCCATCTCCTTCATGCTTTCATCCAGCCTAACAGACATGTTACTAGAATTCTCCTCCATCATCTGCTTCATACTGCTATTCATGCTAGCTTTCATCTCCCTCGCACTTTCATCCAGCCTAATAGACAAATTAGCCGACAAAATGTTGGACATCTCCTCCAACATTTCCCTCATACTCTCATCTGCCATTTCAATAATATTCAAAAATAAACTGCTTTAGGGACATACATCAAACAGAGCAAAATAACAACATCTGAGCAACATTTTTCACCATATATAAATTTGAGCAATTTTCTGTCTTAAATCTAACTTATAATTACCTTATAATTAACCTTCGTAGACATCTTATGTTGAAATAAACTCCAGCACATGTTCAAATTTCTTTGGTTCATTTTAAAATATCCTAACACAAATAATTTACATTTACAATCCAAATAGTTTAATTTTATCTTTAATATGACGAAACATGTCATAAGCCGGACAAATAAAATAAGATTCCAGATCATAGGCGATTTTTCTAAGTTTCCAGCCTATTTAACCTCTCTCAAGTTGTATAAGATCTGATCTTTTCTGAGTGTAATTTTCCTAATACAACACAACATTTAATCCCTATATAATCACACTCTCAAATTCTACAATTGGCCAAGACATCTAACAAAGAATCAACCTCTTTATTTGAGTCTTCACAATCCCATTGACATCGATAACTTGGTAATCCAATGTTATTCGAACACTCCACAAAATTGCGGTGCCAATTTTACTGCAATAACTTGGTAATCCAATGTTTTGCTGAACGTGCCAATCGAGCCAATCGAGCTGATCGAGCTAATCGATCCCCACGTTGGGCGCCAATCCTACTGTCCCCGTAAATCCGGATAGTAGGCTGTCAGATATCCGCCCCCTCAATCGGATTGCCAAAAATCAAACGCACCGGCACAGCTACATCAATGAAAATGGCACTGACAGATACTACCGAGATTAGAGCACAGCAGTTAACAAGAAATTATTGTGGAACACACCAAAATATACGGGGGTTCATACTTACCTTTACTTACCTCTTCAAATTAATCTCGGGCATGGGTTGCCAACTGGATCACTTAAAGTATGCCCACACAATAACCTCCACCATGATATTTAAAATTGAACCAAGACGAAGACAAGAAACTTTAAACTGTACAATAATTTATTTCACATAAAGGGAATGACTTTAACAAAAACTGAACAAAATACACGTGGCTGGCAATCAGAAGCCATTGTCAACATAATCATGTCCTCCTGTAGGACTGGTAGACGTTACATACAAAATTTTATCTTTCACTTGCTTATAAAGAACGTAATAATAGTAATACACTTGGAATGGATGAGGGAATTGGGACAAGACACGTAGCAATTGTTTTCCTCTTTCATAAACATCACACTTTATTTATAACTGCAAGTCTGTTATGTAATCGGCCTTGGCCTCTAACATACAGTTGTCAGGCCAGCTGCGATCCACCCTTCAACAAGTCGGATGCCCACGTCGTCAAACGGGCCCACCTGTGCGGCTAGTGCTAGCATATGCTCGTAACTTCAGAGCTTAGCTCTGTTTCAAACGCTTTAAATGTCCTCAACTCAACTCAAATATTAACACGCAAATCTTTTAAATGCTTCATTCACATGTTACTGGATTACTCTAATAATCCCAAAACTTGTTTAATGGTATAATCCACTTGTATAATTAGCGTTCTTTATAGTATATTAACAAAACTCTTAATGTTTATAACAAATGCTCATTAATTGTTTATAACAATTACAAATTGTTTATAATCTTGTCAAATGACAATTCAAAAATCAATACACGCCTCTATTAATTCCTTTCATTACAAATTATTATTAAAGATAATTACATAATTTATTTACAATATTTATATTTATTAATTTTAGAAATACATTAAACCACACGTTTATCCGGTTGATAATTACTCAAATCAGGTTAACATAATCGACCAATGAAGGTTAGTTATATTTATGCTTATAAATCCAGGTTTAATAAGTTTTAATTATTATTATTATTATTAGTGACGGTAACCTCCATTCAAAATCGTTATCTCAAATTATTTAACACTCTTGTTAATTTTAACAGTAATTTCACATGATTAATTTTCAAAGGACCTGGACAATAAACTCAGCGGAAAAATACTTCGCTTCAAATGCACAAATTGCATAAAATAGGCCCAGAATTCATCATATATTTCAACATATATGGCATAAAAATCTTCCATAATCCATACACAAAACCTCCACTTGTAATCTCATCAACATCATTAATATTACTGTGGGAACCTCCTTCAATTATTCAAGGGCATTATTCATCAGCGACTTTTACATGTCCACTGAACTAACGATTATACATCCATAGTTCCACTTAAAAAATTCTTATATTCATTAATTGTTTCAAAACTGTTATTTATTTAACCTTCGTGGGTTTCATTCATGAATCGATATGAAGTAAAAATTTGCCAATCACAAAAATAAATTTAATAGCAAATACGATTATACACGCCTTTCTGGTCTATCAAAATTGAGATTAATATCTCCTAAGTATCGTAGTATAAAAATACTATCTTCAAACAAAGTTCATCTAAACTGCAAAATAGTCGAATAGAATACAATTAGACTGTGGAATGCAAACATTATTGTTCCAATCTAGTATTGAGAAAAATTCCTATCAAATGTTCATTACTATAGTGTATTCAATAAATCGTAATCGATGTTCATATTTCATAAAATTGTCTATAATGCAATGGTAATTTCAGAACTGACGATAAATGTCTATGTTGCAATCATGTTTATATAACAACTAGTGTTTCCAAGATCGTCGATACAGAAATAGATTTTAACGCTCTAAAATCTTTTAATTGTTCTTCTTTCTTGAGGATGACAGAAAATTGGTCATAGTAATTTACTGAAGAGAATTACTTTAATATAGTGACACGCTGTCTGAATTCAAATCGGCCATAGAAAATCATTTACTTTACAGTCAAATCGTGACTACAAAAAATGCAAATTACTGAAAGAAAATTAATTATCAGTCTCAACTGATCCAAAATTATTTAAATCTGCCAATGACATAACAATGTCTTAATAAAATCGTAGAAAAAGGCATAAATCATCGAAGTGTACTGAGTACAGAAATCTCAGGCAAGAAAATGGGGCAAAATATATATGGGACAAAAATATGGGAAAAATGGTTGCTCAGACATCGCTAAATGGCTCAAATAAAACAAGAAATGTTCACGACTACCTTATCTGTTGCTTGAAGTTCCAGAGGAAAATCTTCCAAAGAAGACTGGTGATGGTTCCATTTCACCAAAAAGATGTGCTCCATCCTCGAACCTGGAATCAGCGCCCTCGGAGAATCGAACTGCTTCCTCCTCCGGAAATTGCACTGCTCCGTGTATACAATAGACATCCTTCTGGCAAAACTCTTCTTTGTGCGCCGGGTCCACCCTGGCCTCTCTTGATAGTTCCTGAAGTTCTGGTAGTAATTCGCCATGAAGTTTATTGCAGTTATTTCCGTAGAAATATTCATATTTGTGGAGTATGAATATGTTTCCACTGCCATTTGATATAATTCAGCGTTGGACTACGAGGCATGAGTGTAGTTGGATGTTCACTACATGCTCGCTTTTGGAGAAAGACGATTAGCGAAGTTCCATGCTGTTAATTCACTCCATCGATATATGTCCCAATTGCATTAAAGTCTTTAGTCTTCCATCTCCACTTCCGTTATAATAGTTGAAAGAACTGCGATATTATATTGTTCCATGTTAGAATGCAGCGTTATATTATCAAAAGCAATATGTAGTAACACGGTTGCAATACGTGTCAGCCGTAGCGTACAATGTGATATATTTTAAAAGTGTTTCTCAGGTGGCGAGAAAATCACTTTTGTCTGCCGTCTTAAAATGCCTATATCTTTCGAATTAGAATCTTGAAAATGTTCAACCTTTCTACACACTTTGATATAGTACTGCACAATCGAATTAGCTTAAAGGCATTAGTCAACTCGTGATATATTAACTTGTAGACTTGAAAATGTATGCGTTTCAACTTCGCCTAGTTTCAAATACCGTAAAATGGAACTGCGCCACGCTCGAAGCTCGTTCGATGCGGTTGGCTTTACCACACGCTAAAGACGACTTGTTTCACTTATTCACTCGAAAACGACTATAACATCAGCAATATATATGCGGTATCAGACACATGAGATATGAGAGCTCCTCTCTGCTGTGCAAGACCTTTTATCAACTTCTTAAGGGGGCGTATCCATCCCTTCCATAGCTTGTTTCTCCGTCATCGCTAGGAGTTATAACTTTGGCTAAACTTGACAGATTTTCAAATTTCAAAAACTCAAAAATAATTTCTTCAAAATTCCAAATCAATGCCATAACTGAAAATAGATTTCCACAATTCTGCATTTCAAAAGTAATTAAATATGATAGTTTCAGTAATCTCCGTCTCCCTCCTAACTATCGTTCATTGGTTTGAGTCTCTCCTCCAATCGCGTAACTTCTTCCTCAGCACAATTCCACGTTTCCCTGCGACTGCGTCGTAAATCTCAGATCTTTCTCGAACAAAATCATGACGTCACCAAGAATCTCAGCTCAAGCAGCCTACTTGCATAAAGTCTGCGTCATCCGTGCGTACGTCATGAGTATCCACGTCACAACTATGACAGCCATAACTTTCTTCACATTTTCCAATACAGCCACCGTGGTCTCAATATAATTCAATTACGGGGGCAGTACGAGGACTGGAACGGGGTCTACTCAGCCTCGGGTGGCCCAAATGAGTAGAGGGGGTTCGATTCCCCCTCAGACATCCTCGAAGTGATTTTCCGTGGTTTCCCACTTCGTCTTCGGGCAAATAAAGCCGGGATGGTACCTTCTTCAAGGCTACGGCCGCCTCCTTTCCTCTTCCTTGCCTATCCATCCTCACCATCCCTTATCTTCCCTCATGGGGCCACTGTTCGCTTTGCAGGTGAGGCCGCCTGGGCGAGGTGCCAATCCCACCTCACCAGTTGTATCCCTTCCGATTCGATGTTCCAAGCTCTAGGACACTGCCCGTAGAGGCGGTAGTGGTGAGTTCCCTCGCTGAGTCCGTGGGTTCCACCAACCTGGAGGGTAAACGGCTAAAAAAAAAAACACTACTATTCACGGCTTATTTCAGCCTGTTTAACTCCCCTTTATGCCCTGAAATGTGCGCCCTTTATGTGCAGCGTTTATATTCTCTGCTATTTTTACCTACACTTTCTATCTGTTATTATGTTTTACATTGTACTCCATTCATTATGTAACATATTATGTAACATTTAATGCATTTGACACTCTGATATGAGCATCTTTGTTGTGGTAATATTGCAGCTCTTATGATCCGCCATTTTGGTTTGAATCTTTTATCAAATATAGCATGATACTGTAGTGTAATACCGGCCTTAGAAAAAGAGCGAATGTTCTTCTTGGATAATATCTCTAGTCATCTGACTACTTATTAAACTCATGAGCAAAATCATGACTAAGATGGATTTAAATAATGGCTCCAATCAACATAGCTTTCATGTATAAAGAACATGAAGTGTATCAAAGAAGTATAATTAACTAATTTAATTTAGATCCAACTCCCCTCAAATGGCCTCAAGAATGCTAGCAATGCCCCTACACCATGGACCTAGGTAACCGTAAAGGTTAGCAACAGATGTTCCTTTAGGTAAACAAGTGGTTCCGTGAAGAACTATACAGGCTATTTTCATATATCCAACTTATGTTAATTGCCACTATCAACATACAAAAATTCAGTTTGATTGCTGTAATAGATTCGTAGTTGTTGAGAACCGACTAAATATTGCGGATGGTCGTCAAGTTGGATTTTTATTTATGTCTTAGAGTTATGTACTGTTACATGAAGATTATTGTGTATGTGTAGTATTCAAACTTCGTTCGCATGATTAGGACACAAGAAGTAAAAACGACATTTTAAAATTTCGCACAGCTGCCATCTTGTAGTTATGGAAACAATTGAAAAATATTAGATGCCAGTGGATTAACATTTGTATGAGGATTTACTGTACCAAGTGTCACTGAATTCGGATGGTTAAATTGCGAGAAACGACCATGTGAATATTTATAATACGCGCCGCCGCCATGTTGGATTTGTGATCACCAGGTTATTGAAAGTCCTATAGGTGAACTTAAGTTCATAGCCCCTATGAACATTAAAACATTCAGTTTGATTGCTGTAAAAGATTCGTAGATATTGAGATCCATGTAAATATTTTGGATGGTCGCCATGTTGGATTGTTATATGTGTAGGCCATAGAGTCATGTACCATTAAAGGAAAATTATTGCATAGGTTCATTATTCAAACTTTCACTTTAATCGCATGATTACGACACAAGAAATAAAAACTTAATTTTAAAATTCCCACAACCGCCATCCTGAAGTTATGTAAACAATTGAACTAAATTAGATACCATTGCATTACAATGTGTATAAATATTTCCTGTACCAAGTTTCATTGCTTTTGGATCATTAAATGGCGAGAATGGACTATTTAAAATTTTCAAATTCACTTGGCTGCCATCTTCGTTTTGTAGTTAACCGGCTTTTGAAATTCTTATAGACAAACTTCCAGTAGAGCCTTTTATCTCCGTACAAAATTTCAGGGTGATATCTCTAATAGTTTGAGAGATATAGAATGCCGGTGAAATATTTCGCACAGCCGCCATCTTGAGATTAAGTAAACAATTGAAGGAAGTTAGATGTCGGCGCATTACAACGTGTATAGACATATACTGTACCAAATTTTATTGCGTTTGGTTGGTTAAATCGCGAGAAACGTCTATTGAAATGTCGCAAGTACGCTGGGCCGCCATGTTGGTTTTGTAGTTACCAGGTTTTCAAAAGTTACATAGGTGAACTTCTAGTAGTTCCCTTTATAACCGTAAAATATTCCAGAGTGATATCGGTAATATTTTCGGAGATATTGAATGCTGGTGAAATATTTCGCACAGCAGCCATGTTGGATTGGTGAGACGTAACAAAATTTGAAGGACACGTTCGGGGTTATCCGGAATAGTGCTGTGAACTTACTGAGTTTCATTGAAATCGCTCCAGCCGTTTAGAAGTTATTAGGGGGCACACACCATCACACACGCACACACAGACAGACACACGGACAAAAGGTGATCTCATAAGCCTATGTTTTCAAAAATGAAAATAGGCTAAATAGCACTCAGTTGAAGGATGTCTCAAATAAAACAAAACAAAAAACTAAAATTCCAACTTCACAAGTTGAAAATCCTCTCAAAATGGAAATATCCATACTATCAAAAGTATTATTAATAATAATAGAGAATACAACTCTCGAGTATATACTCATAGCGAAGCTTACTCACTAAAGGAGCATGAAGCAAAATTCAAAACTGTAAATGATGTCAAGAAATGACATCTATCAATGTTCAATAAACTCGCAGAAAGACGCAACGAGTATAACTTCCCATAAGTGGTCCTCTTCTTTACGATTAAGATGGTTCGAATTAAATTAATTTAATTTACTGAATATAAACATTACTTAAATCAACCATACAATTAAACAAAAAAAGTTGCACGCGTTATTCGGGCTTGAATCCGATCGAATGTGAAATCAGTCATGACAAAATATCATGCCTAAACTCCACATTACGATCATGCTACAAAAATTTGAAAGATGGCAGCAATAAAGACATTAGGATGTCCAGGCTTCACTACTAAACGTTAGATGGGCTTCTCTGTACCTTGGAAGACTCTCGTAGTCGGTGGATAGAGCAATTCTCAATTCTCAGCACATACTGGGAAATAGTATGCACCCTCCTGATTTTCATGAATCGAACCCGGGAACACCACTCCTGGTTCCCTCTGCTTGGAATCGACGTCTGGTTTGTCCATTGCAGCATACATGGACTCGATCTCCTTCTCCACGTTTCCAACACAACCGAAATATGTCCATCGTCCTATAGGATCGCCTCGACAGTCGAATGTAACCGAACCGTAAGTTCATTGCCACCGTGTTATAGACACAGCGATACATCATAATTGATATACTGTATAATCAGCTGTTCAATACACTATAAAAAAGTAGTGCACGGCGATGTCGGTTCTCACGAAATATTCGTTGCCTCACTTAGTTAGTAGCACTCATGTATAATTGTTTAACCTGCTATAGTCATAATTATAAGACATAGAGCAATCTTTCCTCTCGACGCCTTGCCTTCAAATACGGCGTTGAAAATAACGATTTTGTAATTGCCAATGTCCATCTGACAACTCGTGTGACCACATATACACACACGATAAGAATAATGTTTCAACGGTATGAAAATCAGTTCCTTCAAAAGTAGTATTGACTATGAAGGCTACAGTTTAAATCATTCCGCGTGGTTTTAAGTTCAAATACTATGTTGCTGAATGCGAACATGTTTAATATCAGCTTGAAATATTCTATGTTCCGGCCCGTTATGCTAATGAAATATTCACAGACATGTGAAATATTTTCGAGTTCCTTCGTCACTTTGGAACATCGTAGATATTTACAAGTGTTAGCACTCTCAGCGTAAACGGACTTTTCACTCCCGGAACGGCGATGTGAATTCAATCGAGACGTAGTAATATCTGTCTGTTCCTGCATGACCGCAGGTTATAGGAAGTCTCAACTCCCCCCTCCCCCCCCCCCCCCCCCACCATCACGTGTCGTATATCGATATTAATTGCTTTGGTGTATAATAATTACTTCTCAGGTATTCTATCGTGCTCATATCAATGATGACACGTTATCATTTACACCGTGCTATATTGTAATGACTTCTTATACACACAAAATAGCACATATAGCTTTCTATTCTTCATAATGTATATAAATGATCCTCAGGTGACTGCCTCGATAAAGCTAGGCAGCGTGATCGACTGCTAATGTCGTTTCTACCCTCGAATCTGGTCTCGTGCATACTCGGATAACCATATGTGGTGCTCGGCGAGGTTCGGTAAATACCGCTCGACGAAGTATCAACCGGGGATTGCATGTGATGCGGCCAGCTGACTCGCTTCTCCAAGATCGGATTGTAGCGCTTGGAAAGTAATATAATCTGAACATAAGAATAAGGGTACAGTACCATACCGGCATTTGCCCGAAGACGAAGTGGGAAACCAAGGAAAACCACTTCGAGGATAGCAGAGGTGGGAATGCAACCCCCTCTACTCATTTGCACCACCCGAGGCTGAGTGGACCCCGTTCCAGTCCTCATACCACGTTTTCAATTTCGTGGCAGAGCCGGGAATCGAACCCAGGACCTCCGGGGCGGCAGCTAACCATGCTGACCGCTAAGCTAGGCCGTGTTCATAATGGCAAATTTAATCTCGTGAGTTTTCACCAACACAAAGTTCCTCATTTCTCTACTAGAAAGCGCTATAGTGTTCAAGGAGCTTAGATATCTAACCTCATTGACTTTCATAGTGCTTCAAGGAACAACGAAATTCGACATGCAAGCTACCTTCTGGGTGTCAAATAACAAAGCTTGGACCCGGCCCCCGAGGCCATACAATATTATTATTATTAGCATATATTTTTAGCCTATTTTCATTTATGAAAAAATAGGTTTTTTGCGGTCACGTTTTGTCCGTGTGTCTGTGTGTGCGTGTGTGAGTGTGTGTGTGTCCCCGTAATAAAACCAAAATGGCCGGAGCAATCTCAATGAAACTCGGTAAGTTCATAGCACTATTCCGGACGACCCCGACCGTGCCTTCAAATTTTGTTACGTCTCACCAATCCAACATGGCGGCTGTGCGAAATATTTCACCAGCATTCAATATCTCCTAAACTATTACCGATATCACCCTGAAAATTAGTACGGTGATAAAGGCAACTACTAGAAGTTCACCTATGTGTCTTTTGAAAACCTGCTAACTACGGTTGGTTGGTTGGTTGGTTGGTTGGTTGGTTTAGGGGCTGCGACAACGTGGTCATTTATCCCCGTTTACTTTGGGTGTGTGTAGAATCTGTCTGATAACCGGTGTTAATTGTGATGACTGTATTAGTGTGTGTTATCTGTTTTTTTAATTTTAAGTACTGCAACTTAGAATTTTTCAAATAGTTCCTACTTTTGAAGCCAAGCGCCACCGTCAACGATTACTAGGCCAAGTTCAGAACTTAGCTACTAGACACCACCGCAGTCGGCTCTTGGCAACAAACATAGAAACCTAAGAGCATTGTTTACATTCTTAACCTATCCTATTTAGCTTCACACAGGTACAATTAGTGGAAGGTTCTTTAACATGCCATAAATCTATGACATGGAACCGCCGGCTTTACTTCCCCTCCGAAGGAAGGCATACTGAATGATTTTAACGCTCTTAAAAAAATCTGACGGCTTCGGCCGGGTTTGAACATGCTATCTTGGGCATAGAAGCTCAGCATGCTACCGACTACGCCACCGAAGCCGCCCTGCTAACTACAAAACCAACATGACGTCAAGCGAAGTTGCGACATTTAAATAGACGTTTCTCGCGATTTAACCAACCAAACGCAATGAAAATTGGTACAGTATATGTTTATACACATTGTAATACACCGACACCTAACTTCGTTCAATTGTTTACATAACCTCAAGATGGCGGCTGTGCGAAATATTTCACCGGCATTCTATATCTCCGAAACTATTACTGGTATCACACTGAAATTGTGCACGAAGATAAAGGGCACTACTGGAAGTTCATATATGAGACTTTCAAAAACCGGTTAACTACAAAACGAACATGGCGGCCAAGCGAATTGGAAAGTTTTAAGTAGACTTTTATCGCGATGTAATAATCCAAACGCAATGAAACTTGGTACAGCACATGTTTATACATATTATAATGCACTGGTATCCAATTTAGTCCAATTGTTTACATAACCTCAAGATAGCGGCTGTGTGAATTTTAAAATTAAGTTTTTAATTCTTGTGTCATAATCATGCGATCAAAGTGAACGTTTAGGGGCAGATGACCTCGTAGTTCCGCCCCTTAAAACAACAATAACTAACTAACTAAAGTGAACGTTTGAATAATGAACCTACACAATAATTTTCCTTTAATGGTACATGACTCTATGGCCTATACATACAACAATCCAACATGGTGACCATCCGAAATATTTAGACGGTTCTCAATATCTACGAATCTATTACAGCAATCAAACTGGTTTTTATAGGGGCTATGAACATAAGTTAACCTATTAGACTTTCAATAACCTGGTGATCACAGATCCAACATGGCGGCGACGCGAAGTATACATATTCACATGGACGTTTCTCGCAATTTAACCATCCGAGTGTAGAGAAACTTGGTACAGTAAATCCTTATAAAAATGTTAATCCACAGGCATCTAATTAATTTCAATTGTTTCCATAACCACAAGATGGCCGCTGTGCGAAATTTTAAAATCTTGTTTTTATTTCTTGTGTCCTAATCATGTGATTGAAGTTTGAATACTACACGTGCACAATAATCTTAATGTAACAGTACATAACTCTAAGACCTACATATTGAACCCATGTAAAGAAGCGTGATGAGACTCTCTTTCGGGGAAGTGTTTCGGTCCATACCGTTGTTGTTATAAATATTTGCTTCTTATCATATCAAGGTAACATAGGTAAAAATATCACCAAAGAAGGAAAAGTTAAGCCAAGATTTAACTAAACAAATTTAATTTCAGATCAATAACAAATAAAAACAAGAATAAAACAACTCCCAAATTACACCCTCAAATTTATTAATGACACTTATCAAAACAAAAATCTCTCTGATGGGATTGCACCAAATATCAGGCCATCAATTGTCCCGTCATTCCTTCAACCCATGTGTGTGGCGATATGACGAGCACACAGACAATGGATACAGTACTATATTATACGTGATCCGCGACCATTGGCACCAGCTGACAAGCTGCGGATCCGTATATAAGAAGATAGACATTGTCATGGGAACACAAACTACATCTACACAAAATAATTACAAATACCCGACACTCGCTAGACTTAATCAACTACAGCTGAGATTTCCGGATGAAATCTTTTTCAAGTGTCAGAGACAGGAACAAATACCTAAACAGGACTTCACAGAATCAAAACAAATATGAACGCACGTGACTACGCTCACTGACATCAACTGATGACCATCGTCACCTTATACAAACACAAACAATGTGTCAAAATGCAAATCAAACATTAAATGGAAATATCAAATCACACTGCCCAGTGGCAATTATATAAAATAAAAACCAAGTTTATTTTTAACGAGACATGAGACTACCGTCCGTGCGTGAGGATCCGACCCTTTAAATAATCAAAGTTTCAACTAAACAGGCGTTCTAAAATTTACTAGGTCAGGACAACCCAACCCTCTCCACTCATTAGCGCGCCTTATCCATTGATCTGTGCTCGGTGAGTGTCTCGCCTGTCAAATGTCAACAACCCGATGCGTAAAAAAATATCTCAGTGCAGCAACTACGGCATTGCACCAAAAACGAAAACATTCTACTGTACTCCAGTAAAATTATGTGTGTGTCATAAATTGTCTTAGGCCAGCCTACCGCATAGCTCCAAGATCCGAAGAATACCAAGTGTGTCACCAAATCCAAATTAGTTCCATTAATTCACACAGAATTAAAGAACCTCGTCGGGGTCGGTACAGAGTCTCCATAGAGCAACATCTGACGCCCATACTGCTGCAGTCAAGGAAGGCCATAGCCGTTTCCTCCGCGCAAATATACACACATTTGACACAACACACATATTGACACACAACGCATACATCAGGGTTTCACATACCTGAAAAAATACATAATAAATCCCACCCACGCAGCGCACCAGATCATAGACTCGACAAAAGCTTCCACACAAGAATGAATTTACCAAACTAGAGAACAGACTGTTCTCCTCAAAATTGATTTTAATAGGCAAACTTAAATTATAACAAAGCCTGTTTAATTCAAACGGCTACCAAAATAGCTAGTTTCCTCCCACACCTCTTCTTAAATCATCCTAACAACGCCTCACTTGTCACACGATCCGTAACTCATGTTCGCAAAAACAAATTATTACATTCAAATACACGCGGCAGTTGGATTAACATTACACTGAAATATTTACAAAGAAAAAACTACAAATAGTCACTCGTCATCCTACATTTACATATGAGTGTCGGAACAAACCATATCAACAGAAATCGAAAAACAAGACGAGCAAAAATCTAAATTAAATTATATACAGTTCCCAGACCAAAATCTATCTGCATTATTGAAATAATTCAATTGTTAGTACTTATCCATTACTGCATCTCAAATCAGCGTGCGTCACAAGACATGGCCCTAGCAGGATCTCCCTACTCACCCATCACCATCTTCAATGTAGGTTGATTGGACATCATCCCGGTTTCTGACCATGTAGTCGTCATCTTGATTTCTTAAAGATGAAAAAATGTTCAAATATACAAATATACACTAATTAACCTTCTGAAATTGTCACATGAGCTACTAGTTTCACTCACAGTCCTGTGCAATTTATAACGTAGACTTTTCCCAAATTACAATAATGCCTGGCTTCACTCGCACTTGCACACGCAAAATTCATAGTTGCAAATCTTTAGAATATCGTAGAACAGCAATCCGTCTCCCCAGAGACTTCGAAATAGAATATCGTCGAACAGCAACCCATCTCCTCAGAGACTTCAAAATAGAATATCCAGACTAGCACCGTGGTCTCATTTATATGAAAATGGCACAAACTTCAGGGATGGGGACTATAAAAATATTTATAATCGAAGCAGTTGAGCTACAGACTTGTGTGTGGTATCAATCATCATCATTTTTCGCGCAGGTCACATTCATGGTCAGCGGATCTCAATCCGTTCGCTCAATCAATCAAAACGTAGTTCCCTCCAATTTAGATATGATGCATCTTTCGCGCCACTAGAAGGCGTCCTCTCGGTGATTTGTTAATTCAAGCATCGCACGTTGGGTTACACTCCATCACCACGCCCATCTGACGTCACAAACATCTCCCATCTCTACTCATTAGAGCTCTTTCTCTGTCTTGACCTTCCTCAACAAAGAGCCCAAGCTACGCGCCAAGGTTCATTCGCCTGTCTTCCAAGAACTGGCTATTAATAACTCCCTTGTCCCAACTACTTCCTTGCCTGTGACAACTTGCAACATCACCCGGCCCGTTGGCTTCTCTCAACTGTACCATACTTGTACATCAATACGATAAATAAATTAAAACATGAATCATTATTATGCGACCAGTATAATAAGGGTTCAATATATAAAATTCAACATGGCGACCATCCGCAATATTTAGTCTGTTCTCAATATCTACGAATCTCTCACAGCAATCAAACTGAAATTTTGTATGTTGATAGAGGCAATTAACATAAGTAGGATATAAGTAGGATATATGAAAATAGGCATTAGTTCTTTACGGAACTAATTGTTAAATAATGTAGTCTACCTTCTTTGTTAAAACTAGGCTAAGACAAAGTGTAACAAAAATATTGCCGTTCAAAATTGTAAACATTGAACACGAATCAATATCTTTGCTCAAACTCTTCGTGTTCAATTTTGGAAACCCTTCCCAATTTGATTGATGTTTGTCCTTCCACTGTCACTGACTCTCATTTGATTATTGTTAACATAATCAAGGAAGGACATTTTGTATATTTAGGTAAAAAGTAACTTTTATAAATTTCTTTACATCATTCCGAAAATAAGCATAACTTAACTTAAAAGCGATGACCTCAACTAATCTATTGTTCGATTAACCAAACATCGCTTGCATCTACCACCCCTAGCTGCTACACAGTTTGCGGCGATAAAATACTATCATCTTTGCACGAAACTTTGAAAGAGGTTATGCAATTAATTACATTAAGAAATGAAAAGCACAACATTCTCTTTGCTCAGTCTTGCATAAAACATACAACACACTAATAGTAAAATCAAGTGCCTGAACTATGTTAGGAATTTATTTACAACCAGATAATACATCAAGCGAAATCATAGAAGAAATCGTATTAACCCTGGAGAAAGCAAAGCCACATAATACCCTTATGATAGCCGGAGGTTTGAATTGCCGTATTAACAAGTCCTCGCTCAACACAAACTCGGTGTCAGATTACCTAGAAGGGGAAGGACTAACCTTGGTGAATGACGAGAACTTACGTCACAATGGGTCAAGTGCTATTGCTACAGACATCATACTAACTAACAACGGCGGCCGGAGTCAGCCCAGATTACCCTACTAGGGAGTCAGCTCCCTTTATTTCAAAAAGTTGCCACTAGTTTCGTTGTAGTCGCTGTCGCCTAGTAGTTACATGGTGCGTACATAGGCAACGCCACCGAAAGAGAAGGCCATGCAATAGGATTTATGACGTCATAGTCTTCCGGCCATCAGCGAGCGCATTACCCAGCTATGAACAAGCTGTGAGGAAACGAGACTGAGTGTTTACTTATAAAATTACGTTCTACAGACGCGAATAAATAATTAACGAAACCATAAATGAAACATGGTCAGAAGTTGATGCTATCGGTACATTACACAAATAAATCGACGTTTTCGTTCAGACTCGATTAGTAGGCTATGCATTTCGAACCTTGCGAGTTTGAACTTGACCGAAGACACTGTTGTCTCAGCAATAAATGCGAAATATAGAAGTACCGTATTCAATCAAAAACTTTGAAATATATTCACCCCATTTTAACGTGAAATGTCGACTACACGAAAAGACACATACACAAATAACCAATTAATCTGTAACAGTTAAAACAGAAACTAATATCTATAGTCAATCATCTGTCCCAACGGTCCAAGTTTGATTCCTACCTCTGCCGGGAAATGTAATTCTGATTTGAGGTTTGAAACTAAATTCACTCAGCCTCACTGAACTGAAAGCAGTGGGTTCGATTCTCCTTTCTCCTCCAGGTAAATGCTGGGATTGTTCCTAACAGAAGACCATGGTCACTTCCATCCCAATTCTAACATTACAATACACACACTACCACAGACAATACACATACAAATTCTACCCTTATCCGAGTACACATGGCTGATGACAGTGATGTCCTAACCCACTCACGAAACAAAAACAACAACAACAACAACAACAATTAGACACAGAAAGTTTTCCTCTGTGATAAGAAGCCAGGCTGGTAACAATAATAATGCCTATGACAGAAGAGGTTGGTTGATTGGTTCCTCAGTTTAGGGGCTGCGTGTAGCCCCGTGTGAGAATCTTTCTGCTAACCGGTGTTAATTGTGATGTTATATTAGTGTGTGTTATCTGTAATTTATTCAGGTTAGGACTGCCGACGATCAATTTCAAGTAGTTCCTATATTTGCTACCATATGCTACCGTCAACAACACCTAGCTATGAACTTGATTACTAGATGCCACCGCTACCGGCTTCTGGCGGCGAACGTTGGGACTTAATAGAGCGATTGTCAAATCTAACCTACAAATTCAGCTTCACACAATTGTAGTTAGTGGAAGGTTCTTTTGCATGCCATGAGTCTATGACATGGGCCCGCTGGCTTTACTTCCCCTCCGAAGGAAGGCATATTGAGGGATTGTTAACGCTCTTAAAAATCCGATGACTTCGGCCGGGTTTGAACCCACGATCTTGGGCACAGAAAAGGCTACCTACTGAAATGGAACAGAGCATCAGTCTTAAAGAGACATGAGAACATTTACCAAAGAACAAACTTGTTGATTCATGTATAACAGGTACAGTATCCTCAACACTTTGATGCGCATGTGCATGCACTGAATGCGCATTCCTCAATTTCTAGCATTGCACCTAACCGTCTTGGTAAATATATGTTATTACAACGTTTCACTTCTGTATTATATACATACAAGGAGGCACTCAAACCTTCTGTTATCTTAATGCAGCAACGCAAGTGTTCATTCAAGTGTCAATTAAAATAAAATATATAGGCTGCACGATTCCTCTTGAACGTAATTCCCCCCAGGATGAAGACACGCACTGTTTAACTTCACCTTCACTTTCTGAAAGTTGTTAAAAAAAACTGCTTCCAAATTCTTGGCCAATGTCTGCATACATTCAGCAAGAGCCTATGATAAACTTTCATTTTCAATCCTTCACCTCCTATCATCTGGATCTTCTCGGCAGACAATATTGCAGTGCCAGTTAAATACTCTGGGCAGTTGTGGAACCGAGAAGGGACTGCTCCTAGGAATTTCATTCGAACATGACGATACAATAATTGTATCACCTTGTACTACATTAGTTACTCTATTTATTATAAATTTATTCAATCTCAAACCTGAATCACACACCCCTCTTCCCCCGCCCCAATAATAAATGTAATGAATGACATTAGTGGAATAGAAAAACGGATTAATCAGAACCTGCTACGACCTAACGACATAACCTGTACGGTAGCACATCATTTAGGTTAGAAAATTCTGAATTTTACAACTAAATGAATTTTCACGAACAGAGGGGCTAGCCTGACTATCTGTTTACTAATCTTTAATCAGTCTCGGTTCATACATACCTTGGAATGTTTTGTAGGAATATATTGCGGTGATTAGCTGGTACCTATTTCGAATTCTTCCCTTCATAATTAGGTAAAGGTCCCTTGGCTTAATTGCCTTAAACAATTTGTCACACTGCACATATTAGGCATAACTTAGCACTGCACTGATAACCATGAAGTATAAGCGAATAGAAATTCCGAGAAAATCAGTACCGGGACCGTAAACAGGAAACACATAACGCGGAAACCACACCATAAACACGAATATTATTCCTGTGTCTCCATGGCCACACAGACGTTGGGCCGTGACGTCACTGGCATATTCAAACCGTATTGCATGGCCTTCTCTCTAGGTGGTGTTGACATAGGTATCAGCACGGATTACCCCCTACAAGTTAGCGCGTGCGCCGGGGTCTGGACACTGGGGAATTGCAGTCTCGCGCCATTGTGCCTCAAGAAAATCGCCACCAGAAAGTTCAAAGTGATAGTATACTTTCAATTGAATGCACGAAATATTTTGCTAAAGATAAGCTAATAGAACCCTGGAACACCAAACTGGGGTCTGAGCGTCCCTGCGAAAAACAAACTATAAAATACTTTTTGTATGTGAAACAGTACGCTAGTAACATCCACCTTCTTCAACTTCGCTACCTTCAACGTGCTCGTCGCACTCACAACCCCATACTACAGCAGCTTGAAGCTCTCCCAGACCGAGCACCCGTCTACACCAAACTCGGCCTCACACACCTTAAATCCCTCATCCCAGCCCCCAACTAAACATCCCGCCCCCCTCTCCTACATCGCCACATCAGGCCAAAAGAAAAGAAGGTCAATCAACACAACGCTTCGCCATCACCCTATCTTCATCGCGACTCAACAACTCATCCATCGTCCTACGATCATACATCAAATAGTTCCATACACACGTCATCACATCTCCATAATTCTCCCCCAATAAAACACATCTCATCTCACATATCTTTTTCTTTTCTTTTTCTATCCTTTCTCTCTATCTCTTCTACAACACTGCTCTCTTTTTCATCTCTACGCACATCATCCACATCGCCCACTACCCCATCTCCAACGCAATCATCCATCTCAACCATAAAAATAAAAAAATATCATAATATAAACGAACGCATTCACTCTCACTCACATCATCCCATCACAATCACCCCATCCAATTCAACATTCATAACAACCTCATACATTTTCCCCTTCTCATACATATTTCTCCCCTATCTTCTTCTCTCAGCACCGTTACTCATCTCCACAAGTATCATCAACCACTCCCATCTCAAAACACATCATCACCCTTTCTAAAAAAGAAAAACAGCAATTTCGAACTTTCCTACATTCACAAACTTCCACGATATAAAGTTCAAACATTTTCCGAATCTTTTACTTACAAACCAATAAATTCATGAACCACAAAACTTCAAACCTCCCAACTCCCAAATTTGCAATAGTATAATGCAAAAAAGAGCAATTTTCTCTAACCTAACAACTTTCAAAACTTAAATCTTAGCCAAGAGGTCAAACCATTTCTCCGTCTCCAATTTATACAATTTACCACCACCCTTCTCCTATAACTCTATAACTCCAAGTACACTCCCCTCCTCTGGCCCAAGAGATGGTGCGGCCATCTATAGGGGACCGCCCGCCCTTTCCTGGGTGGGAATGAAATGACCCAATATATATATATATATATATACGCTACTAAGACATGTTTGCAAATTAGGATAATAGCTCACTACCCTCGGCTAGCGACATTCAGTTCTGTCAGCGTACAAGATAATAAATATAGGTCAGGGTCATAGAGACCCCAGTGTGGTATTTACGCTTGTCTTTTCCTGGTGTGTCACAACATCTTGCTACTGCTGCAGTTCTTGATTGGTAATAGACGAGGTGAGAAAAACTTCCTTAGTGTTAGAAACAGTGTGTGAAATGGCTAATTCCAAGGAAGGACTGTATGATTGCAATATCAGGGAATTATTGTCAAAAAATAGTGACTGTGAACAGGATATCGGTGGTGACTCGGATTTCGAATCTGACAACGATTTTGGGGATAGTGAACACGAAAGTGAATTCATTGCAGAATATGAAGGCGACACCGAAGTTGAAATCAAAGTCCCAGGTTCAAGTCGCAATTCTGTCAGAGTCACCGAGCCGTGGCAAGCGATTGGGTCTCATGTGAAGGATATTGTAACCTAAGGAAAACTGTCAGTGTTCCAAGTGACTGATTTATAACTATTTTATATGTTTACTGTAAATGTAGCCCAAAAGGTGAGAAATATTGTCCACAGTGGTAACAAAAGAAATTAATTAATGTACCTGTACAATATTCAGGTTGTACAGTATTTGCGTTCATTGTGATCATAATGTTATTAATTAATATAATGTAATCAACATGCATCAAACTAATCCTCTAACTATAAAGCAGACAGCTAGAATAATAACAAGTGACGATGTAAATGACTAAAACTAGACTGGGTCGGTCAGACCCCACTGTATGTACTTTATGAGAGTGGTGTTCCAGGGTTAAACTACGGAATTCACAACTGATTGAAATATGCTTAGTCCTCCTCGTGATGTAGCGGCTAGCATACTTGGCTGTCGGTAGAGGTTCGGCCTCGATTCCCGGTGCTGCCAAGGAATTTGCTTAATTCTGGTCTGAGGGCTGGAATGGCGTTCACTCATCCCCGTGAGGTAAAACTGAGAAGCGGTGGGTTCGATTCCCATCTCAGCCATCTTGGAAGTGGTTTTCCGTGGTTTCTCACTTCTACTCCAGCCAAATGCAAGCCGACTCCTTCACAATCCTCATCTGAATCATAAATACACTAATACAGCCAACACAATAAGACGGGTAATTAGACAAATTCCACACACACCCAAGTGCACGGGGCTAAATTACCACTATGTCGCAAAGGTCATAAATCAATCCCCAACAACTTCGAAATAAGCTAAGGAGTTTCAAAACATTCGGGAACCAGACCACGCACGGAGAGACGAGTTTACAGGCAGTTATCAGTCTGCGCAGTGACCGACCGCAGTAGCTACGCTTCTACAGGGACCATGGGTAATTCGAAGCTCACCGTGGGGTGTTGTTTTCAATGTTCAACTCCATTATTATGCAGACTATATTGTATATTATCTTGGTGGCCGCGGTGGCCGAGAGCAATAACGCGCTACCACGTGCCTCGGGTTTCCGTGGTTATCCATTTTCACCACCAGACAAATGCCGAGACGGTTCCTTTCAACAGGTCCACGGCTGACTTCTTACCCTCTCCCTTCTCTGACTTTTCCTTCATTAGACCCAAGTTAGCGGTCACCATCCCCAGTCACTGTCCTTGCGACGGTAGAGGAATGATTTCTCGCAGAGTCTGTGGGTGAATCCTAGCTCGAAGGAAAAGCGATTTAAAGAAGAATAAAAATCAAATTTTAAAATTATCGCTAAGGTGTATGTTTCACAAAACTCAAGCTCCTAAACCAGAGGGAGTTAGAAGGTGTGGTTTGTACCAAAATCTTCCAAATAGTCTCAATAGTACAGGAAAAATCTTGCATTTCTTGATAAGTCAACGGAAAAATATTTATTTGTTTAAAAAGTACTTTTAAACAAATAAACAAGACGATAGCCCCTGGCTGAAATGTGTTGCTTACAGCCCGCATGCCACTAGGGCCGGGCGGGTAGTCTGTACACAATCCATTAGAATATGTGAGAGTTCTCGCACGGGACCGCTAGTTATTTTTTTAAATTTTATTATTTTTATTATTGGGATCCTGCCCTGTGTGGCCGCCTGTTCAACCCTCTTCCGCCGGCGCATTTATTATTATTATTATTATTATTATTATTATTATTATTCTAGTTCCGTACAGGCCAACTACGGTCCACGATATTCAAATATTTTGCTTGGAGTGGGTCTTGATATTTGTCCAGTAGTCACGCATCCTCTGGCTGTGTTGTTCTTTTCTCTCCTTTGTCCAGAGGGCACCTGTCTTCTTCCTTGGTTTTTTTTCCTGGAACTTTATTTGCTTTAATTTACTCCTGAGAGACGTTTGATCTTTTATGTCCTTTTCCGTAACTTCCAGTTCCAGCAGATCTTTGTGCACTCCTATCAGCCATGGTGACTTTGCCAGTATGTGAGAAGTTGGTTGGTCAGCCTGGTTGGATGCAACCTGGAGACGTGTCCATAAAATGTTAGACGTCTCTTCCTGGCCACGTTTGTAATTCTTTCAGAATAACTATAGAGCACCTGGTTGGGCCGCCTAATATATTTACTTCCTTCCTTGATTGGTCCCAATATCTTCCTCATTATCTTCCTCTCTTGGATTTCTAGTTTGTCCGTGAGTCCTTTCCTGTTTAATATGAGGTATTCATAGGCATATAAAGCTTCAGGCCGGATGACCGTTTGATAGTGCTTCATTTTGGTGTTGCGGGAGAGACACTTCTTACACTCTTAGTCAGTCGGTATGACAGTTCTAGCTTATTTACTCGAGTTGATAATGCTGTTCCTTCGGAGAGATTGGGTTCCAACCATTCACCCAAGTACTTAAATTTGTTGGTTTTCTTGATCCTTCCCTGTTCTAGAAGTAGTTCATGAGATGATTCACTGATACTCGTGATGTATTGTGTTTTCTCAAATGACACTTGCAGTCCTATCTTCGCTGCTTCTTGCTCGAGAATATTGAGTTGTTTCACAGGTGTTTATGTTGAATCAGATAGAAGTGCCAGGTCATCGCAAATGCCAGGCAGTCCACAATGAGTCCATCACGTTTGTGCCCAAGGTAGATACCGCTTGGGATCCCCTGTCTAGCTATCTCCTTTCGACACTTTCTTATAACCTTTTCCAGTGCACAGTTAAAGAGGAGAGGTGAGAGACCATCTCCCTGTCTTACTCCTGTCTTGTTTTCAAAAGTTTCTGAGATTGTTCCTCTGAACTTTATTATAGACGTGGTGTTATTTAAAGTCTGTTGGATAAGGTTAAGTGTCTTCTGGTCCAGTCCAAGTTCCTGAAGGATTTTCATGAGAGTTGGTCTGTCAAGTGAGTCGTACGCCTTCTTAAAGTCAACGTAGATGACGACAAACTGCTTACCTGCCAATTTTACTTGGCTTAGCACTGACTTTAAGTTGAGTATCTGTTCAGCACAAGAGCGTCCTTTTCTGAATCCTCCCTGGTATTATCCGATATGTGGATCCAGTTGAGGTAAAGCTTTGTTTAACAGGGCCTTGGAGATAATCTTGTATGTGACGGGTATCAATGAGATTCCTCTATGTCGCTTAGGTCACCTTTTTGTGTAATGGGTGATTCAAAGCCAAAGTCCAGTCACGACGAAGTATTTCAGTCCCCCAAATGTTGTGTAGGATCTCTGTCAATTCACTGACTGCCCTGTCTCCAGCCTGCTTCCATAGTTCTGCTACTATTGCGTCTTCTCCCGATGCTTTGTTGTTTTTCAGGGACTGAATTATTTTTATCACTTCTTCTTTGCTAGGTGGTTGAGAGTTGGGTTGTTTGATGGAGCCATACGTAAAGAAGGTTTCAGGTGATTTACAGTTAAGGAGGTTCTCGAAGTACTTGGCCAGAAGGTTACAGTTGTCTATGTCATTATAGGCCATCTTTCCATCTGGTCCTCTGAAGTGGAGACTTGGTGGGTTATAGCGGCTGAGATTGCGTTTGAAGCTTTTGTAGAAGTTCCTTGAGTTGTTCTTTTTCAAGTCTTCGTCTAACTGTGTCAATTGGTATTTTGTGAACTGACGTTTTACATGTCTGATGATTCTGGCAGTTAACTTCCGTTGCTCTATGAACTTATCCCTGTTGAACTGAGTCTTCTGTGAGTTTCACTTTAACCAGGCTATCTGCCTCTGGGCGACCGCCTCTTCGCACATAGTTGTCCACCAGGCATGCTTCTTCTGTTTTACAAACGGAGCAGTCTCTGTGGAAATTTTCACTAGATTGTTCTTCAGTTCGTCCCAATTGCAACAATCCAATGCTTCTAATTTATCTGTGAATTGGTTGCATGATGAAAGTTTCTCTAAGTCAAACTTAGTAAGCTTCATTAACGTAGTCTTTTTTAGAATTCCTAGGTAGGAATCTGAGTTTTATTTCGGAAAGATAGTGGTCTGAGTCCAGACTTGCTCCTCTTAATACTCTTACATTCTGAATCTCTCTATGAGACTTTCTTGAGATGGCTACATGGTCTATCTCGAATTCTCCCAAGAGGTTGATGGGTGAGGTCCAGGTTTTCTGCTTCCTTGGTAGTCGCTTGAAGGCCGTAGACTTCATCACCAAGCTGAAGACCTTACAGAGTCCCACTAGTCGCTCTCCATTCCTGTTGGTCCGCAAATGGCCTGGGTTGTCTCCCACAATGTGTTTATATTTGCGCTCTTTACCTAATTGAGCGTTAAAATCACCAAGTAGGATGATTGTATGTCGCTCTGGGACCTTGCTAATGACATCCTCCAATTCTTCCCAAAACGTATCTATATTTTCAGGGTTACGCTTGTTATCCTCATTGATAGGTGCGTGAACATTTACCACGGTGTAAATCTTGTTTGAGCACCGAAAGGTTAGTAGAGACACTCGGCTATTGGGTGAGCTAAATTCAATAACTGAGTCCAGCATCTTGTGGCTTATGATAAATCCAGTCTCCAGGTGTGGGACGTTCTTCATTCTCCTACGCCCTATCTTTCACAAAAAAATGCGATAGCCCTGCGAATCAAAAGCATGCTCATCAGTATACCTGGTTTCCTGTATTGCTGTGAGCAGTATCTTGTGATTAGTCAAAGTGTCTGTTAAATGCTTCAGTTTGCCTATCTTAAGTAGCGAGTTGATGTTCAATGTGGCGAAGTAGTTCTGTTGTTTATGTCTGATCGTGTTGTTAGTGGTTCCAGGACCCGTCCTTAAAGCATGTTAGTGTGGGCTCCCCTAGATCAGGCCCATATTTAGGAAATCCATCTCTATAAAGTGCAAGAAGCATTTCATGTATCAATCGGGGAAACAATGTTTTCAGGGTATTTCGACTCCGCTGAATACGAATCTGCCAGTTGACAAAGCGAAATTTGGACTGGAAGTCCGGTATCCAAGATGGTGGCCAAGATGGTCGTCAAAACTCTGTTGCCCTATATCTCTCTTGTCCGTTGGCTTAAAATATTTATTTAATCGCAGGGTTATTGGTTTTCTCGGATTCATATCATATTGACATGCTCAGAAATTACTTACCTTAAGTTTGGAGTGCATGGGATCCAAGATGGCCGCCGAAGGAATTGAAGAAAACGACCCTTCTAGAGTTCAAACATTGTTTATTGCAGGATTGTAAAAAAGATAATAAAAATCATTGTAGTGTATTAGCTGAAGGCAATAATACAAGAAAGATAATAAATCTACCATAAATCAGGCACATAAAGAGTTAAGACGTTGGTGAGACCGGTGGCACAACTTGGTGCAAGTCAGTCCATTCTTTTTGCACGTGCACATTGATGTCAGGCAATGAGACGAACAATTGCAGGTTAGAATATCCGTGCAGGCTTTGGGGACGGCCTCAAGTGTCATAAGGATGGGAATGTACTCATATTGGTGAAGCCTCCACCCATATGACTCCGGATTCATCACCACCGGTCGGGCATGAAGAGAATTTTCCCACACATTCACCTGAAATATTTCTTAAATTATAATTACCGAAAAGCAACTAGTTATACTGATCACAGTATGCTTCCCATCCTTTTATTTCTTTACCTGGTAAATGGCATCTTAGGAGGTGTAGTCGCAGCGCATCGCTTGTTGGAGGCAAGGCTTCTGGCTTTTTCACAACACAGAAAAGCTGTCGTCTGACTTCATCCCCGCTAGATACATCTTTGGCCACCTGTTCAGTGAAAAGAAACGTAACATTAAATTAATCTTTGGACTTGTAAATAAATCTTGACTGAAACACCTAAAAAAAACTTGACCAACCTTATAGAGCTGTACGAGGAACTTCTCTGCATTCGCCTTTGATGAGGGAGTTAGCGGAGAGTGCCCAAGGTTGTCCAGAAGTTGGCAGGCCGTGCCATTGAAGACTTTCCACGCTGCTTTCTTCGTTATCGTTGCAAGGTGAGACGTCGAGTCGCAACCCGTGACTGCCAAGATGTTCTTCTTTTGAGCATTAGGAAGAATTTTGCAAATCTCATGTACTGGGAGATCTTCCTTTCTTTTCGCTGTGCCACTCATCATCCACACTTTAGAACAGGTCATTTTATCAAAGTGATGGATCAACAGCGAACAAATGTCGGTATCCCTGGCCATGACGATGATGTTGTCAGCATAAGAGTGGACAGCATGATTGTAGTACAACGCGTGTATCGGCCTCTTCATGTGTCGCTGCTAGAGCACTGCCGTCAAATTGGGTGTTGGTTGATCGCACATCGTCTTCGTGTAGGAGCCCTCCGGAAATATAACTTCGATGGCCTCAAAGACATGTTGAATAACTTCCTGAGAGAGACTCCAAAGGCCCACTAACCACCTGGGGTAGTTAATTCCGTGCGTTTACTTTCCATGCTTTAGTTGAAGATTGGTTAGGAGGATCAGAGGTTTAACTCCCTGATCAGGTTACTACCGAGGTTGTGAGCTCCAGTAGGTTTGAATTAGGGTTGTCTCCCGTAGATTGGTTGCCTTCCAAGGCTGAGGAGACCAATCTTGCCCATTTTGGTTCTTCCGCCTTCCTTACCGTTGAGATGAGGCCAACCATCTTCATCCGCCTCAGAAGCCGTTGTCCAGTTACCACCTGTACCCTAGGCAGGGGCCCTCACAGGGTGCTGTCAGTCGGGCCAGCTGAACCCTGGTTTATTAACGAGGTTGTTACTCCTCCCGCTCCTCCTTCCTCGAATTACTATTATTATTATTATTATTATTAATAATAATAATATTTCAAAGAACGATAGAACCTTGGGTATTGATCATAGTAGATTTAAATGACGAATGTAGAATAATTAGGCTAAGGATTCGGTAGCATAATAAAATAAACGCAACTAAAAAGGGGCAGATGATCTCTTTGTTCACCCTTCAAAACATCATCCTAAACAACTTATAAGCACAAAATGTTTTTATTTTATTTTAATATATGCAGTTTAAGAATTTTAAGCGATGAACCATGGAAAATAAGCTTAGTATGACAGACGGTGGAATTCGAACCCACCTGTTTCCTGGACACATGGATTTCTTTTAATTTGATTTTTTTTCCAAAGTCAAATGCTGCAAATGAGACGAAATTACCGGTAATGTAAATGCAAAGCGGATCATATTGTTTTAGCAATGAAGTTCTAAAATTATTGATATCTAATAGGATCGGCAGAACTTCAAATCAGAACACTATGCCTCATTACAGTGTTGCCTCATCGAAACGAATTTAGATCTCTCAAGCGCAAAATCTAAACATTATAATGAATTTAATGTAAACTATTAACTAATTTTCGATGGATTTACATTTTTGTTAAATATGGAAATATGCAGTGGCACACGCTTGCCAGATATAAACATTCAATTCGCAAATAATTCTGTTTGCATTCCTCCAGTTAAATTGTTGTAAATGCTGCGCCACGAGGTGGTCTATACAAGGCACAGTATGCATTATAAGGGCATATCAAGAAACAGTATGGACGTAAAAAGCATGGTATACGCGTGTAGACTTCACCCCCACCCCACCAATTTCAAACAAATTAAGAAGAATGATTGAAGCTTGTAGTTTTACTTGGCCGTTAATATCGCAATCAGAACTACGATACTTTCATTTTTCCGTGGATCTGAATCACAGCACGTGATATTTCACATCGAAAATCTCATTTGCCAGGAATCAAACCTTGGTGAGAGTCAAGCAGCTTGACCACTGCACCATCACGCTCCTCAAATATATGAAGTAACGTGCGAATCGTATAATCCCGAATAGATATGTAGACGTTATGAATAGATAATGAATTGGAATAAACCATGTAGGCTATGTTTAAAAATAATGCCAGGAGAGGCGCTTGGTTTCTTAATACAGTATATTTATTTGGCCCCCTTAGCCCAAAAAATATGTCGAAACGCTATGTAGGGCCCTGGGGGATAATCAGAACGTCATCCCCATCCGCCCCACATCCACACGACTGTTATCCGCACCCGCCCCGCATCCACACGACTGTTATCCGCATCCGCCCCGCATCCACACGACTGTTATCCGCATCAGCCTGGCATCCACACGACTGTTATTCGCACCCACCCCGCATCCACACGACTGTTATTCGCACCCGCCTCGCATCCACATGACTGTTATTCGCACCCGCCCCGCATCCACACGACTGTTATCCGCATCCGCCCTGCATCCACACGACTGTTATCCGCACCCATCCCGCATCCACACGACTGTTATCCGCAACCGCCCCGCATCCGCGCGGCTGTTATCCGCACCCATCCCGCATCCACACGACTGTTATCCGCACCCGCCCCACAACCACACGACTGTTATCTGCAACCGCCCCGCATCCGCCCCGCATCCACGCGGCTGTTATCCGCACCCATCCCGCATCCACACGACTGTTATCCGCACCCATCCCGCATCCACACGACTGTTATCCGCAACCGCCCCGCATCCGCGCGGCTGTTATCCGCACCCATCCCGCATCCACACGACTGTTATCCGCATCAGCCCCACATCCACACGACTGTTATCCACACCCACCCCGCATCCACACGACTGTTATCTGCACCAGCCCCGTATCCGCACGACGTTTTCCCCATTCCCACGTTTGTTATCCGAATCTACTGACATTGCATTAATATTTTTAGTTAGATACAGTATAAATTATTAAAGCAACATATTTACACATTTGAGGGAAAAGTCGTTCCCTTAGGCTATGTACGTTATGTGCTATGTTTAAAATGAATGTTATCCAGCCAGAATTGTAACCCTTTCCTGTTCGGGGTGTGAATTATGCTTAATGGCATAATTTTAATGAGATTAGCTTTAATCATCGTCTTACATTTGTCATGAAAATAACATAACGGGAAAATATGATACCGGCATGTCATAAACATCCGGGTCCTAATAATGATATTAAACAACTTCAGATTGTATTCTAATAACTATCCGCAAATTTTCTCCAAACATTATTCGCAGCTTATCCGCTATCCGCACAGCCATGCAAACTATATCCGCATCCGCGCAGGGCTTTATCTATAGACACAAGGTCAGAATGGATCCTGCAAGGATGAATGAACAAAGTTTTGATAAAATATAGAAACTGAAGAGCTACACCAAGCAGATGAAGGAAGAACTCGTGTGGCTAGGAATCACAGCTGAAGACTGTCAAAGTAGAAAACAATTCAGGGAAAGACTTTCTAACATAAAGGTTCTTGTGGAAGATAAGAGAGAGCGCAGGGGAGGAGGATGGCAGAAGAGAGAAAGGCACAACACTCTGAAAGAATGAACGAAATGTGGAGGAAGAGGAAGGAAGAAAGATCGAAGACAAGGAAATGAGGTTATATTTGCGTGGTCCTTAGTTTTAGCCGGTTCGCGAGGAAAAAAAATCCTTCAAACGGTCCTATCTGGCACTTTTGTTGCAGCTACCACTAGGCCTATATTCTGAACTTTTTCCAGAGAAATTAAGACCTAACCCGACGCTCCTTCATTTTTCATAATGCATCTTATTCATAACCTCACGAGTTTGGCTGTGAATTGTTTTGCCACGAAGTTTTGAATGGGTAGGTCGCCCATTATGCACAAGAAGCATACAAGGAACTATAAGTAATTAAGATAAGCAGTCTACTATTTAATTTATTCGTCATCGGCAGAGCACACACAGCCTTGCTTTACGCGCAACTGATAGCTCACGTATCAAGAGCACATGTCTGAGGCTTCTTGTATAGTTACTGCTTGCGTAGTGAGGGGAAAGGCCTGTCAACAGCCTGCCGTGATATTCCATTATTACTGCTAACATCAAACCACTGTGGTGTTGCGAATGAGTGAGTGAGTCACCGACCAATGTATTTGGTTTGTTACTACACACGGACCGGGAACCCAACACGTCTGTCATAGTCCGTGATCCACATTCCTCTCAGCTTGGACCCGAGCAGTACATACCAAGCATGTGTAATAACATTGTTTAAATGGGACCATTTTATAGTTACCTGCTCGCGCCTTGCGGCCCCTTTCTCCCGCCAGGCCAAGGTAAGTAGACTTTAAAGGTATGCCACTCCGGTGCCTCTCGCTCTCATTGGCTGCTACACTGTGACGCAGCCCGGTTGTGCCAGGCGAATACCAACTGATTACAATGCATTCTTACGGGAAACACAGTCATATTTCGCTTATCTTCTCCGCTCGTGGTATACAATCACAAGAATGGCAATATGCACGGTATAAACAATATATTGCAGTGGTTTGTAATGTGAAATATACTTCATAAACTCACGCACACACAAACCTTTACTGCTCGAGTCTAAGCTGCGTGGACCTGAGAGGAATGTTCATCGCAGACTATAAGTAGGGGTGGTGACGAGTGATGCGGTTTCTCGGTCCTTGAGTAGTAACAGAAGCAAATACATTAGTCGGTGACACAGTCACTCATTCCCAACGCCGCACTGGTTTCAGAAAAGACCCTTGTTAGCAGTATTGGAATAGACGATAATGTCAGGTAACACGGCGGGCTGTCGACAGGCTTCTCAATTCTCGCCTGCGCCTACCCAGCCTCTGCCCTTCATCCCGCAAGTTCACAGAGCTTGGAACCGAGCAGTAGATTAACTACTGTAACTGTAAAACAACTGCCAACCTAACACGTTGCTATATATAAGATGCCCCATAGTTGGGTGAGCATGTTGTAACCTTACCACCGCTTGCAACAGCTCAATAAATACGAGTAGTGGGGTGTTTAGAAGCACACTATATAACATATCTAGCATTGATTGGATCCAATTACTGGTTGATACTCTTACTTATAATAAAAACACATGAATTCACTCGTATAAATATTTCTATATTCTTTAAAACTTGATATTGCCGAAGAGAGTTGTGCCATTATATCATAGTGTCCTAATCATTGATTGGTTATTAGCCTGTATGACATGGATACATTATACACTGATGATCTTGTAGATGTGATTAATACTTACTGTGAATGTGCCGAAGTCTGAAGTTGAAGATTGAAGCCTCATGAAACTGTTATCTGTTTCTTGATGTATTTTCAGAAGTGCCGTATATATTGCCTTAGTCACCCCTGCATTTCAACGGAACTCTCCATATGCGAGTCGCTATCTGTTTCTATGATCTCGCATCCTACTAAGTGGACACCACACTGTCCGAGTTGCGTGATGTAAACAATTATGCGAGGCTGAATGCTCATAGTCTGGTACTGTCTACACATGCAAAATAATAGATCCATATGAATGACGAGTAACTTCTTTGTCTGAATAATCAAATAATATATGAATGAGCTCTCGTTCCCATGTCCGAAGACAATATCTGAGAACGATGGCTGATGACTCACTTGCGAATAGTTAATCAAGATGGTTGAAGTTTGTATATGTGAATGTCCGACGATTGAATCTTAATCTCTTTCCGAATCTCCGAATTGAATGAACTCTCACTTCCAGAACAGCCCTTATATACTCAATAAACAGCACGTGATGTTGAATCCCCTCCAGTCATCTGCAACCAATGGATATCGAGGCGTCACCGAACTCACCCCGTTAGTCCATACATTCACGTCACATTGTACCATGAAAACTCCTATAAGTCACTGAACTCGTGACAGTGAGTGAGAGTTAGTATTATTTAGCCTATGACTTATTCAGATATTATCAGTAAAATATATACAGTATATACTTATTTACGGAAGAGAAACAAAGCAATTTGTGCTTCACAACTGAATATCCTGATTTTTAATCCAGCGTACAGCATCTGGAGTTACCAGCATGAAGTCCACTTCATCACCGTGATAAGCTCGAATCTTTTATTCTCTGACAATGTGATGAATAGTCTGGTGTAAAGCTCCGCAGTCACAGTCTGGATCAGGTAGCTTTTCCCACTTGTGAAGAGCGTCTCTGCACCGACCATGTCCTGTTCTGATTCTGTTCAGGGCAGTCCAGGTCTTGCGTGGTAGGTGGAATCCACTTGGGAATCTGGGACCTGAGAAGAAGGTATGCAGGCGCATATCTGTTGCTGCTTCCCAACGACCTTTCCATTCGTCAAGAGATTTAAAATCCCTAACATTCATGTCAGCAGCATCACGCCGAGTTGGATGGCGTGATTTTAGTATTTAAGTTTCTAAAGTGGCAGGTCATTATGCATGGGTAGACTAGGATTCCTGGAGATCTTGTTGAATTCCTTCATAAGGGCATTAGATCGGCGTAGATCAGTTGGCATTATACCGGTTAGCAGTGGAAGCCAATGAACTGGAATAGATGTGATTGCGCCAGATATGGTGCGCTTTGTGGTATTAAGTTGGGGGTCAACAAGCCTTGTGTGATGACTGTTCAACCAAACAGGCGCACAATACTCAGCACTTGAATACACCAAACCCAAGGCTGAAGATCGCAATGTGGTTGCTGAAGATCCCCAGGTAGTTCCACATAGTTTATGGAGGATGTTGCTTTGAGTTCTCAACTTTTGTGCTAAGTTCAGGAGGTGTTGTTTGAAGGATAGTGCACGGTCCAAGATGACGCCAAGGTATTTTGGGTTCCAATTATGACGAAGAATTCTGCCTCAGAAACCTACATTCAGTTTCACGCTCGCCAAATGATTATTTAAATGGAAGCAAGAAACTTCTGTTTTACTCACACTGGGTTGAAGTCGCCATATTTTGAAGTAATTTTCCATTATAGACAAGTATTTGGTAAGAATCTCTTCAGTCGTCTCCATTGCCTGATCTTGTACGGCTAGAGCCAAGTCGTCGGCATAGCAGAATTTTCTGGATGAAGTGTCAGGAGGGTTAGAGAGGGATAAGTTGAACAATAATGGCGAGAAATCTGATCCTTGAGGCAATCCGTTGTTTAGCTTCCTCTCCTTGCTTATCTTGCTTCCATTGATTACTTGGAACTGCCGATCACTTAACATGTTGTTAACCAGCTGAGCTATCGTTTTGCAGGGTATGCTACGAAGATATTTGTAGATAAGGCCTTCCCTCCACACAGTGTCAAAGGCAGCAGTAAGATCAAGAAATGCTAGAGATATTTTCAGCTTAATTTGATATCCTGCCTCAATGAAGGACGTAAGAGACAATACTTGGTCGCAGCAGCTAAGCCTTGGTCTGAAGCCTGCCTGTTCAACTGGAATATGCTCTAGGATTGCGCTACTTATTCTGTTATATATCAATCTTTCGAAAAGTTTGTAGCAGCAGCTAAGAAGGGCGATGAGCTGATAGCTATCTACCTTGTTGCTGGGTTTGCCAGGTTTCAGAATAGAAACTAACTTCGCCTTCATTAACTCCAAAGGAAGTTGACCAGTCAAGAGGATGTCAGTGAAGAACTCTGCCAGCCATTTCTTAGCATGTCCTCTCATATGAATCAGGAATTCTGGATGGATGCCATCGAAACCAGGTGACTTGAAACGTTTGAGGCCCTTCAGTCCCAAATCAATGTCCAAAATTGTGATGGGTCGTGCATATTCTGATGAGGGAGATGTCGTCTTTTTCAGGTCATGACGCTGCCGTCTAATTGTTTTGTATGTTTTGTCGGAAGGCACTCTTGATGTGGTAATGATGTGGGAAGCAATTTGGTGGTGTTACTTCTGAAGGTTTTCTGCATACTGGCCCACTTCGTCCCAATCTTTTCAAAAGGCTCCCTGCTTGAGTGGGACCATTTCTGCCTCCGAGATAAGTCCAAGCTGGTCAAAGGTTCTGTAGCTATCTCTGGGTCACCTCTTTGCTGGAAATGTTGATACAGTGTTTCACTCTCATCGTTCCATCCTGGGATATATTGTTGCCAGTATCCTCTTGGCATACACTTTTTAGACGTAGCAGTTACTGCACCGATGAAGTGATGTAAGTTTTTATGAGATGAAGGGATCCAGCGAATGCACTTATCCAGTTCCGTTGAAAATTTCGCCCAGTCAGCCTTCTGGAAGTTCCATCGAGCTTGAGGAGTTGATCGTATGACAGGGACCATGCGACCAATTTGTATTATTACAGGTCTGTGCTGGCTGTGGGGAAAGGCATCTATTACTTTTCTTGTGGCATTGATGGGGGAAGCCTCTTCCATTGCAGGTAACAAAACATAAGTCAGGGTTTGAATCCTTGCTCCAAGCAGCTGACCTGAAAGTACCTTGATCCTTGGCATCGAGCACTACAGTCGACCAAAGTATTATGTGCACTCGAGTTTGAAGGTTGTTTGTGAAGTAACCAATAGAGCTACATAAAATCCAATACCACCATCATTTTCGTCGTTCGATTTTACGTTCGTTCATGTGGGTTTGAATTTTCAAATTTATATTTTAATATTTTTTATCGCAGTTGGAACACATAAAGTGCTCGTTTTTAAGTGTGTTTCAAACATGCGTCACATTTAAGAATTATTATCTCAAAACCCTGCCATCAGATCAAATCCAAATTTTAAGACAATATACATTGGAATGTTGTATAACTGGTATATTAATTTCATAATTTTGTGTGTCCAAGAAACAAAGTTGTTATCATTGTTGTAAGGTAACTTATTCTCGGCTCGAGGGGGTTGGAAAATGTAGTTCTTGGTTGCGTTGTAATCCTTATACATCAAAATGTTATGCTGTATGACTGTGAAATACGTAAATTAATTCACTTATTTTATATCGGTTTGTATTTTACGGGGAAATAACACATGGTTCACCAGCTAGCCGCTCCGGAAAAAGCTGTACAGCGTTGCTGAGATGGAGCCCATCACTTCCGAGCGAGGCGCGCCATGATGCGTGTGGGCTGCATTTCGGCAACGCTATACAACATTCACCGGAGCGGCTAGCTTGTGAACCATGTCGTTTTTCCCCCTACAAATACAAACATATAAAACAAGTGAATTAATGTACGTATTTCACAATCATACAGCATAACGTTTCTATGTATAAGGATTACAACGCGACCAAGAACTACATTTTCCAACCACCCCGAGCCGAGAAAAGGTTACCTTACAGAAATTAAAACAATTTTGTTTCATGGACACACAAAAGTTCGAAATTAATAAACCAGTTATAGAACATTCCAATGTATATTGTGATAAAATTTGGATTCCATCTGATGACGGGTGTTTGAGATAATAATTCTTAAATGTGACGCATGGTAGAAACACGCTTAAAAACGTGCACTTTTTGTGTTCCAACTGCGATAAAGAAAATAAAAAATAAATTAAAAATGTCAAACCTACATGAACTAACGTAAAATAGAACGACGAAAATGATGATGTTTTGGATTTTATGTAGGCCTATTGGTTTCTTCACAAACAACCTACAAACTCGAGTGCATATAATACTTTGGTCGACAGTAGATGAAGATTTTTCTCTTCAGCCCATTCTACAAGCATGCTTCCATTTTCATCATTGTCAGAGCACTTCCAAAATTCATGGTGACTATTGAAGCCCCCTACATAAATTGCAGGATGTTCTGCAGTTTGTAAGACAACATCGGGTCAGGGCGTCTTGGGTGGCTTATAAATATTTGTGATAGTGATATCATGCACTTGTATGACAACTGTACGTATATCTTCCTTCATATTAGCAGAAATTATTGATGCTTCGTTTAAGTTGCTTCGAACATACGTAGCGATTCCATATACCTCCTGATAAGTTGCACCAAGCGCAGTATATCCAGGAATTCGACCTCTGCTTCGGAATGTTTCTTCGCTGGAATCATGAGTTTCCTGAATGGCGACAATATGGATGTTGTTGTCCGGCAGGAATTTCGACAGATAGTCACACTGCCTTGCTATTGCTTTCGACATTCAGTTGAAGAAGTGTGATAGATGGACCAATGTTTCTCATTAATGAGTTCTGAAAAGAACTGTTTCTATTATTCCGTCGATAAGTCATTGCCAGGAGATCCTGTGGATAGTCTGGCTGCCTGTTAGCACCACCCAGGAGGTACGTGTAAGGCAATTGAAGGTTAAACATACGGACAAGAGCAACTCTACCTCCCTGAGCGCAGGGGCGGATCCAGACACTGGTCTTGGGGGGGTCATGATATCTGTCCTCAAAATGGAGTGGGGGGAGAGGGGGAGTGGGTAATATACCATAATTAGATATGCAAATTTAAAAGTTAACATTAAACATCGAATTATTTGCGCATACTTTTCCCAAAATGTGATTTTTTTTCGAAATGTGAAATTTTTCATTACTTTCCTACTTTCTGTGTGGTCACTAAAAAATATATTGTTTGCTCATACTTACCTATACTTGGACTGGCCTTAGAGGCCTCGACGGAAGCGGGAGAGTAGGGGCCTTCCCCTACCCCTTCCCCAGTGACTTGCTCCAATTTTTACGCGGAAAATATTTTATGCGGAGTTGACTGACACGGGGATTTTTAGATACAATATGATGAGCTGATGTTAGAGGCCTGCTCGTACAAGGGCCGAGGTCTTTAATTTTAAGGCCCCGAGGCCCCTTGATGCCTCAGATGCCTTGAATGTCCGAGCGGGGTCAAAAGTCCCCCGGACCTCCTCATAGGTAATGATTGACTTTGTCCCTTTTGCGAGTAGCTCTCCCTCTCTTAAGTTGTAAACAAAGACGCAGAATATATTAGCTAGCTAATAACTGGGGTCACAGGCCTATTTGCACAAGGGCCTAAGGGTGGGGGGGCTTGGCACTCAGAGTCTCCTAGAGGCCTCGATGGGAACTCCCATTCTTCTCAATTGGCCAGTCCAACACTGCACTCTATTTTATAATTTGCCATGCCAATAATATCGCTAGAGCGCTTTCGTAAAGATAGACTAAATTTTATCCAAAACGCTATCATACCGGGTTCATAGTTTATAGTTGCTGTATTAATGTAATTAAAGTGTAGGAGAGTAAAATCAGAGTTATATAGTTTGCTGACTGACAACCGTAAAAAAATAACTATACTGTATAGCTTAGACAATAGCTTCAAGATTAAATAAAAACCCGGCTCGAGGCCCAAGGAATTTTAATCGATCGACGAGAAAAAGATCGTTCAAGACACAATTTAATCAGATTTATGGGAGTTTAAAACCAGAATTAACCTTTATTTTAGGGGTGTAGGTTGAGCGAAATAAGAACAAGACCACCCGAAATTTTGACAGGTACATGTGTATTGCTAATTGTACGTAAATATTACAAATACGGCAATTTTGTTCATAAAAACAATTTTAAGCCAAACAACAAACTCTAAGTCACCGTTTTTTTTTTTCGCGTACCGATCAATCCCGCGACATGGGTCAACATAAACACCGTAGTGGACATGCAACAAAGCAAGTCCGCTTAATCGTTCTTCGGACATAGTTGACCGCAACCACGTCTTCAGCCTTCTCAAAGAAGAATATGACCTTTCCGATGACGCGGCGCTGACGGGTAAAATAGCAAAAATCTTGAGACATCGATGAATATTGGGGTACAACTCTTTATCGCAGGCAATTAAAGCTTCCATAGCTTTCTTTGGGATGGTTGACCCCGATTCAAGCTCCCGGGACCACTTTGTCTTCCACATACGAAGTTCAGCCTGTAGAAGCCTTGCCGCAGACTCGGCAGAATGTTGATGGAGAAGTTTGAAGTACTTTTCAGCGATTGTGTCCACATCCGCTGACGTCCATGATGATAGGCAGTGTAACTCCTGCGTTGCTTAAGGGAAGCGAGTGTTTAGGTCTTCTAGGACGTAGTCTAAAATGGGTATGAAAACGGCCCGACGATAGTACTCTTCTACGGTTGACGCCGGATGATCTTCGCGGTGCCTTTGCCGTTGTGCGATGCGTGGGAGCAGAAGTTCGGTTCCAAGTTGTTTTGCCAGAGCTTCTGCTTCTTGGAAGAGCTCAGCAAATTGTGTTTCGCACTCTTCGCGCCTCTTGATCAACACAGTAATAGTGTCGTCTAGCGCATCCTGGGTTCCTTCAAGTCTATTTGCCCTTTTTGAAACAAAATGCTGAGTGTTTTAATGTCTCCAAGGATTTCTGACAAGCAAATGACGGTAACTATAAAATCACTCTCACAAAGAGCAGCTATGAGCGTTTTTGCCTTAGAAGCACTTTCTGAGTCCTTCCATAAAGTAGTCTAAACTCTCGACTATGTTCGGGAGTAAAGAGCGAAATTGTATAAAAACCGTCGTACCTTTCAATCCACCGCGTCTCACAAAGTCCACATAAAAGTTCACCTAGAGTTGCTTTTAAATACATAGGAGCGTTTTGAGGACGAATCAATGAATGTAATAGTGGCCTTTATAACTCCTATTGCCTTTCGCACGGCGACGACTTTCGAGGACTTCGAAATAGACAAATTCAGAGCGTGGTTATAACAAGGGCACCTAACGGCATGCTCTGCTTCGGTTTACACCTCGGCGACAGCACCACAAGCTTCTGACGCCATCATAGCGCACCCGTCAGTACCAATGCCAACACACCGACATAGGACAAGACTGTGATGCTTGAGAATACTCAACACATTTTTTACCCACGTCTCTGCTGGTTACGGTAGGCTCTGGGACTCTTTGGTTTCTTGTTTCTTGCTGGTTCTCTCTTTGGTTTGCGTTTTCTTCTTCTCCTCTATTGTTTCTTGCATCTGCATCTTCATCACATGTCTAAGATGGCGGCTGGCATAGGAAGCCTGTAGGAGTGCTCCGCTTTATCCCGCGCAAACCGCAGTTTTTAACCGCAATTTCCGGCCCGAAAGTGAGTGACCAAGTAACATAGTGTGTGAAGTACGTGCCTGAACATTTTCTACATCATTATGTCAATACAAAAGGTGAACAAACGTGTAAATGTTGTTGAGGCAACGATGGCAGACTTTGAAGCACGCCTTCAGTTGTTGAACAGTGCTGCCAACCCGGGTCAAGACTCCCTAGAGTCGCTTACTCGTGATTTTCGCGAGTTCCGAAGCACTGTCACCTCCGAACTCGCTGTGCTTAAAGAAGAACTGAGCAAGCTGGAGAGGAGACTTGACCACCACGAGGAGCTGCTGGACGAAGGAGAGCAATACAGCCGGAGAAACTGCCTTCTCATCCACGGGATCGTCGAGGACCCTGAAGAAGATGTGTACGAGAAGGTGAGGGACACAATCAAGACGAAGTTGAACGTGGACCTCCCTATGGAGAGCCTGGATAGATGTCACAGGATTGGGCGGCCGCAGCGAACAGCAGCTGAAGTGGTAGCCACTGGGAAACGCCCTATTATTGTAAAATTCCTCCGCTACCACGAGCGAGATCGCATCTGGAAGTCCAAGCGCCTCCTAAAGGGAACCAAGATTCTTATTACTGAATCCCTCACAAAAACCCGGAAAACTATCTTAAATGCAGCGAGAGACCACTTCGGACCCACCCGAGTCTGGACCCAGGACGGCCGCGTTTTAATACACCTCCCTGATGGAACTAAGAAGACCGTCACCACATTTAGGGAGCTGGAAAACGTTGAGCTAATGCGGGATATTACAGTGAAGTGAAATGAACATGTGCGTAATGTTTATATTAGACAAGTTTAGTAATAAGTGTGTGTGTGTATGTGTGTGTGCGTTGGTTGCGGTCGGCAGTGTGCAGCGGGAGGTCCAGGTAGGTTTCTTCTATTTTAAGATATATCTCCCGTTACCCAGCTGAGCTATTGTATGAATGAGCTAACTGACCTTGGCCAGCCTAGCCCACACCAACCCCCTCCCTCCCCTTACACCACTGGCTTTCTTCTAAAACAGGCACTTTCCTCATCCAAACATTCATTACAATGTTGCCACATTAATGCTCTGTCGCTGGTTGCGCATCACGACGAAATACAGGCAATAATAAACGAAAACAATATCCACATCCTCTGCATAAGTGAAAGTTGGTTAAAACCTGACATCCCGTCTAGCATGGTGGAACTAAATCGGTACTCGCTGGAACGTCATGACAGAAATGATGGCAGGCGAGCAGGCGGGGTTGCCATGTACTGTAGAAGCGACTTAAAAAGACGGGTAATATGTGTATCAACACTTAGCACACAACCAGGACCGGAATTCATGTTTGTTGAAGTAATTGTTGGCCAACAAAAGACTCTGGTAGCTGTTGTATATAAGCCGCCAAGAATAACAAACATGAGTGAATTTGAAAATCGCTTGCTCGACTTACTTCCAAGCTACGAACACGTAATAGCCGTGGGTGACTACAATACCAATTTACTGACACAGACGTATGAGACCAAACAATTAAAAAACCTGTTCGCTTCCTGCGACATGACTATTCTTCCCCTAGAACCTACAAACCACATTTACTCTGATAAATACGAATCACATACATTGATTGACCATCTTGTGACAAGCAATCTCGACAGAGTTGAAACTTTCGGGCAAATACCCGTACCATCTATCTCCACCCATGACCTAATTTACCTATCGTACTCCCTACGTGTGCCTAAGTACACACCTAAATATATTATCACTAGAAACATGAAAAATATTAATATGGATGACTTAAAACATGACGCATACAACCTTCCCTGGAATGACATATTACTCTTAGATAACATTGACGCAAAAGTAAACAAGTTAAATTCTCTTATTATTAATCTGTATGACAAACATGCCCCTAAACATTCGATCAAAGTTACTCGCCCAGCATGCCCATGGTTAAATGATAACATTAAAAGTATGATGGCACAGCGTGATGCACTATTCCGGCGTTTTAAACGTACCCGTGACGAAACTGATTTTGAAAATTATCGTGTACTCAGAAATCGTATTAAGCAGCTCGTAAGAAACGCCAAATTCTCCTACATACAAAACGTGACAAAGAAGATGAATACAAGGAATGCCTGGAATAATATGCGTTCTCTAGGTATAGGCAAACAGCAGCAACAGACACATGTACCAGACATACCGCTTGATGAGTTAAATGAATATTTCACTGAAGAGAGAGTACCAACTAATTCAACACCCCATGATTCTTTTCACCCACTACCTGACCACCCGCTCTTTACTTTCCATCCGGTTACGGCAGACAAAGTAAAAAAGGTACTATATTCCATAAAATCAAAAGCGAGAGGAGTTGATGATATTCCCATATCCTTCATACATAATATCATCGGTGCCGTTCTACCAATTATTACTCACATATTCAACCATAGTCTTACAACTAACACCTTTCCCTCCCTATGGAAACAAGCCAATGTCATCCCTATTCCTAAGAAAACCGAACCTTTATTTCCATCTGACTATCGGCCAATATCCATTCTACCTGCACTTTCAAAAGCCCTCGAGCGTCTGGTTCATGAGCAAGTGCTTGAATATTTGAATAGCCGTTCTCTTTTAGACCCTCTGCAATCAGGTTTCAAGAAGGGACATAGCACCGCAACAGCATTACTCAAAGTGACTGACGACATTAGACACGCAATGGACCAAAAACTGGTGACAATCCTCACCCTTCTCGACTTCAGCAGTGCTTTTGACACCATAAATACTCAGACACTATTGAAGAAGATGGAATTTTATTACTTCGACCAGCAGACAATTAACTTTTTCGCATCATACCTGAATAATCGCCAGCAACGTGTTGTAACCCAGGATAAAACTTCTCAGTGGCTAAGCAGAAAGTCAGGCGCCCCACAGGGTAGTGTATTAGGGCCCTTGCTTTTTGTACTATATATCAATGACATCTCATCTAATTTGAAAAATTGCAAATATCACCTATATGCAGATGATTTGCAAATATACTCCCACTGCAAGACAAATGACATTCCATTGACAATTGAAACTATCAACGCTGACCTTCAACGACTTGGAAAATATTCTCAGGAAAATTCCCTTCTTCTGAATCCATCCAAAACACAAGTTATCATAATTGGCTCTCAAAAACTATTGACGTCACTCCGAGATCAAATTATTCCCCCAATTGTACTGAACAACAATGAAATTCCATACTGTCCTACAGTGAAAAATCTAGGTGTGATAATAAATCAGACTCTTAACTGGTCTGAACATGTACAGAATGTATGCAAGAAGATTTTCGCAACGCTCCACTCCCTCAAAAGAAAAAAAGATATTTTACCATTCAAAGTAAGAATCCTACTCATACAGACACTAATACTTCCTATTCTTGACTACTGTGACGTTATTCTTGTAGACGCAACCAAAACATTAACTTTGAAACTTCAACGAGCTCTGAACTCTTGCATACGATTTATCTACGATCTGAGCTATGATAAACATATCACTCCCTATTATTGCGCTCTTTCCTGGCTGAAACCTGAACTACGTCGATCATATCACATTCTTGTCCAGATTTTCCGATTATTGTCTGACGATAGACCACTATACTTATCAAATAAATTCAAGTACTTGTCTTCTTTCCATGGTAATAATACACGCTCTGGTTCTTCCCTCTCCATTCCTATTCATCGCTCCTCTATATACAATAACTCCTTTCATGTGGTGGGGTCTAGGCTGTGGAATACCCTTCCAGCCAGTGTCAGGGGTACCACCTCACTATCTAAATTCAAGACCACCTGCTGGGGCAGTCTGCTGAACATTGCTGACCGACAACAAGTATGACTGGATGAGTGAATGAGAGTGTGCAAGTCATGATCAATGTCAATTATTATTGTTTAATTTTGTCGCCATAATATGTTTATTGTATTGTATTAATGTGGTTAAGTGTAAGAGAGGGCCAAGAGCCCTAACTGCGCCACCAATAAAGGCAATAATAATAATAATAATAATAATAATTTCTTGTTTGTTGGTCGTATTCATCTTCATCCTCTGGTTCTGCTACATTCTTCTTTTTCTTGATAGCAGGCTCTGCAATATCTTTGGTTTCTTGTTTCTTGGTTTTATTTTTGGCTTGAAATTTTCTCTTCGAATCTTCCTTAGTTTCTTCTCCATCTTGCTTGTATTTCCGTCTCTGCTGTTCTCTTAATTTTTTCACACATTGGGATTTACATCGTCCTCTTCTGTTTCCGGTTCCTGAGGTCTCTTCTTTCCAGTGGCATCTATGATTTCTTCTTCGGTTTCTGCTTTCTTTGGTTCTTTTCCTTCCTGTAGCTCTCGCTCGGTTTCTGTTTCCATCACGCTGTTTGCCTTTTCAGTATTGTCATCATTTAGCTACTCTTCTCCAGTTTTTGGATTTGGCGATTCTTGCGCTAGCCCTTCAGTATTAATTTTATTTCTCTTTCCATCGACATTTCCTTCGTTTCTGGCGATATCTTCCTGTTCGGATACTGGGATTTCGTCTTATTTTCTTCCTTTTACTTTCCCTTGAAACGGTTGTGCACTGTTTCTCAGACATTTATAAAGCTTATGAAGTCTTCATACAATTTACTTCGAGAGACATCTCAGGCGCTGGTGGAGAGGGCCGAAGAGGATTGTTCGTTTGTACTCGGCTCCGTTCGGACAGGCGCGGGCGCGGCGGCTGCGCTGTGCTCAGTCAGCTCGGCTCGTCACACCAATAGCAACAGTGCGAGAGGGGTAGCGAGAAGAGAGCGTCACGGCTAGGTAATTTAATGTATATTGCACGATTATTAACTGAATACTAGTTAGGTTAAAATCGTTGTTTATAGTTCGTTTTGTGCGTCTCCACCATCGCTTCTCTCCTCCCCTTCTCTCCTCTCCTTCGCTTTCCCCCTTTTCCTTTCCCTTTTTCCCCTCTTTTCTTTTCTCTTGGGGGGGGGGGGCGATAGCCCCCCATCTCCCCCCCCTGGATCCGCCCCTGCCTGGGCGTTATTTACATTGTCTGATGCAACATAGTGGGACTGGGATGATTACTCATGGCCCATCCCATTCTGTCGTAACGGGCTCGTGACAATGAGTGAGTGTGAGTTACTTTATCTGATGCAACATAGTGGTCATGGGATGAAAACTCATGGCCCATCTCTTTCTGTCGTAACGGGCTCGTGACAATGAGTGAGTGTTAGTTACATTGTCGGATGCAACATTGTGGTCATGGGATGATTACTCATGACCCATCCCTTTCTGTCGTAACGGGCTCGTGACAATGAGTGAGTGTTAGTTACATTGTCTGATGCAGCATAGTGGTCATGGGATGATTACTCATGGCCCATCTCTTTCTGTCGTAACGGGCTCGTGACAATGAGTGAGCGTTAGTTACATTGTCAGATGCAACATAGTGGTCATGGGATGATTACTCATGACCCATCCCTTTCTGTCGTAACGGGCTCGTGACAATGAGTGAGTCTTAGTTAAATTGTCTGATGCAACATAGTGGTCATAGGATGATTACTCATGGCCCATCCCTTTCTGTCGTAACGGGCTCGTGACAATGAGTGAGCGTTAGTTACATTGTCCGATGCAACATAGTGGTCATGGGATGATTACTCATGGCCCATCCCTTTCTGACGTAACGGGTTCGTGACAATGAGTGAGCGTTAGTTACATTGTCCGATGCAACATAGTGGTCATAGGATGATTACTCATGACCCATCCCTTTCTGTCGTAAGGGGCTCGTGACAATGAGTGAGTGTTAGTTACATTGTCTGATGCAACATAGTGGTCATGGGATGATTACTCATGGCCCATCCCTTTCTGTCGTAACGGGCTCGTGACAATGAGTGAGTGTTAGTTACATTGTCTGATGCAACATAGTGGTCATGGGATGATTACTCATGACCCATCCCTTTCTGTCGTAACGGGCTCTTGACAAGGAGTGAGTGTTAGTTACATTGTCTGATGCAACATAGTGGTCATGGGATGATTACTCATGGCCCATCCCTTTCTGTCGTAACGGGCTCGTGACAATGAGTGAGCGTTAGTTACATTGTCTGATGCAACATAGTGGTCATGGGATGATTACTCATGGCCCATCCCTTTCTGTCGTAACGGGCTCGTGACAAGGAGTGAGCGTTAGTTACATTGTCTGATGCAACATAGTGATCATGGGATGATTACTAATGGCCCATCCCTTTCTGTCGTAACGGGCTCGTGACAATGATTGAGCGTTAGTTGCATTGTCTGATGCAACATTGTGGTCATGGGATGATTACTCATGACCCATCCCTTTCTGTCGTAACGGGCTCTTGACAATGAGTGAGCGTTAGTTACATTGTCTGATGCAACATAGTGGTCATGGGATGATTACACATGGCCCATCTCTTTCTGTCGTAACGGGCTCGTGACAATGAGTGAGTGTTAGTTACATTGTCAGATGCAACATAGTGGTCATGGGATGATTACTCATGGCCCATCCCTTTCTGACGTAACGGGTTCGTGACAATGAGCTATTTACTGCTGCAGCATTATTTCCTATTTATTAACTTGACACAAACCCCGGTGTTACAACTAACATATAAATGCTCTCTTAAAATCTAAATAATGGGATGAATGAAACATAATGTGAAATGGATGGAATAAAAATACTCTTAATTAATATACTTATACTACATTAAATGAAATGAATGAAAACACAGATGAAATGAATGTAAATACACTTACTCTCTCAACGAAAACTTAGCAACTGGCTGCTTGAAGTTGAAAGAGACCTTCAGGAAATAACAACTCAAGTGAGATCTAAATACAGAGAACTAGTTGACAATCGTAAATTTTCAGACCACCCAACCCCTTTCGTTTGAGCCCTCACGCACCTTTCTCCGATTACTCGTTTGAGAGGTACAGCCTACTTTCCAAATTAGAAAGAACGCTAAAATCGAAAAATTGAGTTAAATTCGGGTATTTGGGATACATCTTGGGATTTAAGGAATTTTTGGGAATTGGGGTTAATTTACGGATTGTGGTGGCAATGGTGGGGGTTGGGCCTAGTGTATGGCTGTTAAGTGGTATAGTCACCTTAAAAGAGCCACAAAACCGTTGCTTACATCTCTGAGGATTAAGGGTGGTAAAAACTTAAAACACTATTTTCTCTGTGAAAGGGGTAGTTTTTATCTTAAGAGTGGAAATAACCTGCCCTAGGGATAGAGGATATAGCGCCCTTTCGTTAGAGCTAACGCATGACTTTCCCCGATTAATAAATATATTTTAGGGACTCTCGGGTCAATGTCCTATTAGTTGATCAATCTCTATAAATAAAAACGAATGTTACGTGATATATATTCTGTCTGTGTGTGTGTGTTCTTTTTGCGTTCATATACCATTCATCCGATTGCGATGAAACTTGGGTGGGTTGTTGTGTACACTTCAGGAAGGGTATCTGACTTAGTAAGTCTATTTTACAACAGGTAATGCACGAGTAGTTTCAACAAATGACGGCACTCAAATCGTTTCAACAAAGTTCCGTTTGTGTTCATATACCATTCATCCGATTGCGATGAAACTTTGGTAAGTTGTTGTGCATGCCCCCACGGATGTTTCTGAATTAGTAAATCCATTTTACAATAGATTAGAGGTAGTAAATGGACAAAGAAAAAATATGTGTATCCAAAAACATTTAAACAAACAAAATTACACTTTCTTTGATTGGCCTTGCAAACCATGCCGGGTTCAGCTTGAAATTAATAAATCAATATTCAATAATCGACATTTAAAAAGACCACCATCCATGGTAATAGTTACGCGCGGCCGCCTGGGGGTAAAAGAATACCGTTTGGTGATTGAAAAAGTTATTTTAAACACAGATACGAGGGATGTTAAGAAAGTTGTTAGTTCGAATTCTTGTTGCCTGTCCACTGTACTCTTGGACTGAGGAGCGCAAAAAGAGTCATAGCGGTTCCCATCAATACCTTCTGAGATATCCAACTTAGAGTTCAAATTTTAGTAGTTGGTAGCACTGACGTTATTTTCAAATATGGTCTTGAGATGTTCTGGTAGAGATCATCACTCACACCAAATTAGGTTTCCATAGCTGCAGTCGTTTAGGATTTGATAGGGTGGGACGCACACACACACACACGCGCGCAGAGAAAAGGACAGGCAGACACACACACATTTGATCTCGTAAGTCTACAATTTCATATCTTTTCCAAAATATGAAAGGTAGGCTAAAAATCAAAGGCAACGGTACCGTAACTGTCTGTTCAGGTCACAAGTATGAAGACATGCAAACAGCATATATCAAATGAAAAGAAGTGCTGTGGGATTGTTGAAATGAAATGAAATGAAATTAATGCAGCGGAAAAATATGATACCGGTATGTCATAAACATCCGGGTTCTAATGATATTAAACAAGTTCGTATTGTATTCTAAAAACTACTGTATATTATAAGAATATCCCCTTTACAATACAAATTTTTATCATACTATTAGTCCAGTCAATACATCAGATGCGGGATCCTTTTTTATTTTTTGATGTTATTTAGGACCATTAGGTAGTTATTAATCCAAGTTTCCGTCATCCCCACCCCCTTGCTCCGTCCGCCATCTTGAAAAAACTGTCAGATATCGGCACTTTTTTCAGTTTTTGGCTTCTAGCTCATTCCCAGTTCATTTATTTGAAGATATGTATAAATAAGAAAATGTAGATTACTAAATTTCCAACAACGTTGTTGCAGGAAGTTTTTTTGTAGGACCAAACGTATTCCAGCTACGAGAAGGCGAAAAAGGTAAAAAAATGGCGATCCGGCAAATTTTTCCCTTTCGCTCCACTTTCCATCGCAAAAACAGGGGGAAAGGATTAATCTCAGCAAAACGTGTATTGAATAAAAGTTGTAGAAAATTTAATTTTCTTGGAAACTCGTGTATCAAAAAAACAATTACGAGCAATGGGTAGGAGTCGGGGTAAACTTAAGAAAACTAGAGGAAATGCGTTTTTTGTGATTCAGCCCTGGAGCGCCGTGTAGTTGAAAGATTTTCGTTTTCGTTATATTACAACCATTTTTTGAACACAGCAGTGCATCTAAATAATATTTGAACCATTTTTGGTATAAAGGTAACCACACACATTCACTCACACTCTCTCACACACGCATATATAATTGAATCGGTCATTGTTAGAAGGCACTAAGTCTTTTTTGTAAGAAATGAGATAATTGACAAAAACGGTTTCTCTCACTTAATTGTAAAACAGAGGTCCAACAGTTCAGCTCTGGGTTCAGTACTATAACAAGGTGATTCTTGTGAAGAAATTTATACAAGCAGAGAGGATGGGCAACTTTCAACTCCACTTGGACACTATCAAGATGATGATAGCATTTTTTCATGCTGCTGGACATAGGCCTTATGCAAAAAAAGCGCATTTGTACCTTCAAGAATTGTTCTGTTTGGAAGACAGAATGAATCATACGGAGTTCCAAAAATTTACAAAAGAAGGTTATTTCACAATCCGAAGGTCAGACAAATTTTGGTCAGGCGTTTGGACTGACATGACAATCGAACAGAAACTCATGAAAGATATGAAAGTTGGAGGTGGCTTTACTAGTGGAAGGGGAATGACAGATAGTACATTATGAAGTGGACTTGGAATGACTTCTCTTCAGGATATAGCTCAACAAATGGAGCAGTACACTGAAGTTACAGCATTGTCTTCAGAACAACATGTGGAGCTGAGGCCCAGCAGGATCACGCGGGATGAACAAGATGTGCAACGGCTGCTCGAATGGTTTTCAAAACAACCCCCTTTCCCTGAAGCAGAGGAAATTATGAGCATCAGCTCTGGTGTAGTTGGAAGTGAGCAGGTGAACTGCTACAAGGCCCAGCAAGTCGGTATGGCTGGACTCTCAAGGATAGTGGGAACAACCTTCGGTGAAGTGTTCTTCAAAAAGGACAAAGTGATATCATTAGCAGCTGACAAGAAATTCTTGACAGTTGGGGAGAAGAAGATTCCTGTGGACCCACTCACACTCTATCACAGCAAAAACAACCCAGGACGACCTTGAGGAATACCTCTCTTATGAGCTTGCACCGTACCCTATGTCATTCAACGAGGATGGCATGCGCAAGGGCACAAAGTCTGCTTTATATGCTGCGTTCACACCCCTGCCCATAGATTTCGAGCTCCCCTCAAATCACCTCACTGTCATCGATGGTGGGCATCTGCTCCACAAAGTTGTGTGGAATAGATAATCGACTTTTGGGCAAATTTGTGCCGATTATACCAAGTACATCCACCAGCATTATGGGACAGTGGTGATGGTCATCTTCGACGGGTACCCAGACAATCTTATGATGAGTACCAAGAATGCTGAAAGAGCAAGAAGGCGCAAGCTGAACGCCTCAGCAGATGTGATATTTGATGAACACAACTCCTCAAGACAAATTTCTGTCCAATGAGAGCAATAAAAAACGATTTGTTGCCCACCTCAGAACAACACTTGAAGCGTCCAACATCATGAACAAGCAAGCTGAGGAGGATGCTGACGTGCTCATTGTGACCACTGCAACATCGATGGCTTCTTCGTACGACGCTGTAATTATTGTGGGGGAAGACATCGATTTATTAGTCCTCACTGGGACAGCAAATACGATGAACAACGTGTACCTTAAAAAAAACAGGAAAAGGCAATTCACCTGACGTCATGTACTCCCCCTCATCATTTATGTATGACTTCGCCGAGAACCTGCTGCTCATTCACGCCATCAGCGGGTGTGACACAACGTCAAACATTTATGGCTTCGGTAAAACCAAGTTTTGTTCCCAGTTCCGGAGGAATCCATTATTGTTGGAGATAAGTGATGTCTTCAGGGACCCAGAAGCCACATTATAGGACATCTCCAAGGCAGGAGAACAACTATTGGTCGTCCTCTATGGTGGGGAAATCGACCAATCATTTTCTGACCTCCGACACACAAAATTTGTTGCCACCACGACAAACTTGAACCTGGAAAAGCTGCCCCCAACCTCCGATGCAGCGCGATGCCACTCCTTGAGAGTATACCACCAAGTGATATCCTGGATGAGCAGGAAGAAAGACCCGATCATCTTTGGCTGGACAAGAGGAAGCAGAGGCTTGATTCCGACAACAACCACCAGAAATGCTGCTCCTCGTACCCTGCTGACGGTATCATGCAGGTGTGTCACCGGCTGTTCCGCAGCATGTGGATGCAGGAAAGCCGGTCTGCATTGCTCCACTTTCTGCAAATTCTGCTGCGGCGAAAAATCCTTCGACAACCGTCCCTTGATAGCCGCTGACGAGGAAGAGGAAAACATCGACGAACCGTCCATACCATTCAACGAAAACCCTGCCGAAGAGTCAGCCCTCCCGACCTCCCTTGCGAAACGTCTCCGGTTACTGTAACAACCCCCCACCTCGCATCTATTTTAAATTTATTATTTTAGTGTGTTCATTATTCCCTAATAATTAATATGTAAATGATAAATATATAAAACGCATTGTATTGTAATCTATATTTTGTAAATAGGCTACACACTAACTTTTTAAATGAATGTGTAACGAATTTGTTCTCTCCCGTCGATTCATATTTATACAAAAAATTAGTTTAAATATGATTTAGATGCATTGCTGTGTTCAGAAAATGGTTGTAATATAATGAAAACGAAAAACTTCCTCCAACACGGCGCTCCAGGGCAGAAACACAAAAACGCATTTCCTCTAGTTTTCCTAAATATACCCTCACTCCTACCCATTGCTCGTAATAATGTTTTTCATACACGAGTTTCAAAGGAAATTAAATTCTCTACAACTTTCATCAAATAAACGTTTTGCTGAGATCAAGTCTTCCCCATGTTTTTGCGATGGAAAGTGGAGCAAAAGTGAAAAATTTGCCGAATCGCCAATTATCGCCCTTTTTCGCCTACTCGAATCTCGAATGCGCTTGGTCCTACAAAAAAACTTTCACATCAAAGTTGTTGCAAATTTAGTAATCTACACTTTCTTATTTAGACATATCTTCAAACAAATGAACTGGGAATGAGCTAGAGGCCAAAACCTGAAAAAAGTGCTGTTTTCTGACAGTTTTTTAAAGATGGTGGACGAAGCAAGGGGATGGGGATGACGGAAACTTGGATTAATAACTACCGAATGGTCCTAAACAACATCCAGAAATAAAAAGCGATCCCGCATCTGATGTAGGTTGAAGTTCGTCTATTGACTGGACTACTAGCTTCTAACATTGTCTAGTAATATACAATAACATACAAAGTTATTTCATGGATTATAATTATGTGGTTTAATCAAAAATAATAATAATTTTGAGTTATGGCAGTTTTCTATTCAGTGCCGTAGAATTGCTATTTATAGGATCTGAGTTGTGGCAGTTTTACACCGGGGGTGCGACATGTTTCGGGTCATTTTGAGCCTTCTTCAGTCAATAGCACTAATGAAATTCTCACGAAACAGTCCAGGGTTGATCAGTGTGACCTCTCAATAACATTCTAATAAAGAATGTGCAAGAAATAATCCAAAATAACTTATGAAAGTATGGAAAATTAAGCACAATAGAAATTAATGAGTTTATGACACTACTTTATTTTGGTATGAAACATATATTTCACTTTTAATTAAATATATCAACAAACCAAAGGGTTGGCAGTGAGATACATCCGGTATTATAGCAGACGTTTATTTGGATTTCTTGGAACAAAATCAAAGCATTAACCATTTACCAGGTATTGTGTTCAGGGGTAGATATGTGGACGATGTGTTCACCATAATAGACGAAAAAACGGTAAAAGCAGACGATTATTGGATATGTTAAACAAATGAGATAATATTAAATTCACGCTAGAATCCCAAAAAGAAAATTTCTTAAACTATTTAGATTTAAAAATAAATAAAATACAGAATAAGCTACATTTTGAAATATATCGCAAACCAACCCAAACAGATATAACAATCAAGAAGTATTCTAATCACCCCGAGAGCCAAAAGAAAGCCGGTTTTACAGCTTACTCAATAGGGCGCTAAATATACCACTCAGTGAAGAAAATTTTAATAAGGAACTAAAAATCATAGCCAACATCGCTAAGAAAAATGGATATTCAGAAGATTATGTCGACAGAATCAAGAATAAGATCATAAACAAATTTAAAACGACTTTAGAAAAGATCGCAAAAATAACCAAAATTTCACTACTTTCACGTACGTAAACACAAAAGCACTTACTACAACAAACTCAATTAGAAAATTTAATATGAACATTGCGTACAAAACAGAAAACAATAACAGCAACATCTTTTTTAATCACAATAGTGTAAATAAGACTAATAAATTCAGCAAATCGGGAGTGTACAAACTGAAATGCAAGGATTGCCATGCCACATGTTTGGGACAAACGGACAGAGCGTTCAACGTAAGATACGGAGAACATACCAGTGCATTGAAATATCACATGACCGAGAATAAACATTATTTCAGTTCGATACATAAGGATTTGGAAATTGTACACATCTTATATATAAAAGTGAAAGTCTGTATGTATGTATGTATATTTGTTCCGTATACAAACCTACACCGTTCCACTAATCTCAGCCAAATTTTGCATATATATAGTTTAGGACACGGAAGGAACGGCTGGATACTTGCATATTCGGTAGTCTTTCTCATTCTTCTGATTTCAGCCCTTTTTCACTCGAGCAAATGCTCATCAAGTCATAAAATGAACTCATGAAGGAATGTCAAGGCCGGCCATCTCCATGGCAACATAACTCAAGTCGAGACACGGCCGAATGGATGCGAGTTGCGCTCTCCACTACCGGTATAGAAAACGAGGTTCTTTACATGAAATCCCGTTAGTTACTCAACTGCTCACACAGCACTGTCAACGCAGTATAGCATAACAAAGACTTGACACTTTGTCAATATAATTTCCGCATTATCAAAACGCAAATTATATCACAAAATACAATAGCGTGATATTAAATGACAGAATCTAAACATACCTTTCCACCTTCTTTTAGGTAGTCAGCCCGAAGGCTGGTTGGATCATTAAAAAGTACCGCCGTTAGGTTATGTAGCAGCACTATAGTGAGGAGTACTAGGCAAGATGAGGAGTGAGGTTGTTTGCCATTGCTTTCCTAACTGAGTCAGAACAGCAGTTCTAACCCTACGAGTAGAACCCTTCACAGCATCCACAGGCACTCACTGTGCCCTGAATGTCATTACTAGGGCTCGGATCGATATGCTCGATAAAATCTCCAGATATGCTCGAAAACCATGTGTTTTATGCTCGATAGATATGCTCGAAACCCCCATTATATGCGGTTAAATATGCAGTATATGCTCGAAAAACACCGTTAAAAACTATAGAAAGGAAAGTGAAACGAAAAAAACAATAACATACCTTTAAATACGAGCTTTATTTTCTAATTGTATGTATGATACACTGCAATATACTCGCATTCAAGTTTTACAAGTATATATAAGAGAAGTGCTCTTATAAAAGATACAGTTTGAAAGTTCATTTAAAAAATGTTCAGAATTAGGCGAGTCAATGAAGTAGATCTGCATTGGTCTGTACAACAAGAAATTTTCTATGTTTTCAGTTTTGAATGATTTTTTTAAATCCGTCAATAAAAGTTTCAATGACGAGAACGACCTCACAAAAGGTTAAAAGCCTGCGGTTCTATTATTCGCACCAGATTGGCTTTTCAATAATTATTTCTGTTTTCGAACCTTAAGGATTGTCAGGGCTCGAATTCGGGGGAGAATTCGAAGAAAAACAAACTATTTAGACGAAAACCACAAGAATATGCATTTATATGCTTCTATTCAGAAAACCGCGGTTTTATGTATTTATATGCTCGATAATTTTCAATTCTGTTGGTCCCAGAGAGGTGAAAATACCACCGAAAGGCTTCTTTCAATGTGTACTATTCAGGAAAAAAATATGCAAATATGCTCGAATCCGAGCCCTAGTCATTACTAAGCACCACCTATACCTCAGTAGCTTCCATATAATCACAGCCATGAGTAAGACTGAGACAGCGGTGAAAAGCCACATTTTACTATAGCCTGTGCCAACAGACAAATGCTAATATACTGCATTCATCAAGAGATGGCAAACAGGCCTCTTTGCACCTTATTAAAATAGAATTCTGTCTGGCTGCGTGGCTCAGGGGTAACGTTCTCGCTTGCTGAGCCCAAGGTTGCAGGTTTGAAACCTGGCGCAGTCAGCTGGCATATGAGGGTGCGCAAATGTGAGGGAGGCGTGTCAGTACATTTACTGGCACGTTAAAGATCACCTTCGGGGCAAAATTCCGGCACCCCGGCGTCTCTAAAAGCCAGGGTAGTTAAAAGGGACGTAAAACCAATAACATTATTATATTATTATTAAAATAGAATTCCATTAGGTTCACTCGATTTTTATAAAACTTCATGAACTTTCCTGCTGAGTGGTTAGTGCAGAAGTTATTTGGAAGCAACCGGTATTTCGGCTTCCACAATAATATTCGTAATCGGCGATACCAATTTCTCTGCAATGATACTGGCAAGACCGCTGCTGCGGTGAGGTTAATGAGTAGAGAGGATTAGAGTTCTGAGAAATGCAATCCAAACACTTCACACAAGAAATTCTTTCCTCTGTGAATACAACTTAAACCAAACTTTCAGTTTTCATTGTCGGAAAAGTGATTGGTACAATATTGCGGTGGTTTTGATGGAATGATTCTCTTCCAAACCGTAATAATGCCAATAGCTACCTACGGACTCAACATAATATGGGATACTCTTACTGTCACAGAAAACACTAGAAAAAATCAAGGCCCGCTACATAAGAAAGTTCTGGGATAAGGAATAGCAGCACCTTCAAGACTGACTTATACTATGCTTAGTGAGAACTTCTTCATAGAAGATACGACGTTGCAATTGCATCTTCCAAACACAAAGGCATATGAGAAAACATTTCAAATATTACTTGGAAAATGGAACAACATTTGGACGGAGTTTTATACAACAGACGTTATACTGACACAAAACTGGAGACAAGCCAACTATAAACTGAGACATGCCATCACACGATTTACAGTACACGGGTTTCACCACAAGCTATGCACCAACAAAAGATTTCATTACCCAAATGAGGACTGTGTGAGTGAATTATGTAATAATCAATGGTCCCAATATCATGCGAATATGTGCAAAAAATGACTAATATCACTAACGAAACTGTGCAGTGATTAGATATAGGCACATAATATTATTTTCAGATGTATTATGTATTTTCTCTGGCTATTTTGCTGCAATAAACATTTCATTCATTCATTCATTGTGGGAAAATATGTTTCTGAAATTGTAATTTGATGATGATAGTTGATGTTAAAGTGCCTAACATGGAGGTTATAGGCCTCTAATTCTTTGGGGGTGAAAATGAAAAATTATGTTAAAATGACCACTAGAACAAAAGGACAAAAACGAAGCAATAAGGGAAATAAAATGCTGGTGAATGAAATGCTCTCAATCCTCAAAAAATGTGAATTGACGGATTTGGAAAGGTGGGCCATGAAAGGCAGATAAGAAGAGAAATAGGAGAGAGTCCGCCCCAGAATCACTGGAAAAAGGAAAAAAAAAACAGATCCAGCTCAGGTATCATCCCAAACTCAACAGCCGTGAGCCCTTGAGGGTGTAGCACCTCCAGTGTGGGGCTACACACACCCTGCCTCCTTTATGACCGTGTACAGAAGGCTAGATATATGATGAAAAGAAAAACAACAGGTCTGCCCCTTTGAAGAATGAGGGTATCTGGAAAGATGAAACAAGGTCCAATTAAGCCGGGAATTTGAAGGACTCCTTAGACCTCAGATATCCTAATACCGTCAGGGTCGGAAGAGAACAAGAGTTGTTCAAGGGAGGCCGACAATAAATATGCCGCAGACGACCCCGGCACAATTTAGTGGAAGCAATCGCGAAGCCAGCTGGGGCCCCCTGATCGCTAACCAGCCTCCCACATGTTGTAAGCCCCTGAAGGAGGGGGAGTGTCGTAATGTCGTAAGTGAATGAGAGGTGACCAAGGGTGGTCGACAGGAGAGACGACGGGAGCCCGGCACAAGTAACCAGAATTAAAATTTCTTTACAGATCAGGGATTCAAAATCAGACTTCCAAAGGCGAAAGCCGAAGATGTTAGCCGCTTATACACGTGGTGATCTAAATGATTTTTGCATTTTATATATAATTTTTTTAAACCTTCAGTCGTTAGGTCACAGAAACCTGTGTGACATTTTGGGTCTAATCTTATACTCTAATGCCGCTGCTGTTACGGAAGATATTGAATCTTTACCTTATGACGAAAGGTATAATGCGTAATATATTGTATGTAATATCTACTAGAATCGAAGTTTTATACTCTCCGTTAAGGTGTGTTCTACTGCTGATATGTTGACGTTTATGTTTTATTAATCATAATGTCCTTATACTGCATTCTTTTATTGTTGACAGTGTCTACACCAGCTGTATTTTGTATTACAAATCAGAAATACAGCAACTTTTGCGTGATAATGCAGATTGTTCTATGAATAATATTTCCTTGTGTTATTCGGTTATATTGTAATTGGTAATTATCCTGCTCTATGACTATGCTAATTTGTAATGGAACCGGATGTTAAATTATGAATTTAGTCGATAACATGTAAATAACATACGGTAATTAAACTACGAATATACTGTATATCATTATGCGATAATTTTCTACAAGAACCAAACAGTAAGTAATGATACTTTGCCATAAGAATAGCGGACTCCGTTAAATAAAAAAATAAACACTATCAGGAAAGTAATTGTGAGACTTAGTTCTCGAGGAATTGTGTGTATACATCACTTTTTAATATTGTTGCATTCTTCGCTACGTTATTGTACTCCACAGTACTGTAGGCTACCTTTCGACTACAGTGAGTTAATATTGAACTTGAGTAAAATCAGAATCGAGGCGAACCATGTTCAAAACTCACTAAAGGGCAAAAAGAATACACATTTCTATAACTTATAAAGACACCTCCCGGGCAACGCCGGGGACAATAGCTAGTTATAAATAAAAGTAAAAAACTTAACGTGTTAGAAAACATAGAAATTCACAATGCCCAAAAAACAGACCCTACAAATAACTTGAACAATTTAACTTTCAACGACAACGTTTTATTTACCACGATCTCGAAATAAAGGCGAAGAGACCGATAAAAAAAGGAAGCCCCCCTCCTCCATAACGTAAGTTTCTGACGTATGTCTTTCCTCCCCTTCGCTGACCCTTGCCCTCCCACTTGCAGTACCAAGGTCGGTCAGTTAGCCAGTTATCATAGGTAGATAAGCAACGACGGACATAAACACTTTCGTTGTATTCCTTTCAATGTGTGGTGCGACAGTTCTGGTCTCCAAACTAAGGTATGTAAACATTTGGTCATTTATACGTGGGTTACGTTTTAGTTTATATTTCATATTTTCAAATATCTTTTCGCTTTACAGGGTGATACAATTTGTAAAATTCATTAACCAAGCAACTTCTGTATTTTTGTCTCTACCAGGATAACAAACACACGATTTTTATACAAGACGTCTGTACAATGAGGTAAGTTATTGCCCAATCAGAGTTATAAGTTCAGGTCTTCCAAGTAAAAGGAAGGAAGCTTGTAGTTAAACGTGACCGTTAATCTTGAGATCATGAGCTACGGGACCTCCTTTTTACGTGGAATCCGAACCACAGGACATGGCATTTAACTTCGAAAATCTCACATGCATTGACCGGGAATCGAACCCGGACCGCCTTGGTCTTCCAATTAAGAAATGTAGATTGTCAGGAGCTTTTCGTTGTTAAAGGTCGCTTATTTGGAATTATGATTTCAACGACGATGAGTCCTCGACTTGAATTTTATACAGTTTTTAAATTCTTTAAGCATTTTATGTCCAATGTTAGGTAGATTTCATTAGAAAGCTAACTATTGCAATGGGTACCATGTTTCGACTTCCGAAAAATTTCGACATATTTTCGCGTTTCATATCCCCCAGACCCCAAAACCACCGTCAGTTCAAAAGTCTATATATAATTTATATATATATATATGTATAGCCTATTGTGCCGGTGTCCACCTGGGATGGACAAGCGACCACATGCGAGGCAACATGAGCACGAGATCTGATCTCAGGGCGTCCTGGGCTGGGCTAGGTATTTACTACACACTACACCCATGCTCCCCGTAAAGGATGAGGAACTACACACAACATAACATAAAGCGAGAACACAGATATTAAGATAAAAAAACCAATTAGACAGGCGACCACATGTGAGGCAACTCGAGCAATGTGTGAGCACGAGATCTGATCTCAGGGCGTCCTGGGCTGGGCTAGGTATTTACTACACACTGCATCCATGCTCCCCGTAAAGGATGAGGAACGACACACAGCACCTCATAAAGTGAGAACACAGATATTAAGAACCAATTAGACAGGTGACCACATGCGAGGCAATATGAGCACCGTAGGAGCACGAGATCTGATCTCAGGGCGTCTTGGGCTGGGCTAGGTATTTACTACACACTGCATCCATGCTCCCCGTTGAAGATCAGGAATGACACACAACACAACATAGAGCGAGAACACAGATATTAAGATAAAAACAATTCATCAAATTTTATTTCGAAAGAAACTGCCTGATGGCAACAAGAGAAAAAATAAAGCAATAATCATCACTACCCTTGATGATGAAATAACTGCACAGCGGTGCCAGCAATTAGCATTCGATTATGCATCTCAAACTAGAAAAAAATCGTAGTATCTTCTCGATATAGTTCATGGGTTTAACTATGGTTGATTTATAACAATCATTTTTACCCTATACAAGCGAGATTGCATAACCTCCCATACCACACACACAAAAACATCTAAACCTGACTTAAATGATGCAGTTCATAATTGTCCTATACTCAAATATATTATTTACATTTATTATTTTCAGAATTTCGACGATATTTCACACACCCATTTCACTGTTCTTTTACACCATTTAGAATAGCAATTAACGGCACAGCATATCAGATTGCATAAACTTGATACTTGACATTATCAACGGATGTATACTCAAAAATTATTTTGATGTGACAATAATAATAAAAATAATAATAATAATAATAATAATAATTCCAGACAAACATTATATCATTTTACTTGGGGATTTCAATGCCCAGGTAGGCAAAGAAAGAACATTTCGAAACATTGTTGGAAATTACTCCGCTCATCACAGAACGGAACGTAATGGAGAACGGCTAATAGAGCAATGTAGGGCCTTCAACCTGGTAATGAAATCCACTGCTTTCAAACATCTGCCCAAGAAACAAAAGACCTGGGAATCCCCAAATCCCAGTCTTGGCGAATTCCATATTGATCACGTCGCAATTGCACGGAAAGCTCAAAGAGAAATTCAGAATGTGAAAGTTCTACGAAATGCAAAACTGGACTCGGATCATTATCTATCTAAAATTAAAATCAAGCTCCTCCCGAGAAACACACGGAGGTTCCGAGCCAAAAAGACTGAAAGATATGATGTTGAAAAACTGGCGTCCGGTAATGAGTTTACACGAAAACTACAAACTGTGGATGCAGAGAACTGGGAACAACTGCGAGAGACGCTGGTTGAGACAGCAAAAGAGACCGCCTACTAACTAAAACGAGGAAGCATGCTTGGTGGAACAGTGAATGTGAGACAGTAATAAGGAAGAGACAGCATGCCTGGCAGAAATGGAATTCGCAACAAAATCAAGTCAACTGGACAGACTTCTTGAATGAGAGAACGAGTGCAGCAAAAACCATCCGCAATGCAAAACGTGCCTTTCATAAAAACCAGATGGGTCAAATCGAACAGGATGTCCAGAAGAACAATATGCGCAACTTCTATAGAACATTTAAAAGCAACTTGAAGAAATATAGCCCTCCATGTCTTCAGTTCAGGGACTGCAATGGAAAACTAGTTTATAGCGACAAAGATAATTGTCAGGTGCTTGCAAAATATTTTGAGTCCCTTCTTAACTGTGAGACTCCAAGTTCCATTTTCACATTTAATGACCATGCGCAAGTCCACCCAGATTCCTCTTCACCCACGAAAGAGGAAGTCAAACAGATTATCCGATCTCTAAAGAACCATAAAGCCCCAGGTGAAGACTCGATAATCGCTGAACTGTGGAAGTTTGCTAGTAACAATACAGTGGATAAATTAACGAACATCATACATGAAATTTGGGATACCGAAAGACTTCCAAGTGATTGGACTTCTGCTTTAATCCACCCCCTTCATAAGAAAGGCGATAAAGCAGATGTTAACAACTATCGAGGCATCTCCCTCCTACTGATAACTTACAAAATCCTCTCAAAAGCTCTTCAAACTAGGGCTGAAGAACAGCTAGATACAGAACTGGGTTATTATCAAGGAGGTTTTAGGAAGGGACGTTCATGTGTGGAGCAAATCATGAATCTCAAATCTATCCTTTCATATCTGAAACTAAGGAGCAAGAAATTTGTAGTAACTTTCATTGATTTTAAGAAAGCTTATGACTCCATTGATCGGATTACCCTACTTAAGATTCTAAAGGAGTTCGGCCTAGACAGCAAAACCAGAGCGATCATCCAACAAACTCTCACCAACACCACTTCAAAAGTTAAGTATAGAGGCGAGATTTCCAATGCCTTCGAGATAAGGACAGGAGTTCGACAGGGAGATGGTCTCTCGCCTCTACTATTCAACTGCGTTCTTGAGAAAGTTATCCGTCAGTGGCGCAAAACAATGAGTGATGAAAGAGTCGAAAGTGGAATCAGACTTGGTCACAAGAATAAGAATCTATCAATTGACTGTCTAGCCTTTGCAGATGACCTTGCGGTTTTTGCAGATTCGTTGGATACGGCCAGGAAACAGATCAACCAGCTTCAAACACTAGCTGCAAAGGCGGGCCTCCTGATCTCCCTAGAGAAAAGAGAATTTATTACTAACATCAAAACGGCTCCAAAACATATTGAAGTGAATCATGGGAAAACCAAGCGGGTTGTGAAATTTAAGTATCTTGGGGAATGGATAGACCCTACAATGTCCGAAAACGAGGCTTTTGCGTCACGCTTGAATAAAATTGAAATGGCTTACCATCTAACTAAGAATGTGTACAACAAAAGATCTATATCCCTGGATGCAAAACTGAAGCACTACTGCACGGTCATCCGGCCAGAAGCGTTGTATGCAGCGGAATGTCTCTCTATGAATAGAAAATGCATAATAGAAAAACTGGAGACCAAGGAAAGGAAGATATTGAGGAAAATCCTGGGTCCAGTCGAAGAACACGGCGAGTTCCGAAGACGCCACAACCACGAGTTGTACACTCACGTAGAGAAAATAACGGACGTGATGAGGAAAAGGAGGATTTCTTTTTATGGACATATAACCCGAATGAAATCAACACGGCTATCCAACAGAATTTTTGCTTTTCTCGGAGACTGGGATTACACGTGAAGATATCCAGGAGCGTGGCCCACTTAGGGATAAACTTCAGAAACATCGGAGTTTTCAACTTAAGCCGAAGCTAAAAACCGGGAAGGCGTGGACGACAGAGAGAAAAGTGCAACATCGATTGCGAATGAAGGAGTACTGGGCTAACATTAAAATGCAGAAAAAAACAGTTGACATGACGTGGTCCTTAGTTGGCCGTAACGAAGGAATAATAATAATAATAATAATAATAATAATAATAATAATCTTTAGGCTTCACCTAATGTGGCCTGTAATATCTGGTTGTACTTTTAATAATTCCATGCTTGAATTAGAAGATAGATAACACTGATCACTAATTATACACAAGCCGTCACATGAATCGGCATAATATTTGACGTGACATCATTATATTCTTAAACAAACCAATGACCAATATTAATTTATCTTATGGGAATTATATGTTATTTGACTGACATTCGAAGCAATTAATACCATGGGACAAGATATCACTCCCGCATAAATCCCATTATCAGAGGACCAAAATCTCAAACCACCTGAGCTAAACTCAGAAAATACACAAGTGAATCGTGAACAAGTCAAGTATCCCAACACTATTCCACTTAGAAGTAGAATTATTAGGCTTCGTTTCAGGAATGTTCAATGCTACTAAAGATCATGAGATCCCATACTCTTCAACAATTAAAAAATTGGATTATGATCATATCATAATTTATAATTTCTGATCTTTTATCAATCATCATTTTCCTCATGGAATATTACACTCATTATTATTTATTGAAATTCAGTGTTCCTCCTACATAAATTTGTAGAGATTTTATTATTATTATTATGGAATTAGAAAATATTTTATATCATCAAGACGTGTTCAATAATATTGTAAATGCTTTCACTGTGTCAAAATCCTGCTGCCTTTTATGCAAACGGGGTAGGACATCGCATATTATTATTATTATTATTATTATTGAATGAAATTTTGAGGAGCCACCTACAAGTCTAAGCAATAAATCAAAGTATTCGCCTGGCATAATATGCAATCAATATGACATAACGACTAGGAAAGTTAACGGATTATAACGGAAATTATGGAAATTCATGGCCCAAACATAAGATTCACATAATTCGGAAGGCTTCTACCTTAGATGTTCTGTGGCGGAGGATCATCCCTCGGTGCGGGTGAGACTCTGGCACAACGGACCCGTGATGGCTGCACACTAGGGAAGAGTCGTATCCCAGCATTTGCCTCACGTTGCCTTCACATCCACAGGAATATGCCCATAACAGGCATCGCTTCTGGTACATCATCCAGCAATCCGGGTATCGCTCGCCTCACATAGTGCCTCTGTAGCCGACCATCATGTTGGAACAGTTGGGTAGTGACGTCATAATCATATGGGGTCGTCTTAGACTCCACAAACGCACACTCGGCCTTTCGATATTGTAGTCCACAGTTTTTGAATATCCAATTGTTCTGACTGTCTCAATTGTAACCAGGGAAATATTACGTGGCTTGATAATAATAATAATAATAATAATAATAATAATAATAATAATAATAATATCCATGTGACATAATATCAAACATATATTAGCCGATGACACGGTGGCTGCTGATCACGTTATCCGCTTTATATGTGAGAATAGGTTAGGGCCAGCAATCTAAATTTTCCAGTATAACTTGTTCGTTTTTGAATAATAATTTTCTGTTTTTCCGTAATTTTTGTTTATTTTAATAATTTTTATTTTTATTTAATATTTTGTTTATGTTTGATTAATTTTTGATCTTTTTAAATTTAGGCATCCACCTCCAAATTTTAAATTCAATTCCAAATTTGTTTTCATTAATCTGTGTTAAGAGGGGCAGATGACCTCGTAGTTCCGCCCCTTAAAACGACAATAACTAACTATCTCAGAGATGCCTGGTCTATTTCAACCACGAAGTTTTCCACAGTATGACATTGAATAAGTTCTTATGGTCACTCACAATCACTTCACAGTTTGACATACCGTAATTCTAGTTCATAAATTTGACATAATTCCAGTTCATAAATATCACGCATTGGGTGAAAGTTAACAGACAGTCAAATAATCAGTAAGTTGCGTGTAAACAAGGTGAATGGTGAATTTTCACAAGCACATGAATAATAATAACAACAATAATTTGTGGTGAATTATAACGGCACTTTACCTTCCACGCACTGGTATGAAAATGAATCTATGTCTTCCGACATACAAGTAAAGTAACGTGGAGATGTTACTTTAAGTATTTTATAATATAGGCCTAGCCTCACGGAGTATTTCCGCAGTATTACGACGGTGTAACGTCACTCGAACCATAACAGGTGAGCACCACTGATCCAAGCTGATCAACACTGATAGAATGCTGATAGAATGCTGCTTTGGCTTTCCAAGACCTGGCTTTTATACCATATCAAGGTCAAATATCGATACCTGTAGTTGCATTACGTAATGTGATGCATTCGCTCCTATTGGTTCCCACGGTGGAATATAATGGAAGGTTTCTCATATCAATTGAAACTTCATAAATTAAAATGGAGAATAATTCCAAATAGAATTTCGAAGTGCTGATGCCTCTTCCTTATCTAAATACAAACAAGTATAATGTGCTCCGTCATTCCCTGGCGGTACTTGGGCCACGCGCTTGCTTCGAAACCTGGCGAGTCAACAGCTCTTCGTGATCTTGGTCTCGCCTCAGCGCGATCAATTCAAATCACCCCAGCATCTCCACTCCGTCTTATAAGGTATGTATATATGTATATATATGTATATACCTGTTTTGTACCATTATTGGGATCGGTACAAGTTCGAATCCTTGATTTTATGGAATAAATATGTGGATTTAAAAGGAATCATTCTATATGACCAGATCTCCAGTGGAAGAGAGACTAGATGTCGCAACCAAGAGTAATCAGGCAGCTGCAAAGATAAGACCAGGATATGAGCAATGCACACGTGAGGCTTATGCGTCATGCCCATTAATTTGATAAGGGAACTAACTCAGCAGAAATACTGAGAGTCAGGAAGCACTAGATAGGAAGGGAGTTCCCCGAGCCAAGCCACATCGGCATTTTAACTAATGTTGGTGCAACCGGAAGAGTACACGGTGAAATCTGTGGATAATCTGGATTCATGCAAAATTATAAACAAAAGAGCACGGCAATATGAATCATTAAAGGAAAATTATTGCGTAGCTTCATTATTCAAACTTTCACTTCGATCGCATGATTACGACACAAGAATAAAAACTTAATTTTAAAATTTCGCACAGCCGCCATCTTCAGTTTATGTAAACAATTGAACTAAATTAGATGCCAGTGAATGACGATATGTAAAATCATTTACAGTACCATATTTCAATGCGCTCATATGTTTCAATCACGGGAAAAATGTATTAGAATGTTTCAACTTCGCTTGGCCGCCATGTTCGTTTCGTAGTTTACAGGTTTTTGAAAGTTACATAGATAAATTTGCAGCCGTGCTCTTTATCAGCGTACAAAATTTCAGGTTGATATCATAAATAGTTTCGGAGATATTGAATGCCTGTGAAATGTTTCGCACAGCCGCCATTTTGAGGTTATGTAAACAATTGAACGAAGTTAGATGTCGGTGCATTACAATGTATATAAACATATACTGTGCCAAGTTTCATTGCGTTTGGTTGGTTAAATCGCGAGGAACGTCCATTTAAAAGTCGCAAATTCGCTTGCCCGCCATGTTGGTTTTATAGTTACCAGGTTTTCAAAGGTCACATAAGTGAATTTCTAGTAGTTCCCTTTATCAACATACAAAATTCCAGGGTGATATCGGTAATAGTTTCGGAGATATTGAATGCTGGTGAAATAATTCGCACTGCCGCCATCTTGGATTGGTGAGACGTAACAAAATTTGAAGGGCACGGTCGGGGTCGCCCGGAATACAGCTATGAACTTACCGAGTTTCATTTAAATATCTCCAGCCGTTTAGATTTTATTAGGGGGACACACACACACACGCACACTCACACGGACAAAAGGTGATCTCATAAGCCTATTTTTTCAAAATTGAAAATAGGCTAAAAATGGACCCCAAATGACAAGACGGTTACCGTCCCCATAAGACAATAAAATGTAAAAAATATGCATAGAAAAATGAAAAAAAAAAGTTAATTAAGCTCCAATTGTAAAATACTTTCTCGCAATAAATGAGGTCTGACCCTTCTACGAAAACCTGCATATTTTGCCTATTGTAGCCTATCGCCTAGTTTGCCCAGTGAAATCTACCTCCGCCTTCCGGCGTGCCGAGAGGATTTTTAGCCTACTTTTCACATTTTGCAAAAATGAGGACAAAGTAGACTTATGAGATCGGGCAAATGTGTGTTTGTCTGTCTGTCCTTCTGTCTGTCTGTCCTTTTGTCTCTCTATCTGGCTGTGTGTGGGTCCCCCCCCCCCCTCTATCAACTCCTAAACGGCTGCTGCAATCGAAACAAAATTTTGTAGGAGTAAAGATCTATACCTGAATATCTCACGGCGATATTTGAAAATGAAGTCAGTGCTACCAACTGCTGAAAAATGGCAATTGAAATTTGAACACCATGTTGGATATCTTGGAAGGTATGCATGGGAGATATTTCAAAATTGGCACACGTGTAGATAATAATATTGCAGTTTAATTTGCTGGAGGCCATACCTGGCAGTGTTGCCAAAATGATTATAAGCCTGATGATATGTCCAAATTGTAAATGCATATAACTTCTACACTATCAATTGGATTTCAACCAAATTTCGTATGTGCTATGTGTACGTAAACAGATATGACTGAGCGTATTCATAAGAGACACCAGGGCTGCCAACTGATAATAAATGCTCTCAATTTTTTAAATCCAAATACCCACATATCAGAAAGTATGCAAGCCAATAGCTCTAAACATTGGACACGTATAGTACCTGGCATTCCAGATTAATTTGGAGTAACTAATATAGGCCTACGCCAGTGATGCCAGCATGATTCTAAGTCTGCTGATAGGTCCAATCTTAAAATGCATGTAACTTCTATAATATCTAATGGATTTCATTCAAAATTGACACAACAATAGATCATATTATTTCAGATTATTTTTGACCAACACATGTATGTCATTGTTGTCAACATGATTTTACGTGCGCTGTTAGATCCAATGTCTAACTGCATGTAACGTCCATGCTATCCATTGGATTTCAACCAAATTTAGTATTCTATACCTTAAGAGATGGAAATATGAATATATTCAGTCACCAGAGCTGCCAATTGTAGTTCTCTATTAGGCTACATCATACTAGGTATACAGTTTTTCGAACTAATTAGAAATTTCGATATTACCAACTTAATTTCGCCATTATTCTAGATAGATCCATATAGATTAATCATTGGTATGAATCATAAATTTTAAGAAAAGTAGGCTCTTTAGTTCGTCACTGAACTTCTTGTTTTAAATTGCAATGATGATGTGAAAATCTTATTAAAAAAAATATCGAATTTTATTGAGAGGTCACACTGATCAACCCTAGAGTGTTTCGTGAGAATTTCATCAGTGCTATTGACTGAAGATGGCTCAAAATGAGCCGAAACATTTATCATAGTTGATAAGGACATCGTATGATATTTTTTAAAATTGTAAAGTGGATATTCTTATAATATATCATAATCAATACGGGAAAATTTAGAATTATGACTAAAGTCATAGATATTCAAAAACTACTGTAACCGGAAATTTTCTCCAAACATTATCCGCAGCTTATCCGCTATCCGCACAGCCATGCAAACTACAGGGTCTTTCATGCGCGGCGCGAGGACGGTCGGACGAGCACATGACAAGTCACTAAGCTTTGGGTCGAGACAGCGCACGTACGAATCGTATTTAAATAACAAGCACACATAATCATAAGTAAAATCATTGTCACAGAATATGTTGGAAAATGTCATCCACCTGCATCTACACATTTCTGGTAGTTTCTAAGTAAATTTTCATTCACGCGCATTTGTTCATCCACCGAGATAGCCTCAATACATCGCGTGATATTTAGTTTGAGTTCATCTAGTGTGTTGTTGCATAAACCTTGTTTTTCAATTGTCCCCATATACATAAAAATTGAAGCAACATGCTTTAAAACTTAGCAATAACACGTTATAAAATTTTGAAACACAATAACAATTAAACAATAACCAAGTACATGCGTTATAAAGTTATAACACTTATAACTCAAAATAGGCTATAAACGAAATAACGAAGTCAACTTTACTCGTCAAATCCTGCGTCGCAACTGTCTCAGCTCCGTGTTGCCATGTGCTCTTCTGACCTTTGGCTCGACCTTCTACCTGCAGCGCCGTGCGGCCGGCCCCACTTTGAGTGAAAGACCCTGTATATCCACATGGCAAAATATTTTGGATTTTCCATGGTGTTGTAAGGTACTTATGTAAAGTATTTCGAAGGTACGTGGATGTACTTTGAGTACATAATTACGTATTTTGAGACTATGTCATCGTTTGATGTGTGATTTTTCGAATTATTGGAAGTAATATCTTTTTTAGATATTTGTTGTGATATTATTTTATCCAATTTCATTTTGATGAAATTTAATGAGACCTTTTGTCTATTATTTAGGGTTTCGTGAAAACAGTTATAATCATGTAATTTATTCTGAATCATTTGTATTTTCGCATACCTCAATGTGGACTTAGAAATTTAACTTAGCTTTGTCACTTGGTTAAATCAGATCGGAAGTGACATTATTATATCGAATTTTACCCAATAATGAGTCGTATGGGTGTCGAAATTATTCATTGAATTATGTTTCAGGTAGAAACAACTTAAAACTGTGTATACATGTATATTAGTTCGTTGTATATAGTGTAAATTAGGGCAATGTAACGTGTAATTTGGTGGATTCCATTCACTGTCTATGATGTTTAAGAGATCGTTATTTAACGGATCTGCACCTTGGCGAGGTTGTGCCAAACATCACATTTGGAGTTTCGTTTGACACTTAAGTGTTATTTCGCATTTTCGTAATTTTTGGCGATTGGAAGGTGAGGTGATACCTTCTGAGATCTACTTTTCGTTAAATAAAATTTTATATAACAGTAATTTGATTCGAGAGTGATAATTCATAATAATCATATAAGGTTGTGTCGAGAAGACCAATGTGTTTTCCTTAATCTTTCTCACTCCTCTGAAATAAGTTTTTATCTTATTTGAGTTTCGTGTTATGTCTTTCTGACTTGAGCTAGTTTCTTCGGGTGCATTTTGGTCTGTCTTTGCACAATCTTGCTTAGATGATATACACCCTTTATACTTCCTTCATCTGTTAGTAGGATCTGGCTTTTTTTAGCCGGGCATTTTCAGATTATACGATCCAGTGTTCTTCGAGGGATTCAACAGGTATTGGTAAATGATAAACGGGCACAGTACCTACTCTAAGGCCACAGCCGCCTCCTTCCCGCTTCCTTGCCTATCCATCCCAATCTTAACCTCTGTTCCCATCCCTCATGAAGCCCGTGTTCGCTTTACAGGTTAGGCAGCCTGGGCGAGGTGCTGATCACAGCTCCTCAGTTGTCTCCACTCCGACCAGATGTTCCCAGCTCTAGGACACTGCCCGTTGAGGTGGTAGTGGTGAGTTCCCTCACTGAGTCCGTGGGAACCATCAAACTTGAGGGTAAAATCGATTTTTTTAAAAATATTGGAATGTTATAATAAAACGCATACCAAATTAATCAGAATGAATCATACTGTATATTATTAATGTGTAAACAAGTGAAAATGTGAAAATTAACCGATTTGGACCTCTACGACTTCCCTTAAAATTTGGATAGCTTTTAAACATTTGTCGAAATTCAGATCTGTCGTGGATTTTTGTTTCTGGAATAACAATTTGCATGATGTATTATTATTAAGGTTGTTGTAACACAGATGTTCTAGTTGCAGGCCACTGAAGGAAGACTAGCTCCCCTATGCCCTCAGCCGGGATGGGTCTGCAGGATTCACGTAAGAGAATACAAGTGTTCATCAACAAGGAGTGAGCCTGATGTTTGTTTGTCTGTTTCCAAGTCCCCCAAACATGTGAACCACCTACCTGAGCGAAGAGAATAGCGTAGCCACCATGACAACGATGGAAAGTCCTGAGAATGAAGGTTTTGTCCCGGCGTGGCGCTAAAAACGGCCATCCTCAGTGTTGTTCTCCCCCGGACTTTAGCACTCTTCAGTCAGACAAATGCCGGGATGGTATTTCCTTATTACCGTATTAGTGTAAGAAGAATAGGGTAAAGTGAGGAAAATTAGTTTATCAAGCTAAAAATTGGTGGAGAGGTTCCTTGAATAGCCTGGATCAAAATACTAAAATTCCCAAAAAATCCCTCTTGGGGAACATGCCACCATCTTGGAAAAATTGCCGGCATCTTGGATTTCGTGTTCAGCATCGCATTGAACGTCATAACTCGGTACATAAGGGTGATAGGGACATGCGGTTTGGTCAGGATAACTTACCAGAATTCAGGCTATCATTTTGATACCACTTAACCTAGATAACAATCGAAATAGTTATTATAAATCACTTAAACAAACACTCATAGGGTAGCGTTAGAATCCATCTTGATGTTCAATGTCGATTTTTCACATTTTACTCTCATGGGATTGAAAAAAGTACTGAAATAAATGTTGTTAAGCACATCAAAACGCACAAAAATATGTGATCAGCACTTTCGTAAACCAAAAATTACAGGTGTGAGAAGTTGTCAAACATACGCATGCAACTTGAAGGAAGGAAGGAAGGAAGCTTGTAGTTTAACGTGACCGTTAATCTTGAGTCAGGCAACTCGAGGAGCGGCGCGCCGAGGTGGAGCGGGGGGGGGGGGGGGCTTCTCAAAGCCGGTGCAACTGGTGATGTAAACATATTCTGTAGGCGCAACTATGCCCCTTTTTTAATGATAAGTAAAAAATTTGACAATTTTATATAAAAGGATAGCATCTTCTAACCTAATAAATAATTTAAAAAACAATAATTAATTTGTTAATACAGTAACTTAGCGATTTAAAGCTCTATTTCTTAGCTACGTATATTATATTTATATAGAAAAGGAATGATAAACGTTACTATTAGAAAATAAATTAAACAGCTATTTGCTTATTTGTTATCTTATACCACACCTTCAACACACTAACGTTTAAGCACATTGCAATTTATTTTGAACAAACGCGAAAAACACTGAAAAGAGGATATTCTGCTGCCACGGGACGCTGTAGTGCGGTGTGCCTGTAAAGGAATAAAGCAAACTATTAATTATATCGTACGCGTTTAATATGGGTCACGCGTTGGGTAGATTATTGGCTGAGGAATAACCTAACCACCAAGGGAAGATGATAAAGAAAAGGAGGTGGGTTTCGGACTGGAGAGAAAGGATAGAGAAATAGGATGAGAGTCCCACAAAAGTTATGAATTTAACTTTAAATGCACTCAGAGGCGGTTGCCACCGCAAATCCGCTCTCTGATACCTAAAGTGGGTAAGGACCTGGTCGAAGCAGACGGGAACCGCAGCTAGGTCTTGGGCGGTTTGCCAGAGAAAGGCTTTAGCGTATTCCCTCTCAAGCATGCATAAGACTACTATGGGGAAGGGTGATAGTCTGGCAAGACCAATAGTAACAGATTTATTGCGTATTAACGAGGGCATGAGCCTAGGAAGAGTTAGGAAAGCCAGGATCTTGCCTAACCGTTGTATTTGTGAAATGATAAATCCAAAAACAAATATTTAATTTATTTAACAAGGCAAAAGAGTCTAATAAATTTGACAAGTATATAGTTTCAATTTTTAGTAACAATTTGGGGTCGCAGACCTCCTAACGTTTAAAGTTTGCTCCTGGCAATTAACAATTCTTTAGGTTTCAAACCTTATATATGTACTAAAATCTTCGTAAGATTAAAAAAAAGACAAAAGAAGTGATTAAAGTTTAAACATTAAATTGAGTAAAAGCAGTGTACTTTAAGAAATTTCTAGGTAAATATTTTAGAAAAAGTAACAACTTCGAAAATAACAAAAAAGAAAGCGGTTAGAATGAAGGAGAAGTTCCTATAACTTCTTATGCAAATAAGGGCAGGTCACTTACTGTGAAACCTGATGAGAAAGTCAAAAGGAAGGTTCTCGACCTCCTATGTTTAAGTAGGAATCACGAGCCAAATGGGGCAGTTTCCCTTTCGTGAGACCTAGAAATAACTCACTCGTGAGTTGAGAGATTTGTTTTCCCTGATTATAGTGTAGAAACAATGTAATCTTGAACCGTGTATAAAACAGGTAGTTATGCAGAAATTAATTAATGATAAACAAGCAAAATGGAAGGGCACTTTCGAAGAGTGACACCTCATAGAAAATGATCTAGAGTTACAATTTTATTAATATGGTTTGTTAGTAGAAGGTTGAGGAAAGATCAATTGGGATTTAGGATCAATGTTCATGGCCTTATTTAATGTAAACGGACGATCGCGACGCGGTAGAAAAGTTGAACAAGCACTAGTTATCACTATAGTCTTTTGAATAGATGAAAAATTCACTGTAGTAACATGAAAGTTTATGGCAAAGAAAGTTATTGCAATGATGAAAAAGGACTGGTTGCACTAGATAGGCGAAAGTCTATTCCTTGAGAAAGTTGAGGATTACAATTAAATGCGCCATAGAACATTCCAACGGTGGAAGAAAATTCGCTATTGAGCTTAAATTCAGAAGTAAGATTCTTCAATTTTAAATAGTATTCTCACAAGTGAGTGAAAAATACATGACGGCAGGACTTTTAGATAAAGTACAGGATCTGGAAGGTTCCAGAACGATCTTAATAGAAGAATGGGGCCAATGTTAATTCAGCGGAGGAACTAGCTTGGTGATTTATAGACAGCGGGTATTGGATAATATCCCACGTGGTGAGAAGATTTCTCATTTAGAAGCTTAAGAAAAGCTACTTTCTATTAAGGTTGGCTTAGACAGACAAAAGCTCAACATGGCAAATCCCGCGAAGAATGATTACCGCCCCAAATAAGTAATCTCACGCTGTCTATAAAATAATCAATAAAAGCATGTAGATAATAAAACTGATGAAGATGAGGTTGAAACCTTAAGTCTGTACTTATCTTGGTTGCATATCGAAGGTGAAGTTCCCTTTGACGGATATCTAATGTGCCAACATGGCGTAGAGAGTAGAGAGTGCCTCTTGGTTTGAGGAGACTGGCTCTAGTTGAGCCTTGACTGACCGAGTCAACTGCCGACTTACAAGTGAGACCCACTCAGCGAAGCGCGGAGGGTCCAAGGAAGGGAAAGGAGTGAGGGTAGGAGACAAAAGGAAAACATATCAGAATAGAAAACTTATCAAAAATAAATGTTCTTCTTGATGAATGGTCTTCAAAGAGTTGATAGCAGGCGTACTAGCACAGCATGGTGAGTGAAAAAGTAGACGAAGATCTCTTGCTCATGGAGATAATAGCTGGCGATGGTAACGAGATCTGATGGCCAAATGGAAAAGGAAGTCCTCTTACACCGGGAAGAATTGAGGAGCTTCAGAGATTCGCTGCTAGATGACGCTAGGTGGGTCATGGAAGATATATATCTAGAACAGACTCACAATGACATAAGAGACATGACCACCAAAGAGAAACTAGGAGATCACTGTTGGTGTTTGAGAAAAAGGATGAAATGAACAAGCAAAGAGCATTAAAAAGTATACTCTATCTTACCGTGTATTCCAAGAATACACCATACTGGGAGGGAAAAACACCAACAGAGAACAAAATAAACAGTTAAACATTTTAAGGTAATGGGGAAGTTAGAGACAGTGGTCTTGTGATATGACCATTAGTGGTCAAGATTTTGGCCACCCTGACTCTCCCATCCCTTCCAGGATAACACTAGGTCACTCTACCAGATGTCCAAACCAGGGGGGGAGAGACATCCCTAACCTAGACCAAGTCCCCCGCTTTAATGTCGGGACTGGAAAGAAACCACTTCTGTCTCCGTTGCAAGGAAGTTAAATATTCCAAGTTCCACCTCTTCCAAAAAGAATTACGGAGGGCTTCAAGTTTACGCCAAACGATAGGTAGATTAGAATCCCTGTAAGAATTGGGAAGAGGAGGAGGGGCAGAAAGAGAAATGCCGATAAGGAAGTGACCAGGTGTGAGTGGAAGCAGGTCATCAGGGTCATTGGAAAGCGGAGTTAATGGACAAGTATTAACAACACCTTCAATCACAAAATAGCTAGAAGCTGCGGGAAATAAAGCACTAGTAAAGATTGCGATAAGACGCAAAAGGAGAATTTACAAGTTTAAACAAACGTATAGAAACAAGTACATCTATTAAGGATAAGAATATACCAAATAAACAAAGGAACTATGAGAGTAGGAGGCAAGAACGCCATAGGTAACAACAATCTAGTAGCCATAAACAATGACCTTAAGTCATAATAAGTATCAAAGGGGTTAATCAGAAAAATACTTAAGTCAGCGAGAAACGTGACGTGGCAAGCATAAATAACAAAAACACATCGAATGTGACGACGAGAAAAAACAAGTTTGTTCAACAACGAACAATAAGATTGCAAAATATGTAAGCAAGGAGCAATACATGAGCGCGTGAATAATATGCAACGATGTTATGAAACAAGAATCGAAGCAGTTGTAGGATACGAGTCTGAACAAGTGGGCGACACAGGCAAGCACGTCCTTGACCCACATAGTACAGCGAGATAAGGAATATAAATAGCTGAAAGAGTCCTTGAGCGGAACAAGTTTATTTTGGTAATGAGGAGAGCAGCTTCTGAACTTACAGAAGCGACTCGCAAGGCAATGGTTGGCAGTCAGCCAGAGTTGAGATAAGGGAAACTTGATCTGATCTTTGGCAAGCATACAGGAAATAAACGATAACTTCGCCTTACCCAAACTTGTATACAAACAAGATTGACAAACAAGCAGTTCGAAATAAACAAACAACACTAGTTGAATCAGCTGTGACTTAAAGCGGAACGAGTAACACGACATGCAGTCATCCGTAGCTTGGACGTGAACAAACAATTTAGTGACACATGAAATAAGGTAGGAAATCAATTTCGCATAATTTGGAGGATCACGGAATCCGACAATTTTCAACAGAAAAAAGCTTAATTCTTCCGAACACGGAAGAGAGCTGGGACATTGAGAAGGAGTTTATGCGTAAGAATAGTTATTCTGGATGCTAGAGAATTCAGATTTTCAAGCGGTTTCATAAGCGGCTTCCAATTGTGAGGAAGGGGGAAGGAGCCGGCCGTGGACATCCTTCTAAATAGCGAAAGAAATGAAACATAGCTTGCAGCGAAATGATGGTGACTGATAGCCATGGTTTTACACAAGGGGAAGATAGTTTTCGATAAAGAGTTTAAGCAATTACCTGCTATAATAATGACATGAGAAGGTAAGCGAAGTAACACAAGGCAAGGCGAACTTGAATTGCCATCTTGTGCGGGAAGAAGGCAAAACCATTTAAACAACTTACAAAGGTGGCGTAGTTGTTCACGATGAGACATCATTTCGGCAAGTGTTTTTCAAAAGTATCGAGATCGAAAACATGAGCGTTCTCTTTTTCAGAAAAGGGATTTATATCAGCAGTAACAAAATGACATTGCGATTTGGTTTGAAGACTGGGATGTTGGATTTCACCAGTAATAACCCAACCAATATCGGTGTCTGTAGCGACCACGGTTGAAGATAACTTGCGAACCTGTTTACGGAGGCAATTCCAAAAAACATTGGCACTGAAAAGTACATCAATGGGACCTTGAGCATTAAACTGAGGATCAGCTAACCTTAAGTGCGAAGGAATCTTTAAACCGGAAGTATTAATAGAGCTGCTAGGAGTGTCCTTGCCAATACTGGTATGAATGAGACAGTTTAAGTTAAGATTGGTGTTTCTTTGGCAAACGTCTCTGATTTTCAATTTTGAAGACTGCAAGGCTTGAGTTTTCAAATTGTCAATGCCAGATACATTGATAGAAGTCGGTGATGACGAAACACCTACTTTTTTAATTAACGATCGCGAAACAAAGTTGTGAGTTGAAGCGGAATCGAGAAGACCACGGGTTCGTAACCAATTTCCAAATTTATCTTGGATTTCGAATTGTACAGTGGACAAAAGGGCTTGCGCACTGTGAGAAGTTTCGGCGTTAGAAATGCAGGAGATTGAAAGAAGCAGAACGAGTTTGTTTGTTCTCGACAGATGGGGGCTGATGACCCTTTGAAGAAGCAAGCTTTTTCTCAAAAGTGTGACACTGATGACTCGTTTCGACATTTTCGCACTGAAATAAGAGTGCTGTAATGACTTGGCATCGGCTGTTGAGAAACGAGATGAGGTGTTCGAACGAAAATTCCTCCTTGCGAGTGTGTTCGATCTCCCAAGCCTTTAGTGTCGAAAAATCGAATCTGGATGTAGCTAGATGAATAAGGATGGTGTCCCACGTTTGGACTGGCTGCTTAAGTTAATATAATGCTCTAACATTTAATTGCATAGAGTCTAACAGGTCTCTTAAAGAGGTGACGTCATTAGGTTTGACGGCTGGCAGGTTGAACAAACAGCGGATGTGTCGAGCGACACTCAAACGTAAATTGCCATATCTCTCTTTAAGGAGATTAAAGGCGATGCAGTAGTTATCTGCGCTTAAAGGAAGTGACTCCACCAAGGCCAAGGCCTCGCCTTCCAAGGACGTACGTAAGAAGTAGAATTTATGAATGTCGGGAATTTCATTATTTTCATGAATGAGTGAGCAGTAAAGTTCATAAAAGGAATACCATTCACCTTCCTGGCCTGAGAAGTGAGGTAGGCTTATCTTTGGAAGTAACGGTTTCGGTTTATCCTTGTGAACTGAAGCGGGTGCGAACTGGCCCGGATTGATGACCCTAGTGTCCGGTTCTGAGATACTGCGGATCAGTTGGTGGGCCTTGGCAATCCCTTCAAAGTACAAGGGTTCGACCTCGTCCCGATCCGATTGAAGTTCAGGGCAAGCGGATTCAATCTCGGTTTGGATTTGATCGTATTAATCAACTTAAGGCGTTGTGTCAAGATGTCTAAATCACACTCGGCGGGATTTAATTTGTTGATGAAATTTCTGAATCTGGTGAGTTGCCCTTTATAGGAAGAACGTCTGGCAATGAGAGTTTCATCCTTTTCAGTAGGAGCCATGACAAAGTAAGTAAATTAAAATGTAACACACGAAATTGTTGAACCTTGGAAATGCTGTCAAGCTGGCATAGGCACATAAGTTGAAAGAAAGGTACACACCACGGAAGACAGGAGCGGCCTCTTTCCCCTTCACAGGCTTTGCTCGATGTAGTTATAGCTGAAAGATTCAAAGCAGATATTAATAATTTGTAAGGTATTGTCAAATAATCTTTTAAACAGAAAAAATGACAAATGGACTCTCCCGGGTTTCTGGGACCAAATTTTGGGTAGATTATTGGCTGAGGAATAACCTAACCACCAAGGGAAGATGATAAAGAAAAGGAGGTGGGTTTCGGACTGGAGAGAAAGGATAGAGAAATAGGATGAGAGTCCCACAAAAGTTATGAATTTAACTTTAAATGCACTCAGAGGCGGTTGCCACCGCAAATCCGCTCTCTGATACCTAAAGTGGGTAAGGACCTGGTCGAGCTGACGGGAACCGCGGCTAGGACTTGGGCGGTTTGCCAGAGAAAGGCTTTAGCGTATTCCCTCTCAAGCATGCATAAAACTACTATGGGGAAGGGTGATAGTCTGGCAAGACAAATAGTAACAGATTTATTGCGTATTAACGAGGGCATGAACCTAGGAAGAGTTAGGAAAGCCAGGATCTTGCCTAACCGTTGTATTTGTGAAATGATAAATCCAAAAACAAATATTTAATTTATTTAACAAGGCAAAAGAGTCTAATAAATTTGACAAGTATATAGTTTCAATTTTTAGTAACAATTTGGGGTCGCAGACCTCCTAACGTTTAAAGTTTGCTCCTGGCAATTAACAATTCTTTAGGTTTCAAACCTTATATATGTACTAAAATCTTTGTAAGATTAAAAAAAAGACAAATGAAGTGATTAAAGTTTAAACATTAATTGAGTAAAAGGAGTGTACTTTAAAAAATTTCCAGGTAACTATTTTAGAAAAAGTTACAACTTCGAAAATAACAAAAAAGAAAGCGGTTAGAATGAAGGAGAAGTTCCTATAACTTCTTATGCAAATAAGGGCAGGTCACTTACTGTGAAACCTAATGAGAAAGTCAAAAGGAAGGTTCTCGACCTCCTATGTTTAAGTAGGAATCACGAGCCAAATGGGGCAGTTTCCTTTTCGTGAGACCTAGAAATAACTCACTCATGAGTTGAGAGATTTGTTTTCCCTGATTATAGGGTAGAAACAATGTAAGCTTGAACCGTGTATAAAACACGTAGTTATGCAGAAATTAATTAATGATAAACAAGCAAAATGGAAGGGCACTTTCGAAGAGTGACACCTCATAGAAAATGATCTATAGTTACAATTTTATTAATGTGGTTTGTTAGTAGAAGGTTGAGGAAAGATCAATTGGGATTTAGGATCAATGTTCATGGCCTTATTTAATGTAAACGGACGATCGCGACGCGGTAGAAAAGTTGAACAAGCACTAGTTATCACTATAGTCTTTTGAATAGATGAAAAATTCACTGTAGTAACACGAAAGTTTATGGAAAAGAAAGTTATTGCAATGATGAAAAAGGACTGGTTGCACTAGATAGGCGAAAGTCTATTCCTTGAGAAAGTTGAGGATTACAATTAAATGCGCCATAGAACATTCCAACGGTGGAAGAAAATTCGCTATTGAGCTTTAATTCAGAAGTAAGATTCTTCAATTTTAAATAGTATTCTCACAAGTGAGTGAAAAATACATGACGGCAGGACTTGTAGATAACGTACAGGATCTGGAAGGTTCCAGAACGATCTTAATAGAAGAATGGGGCCAAAGTTAATCCAGCGGAGGATCTAGCTTGGTGATTTATAGACAGCGGGTATTGGATAATATCCCACGTGGTGAGAAGATTTCTCATTTAGAAGCTTAAGAAAAGCTACTTCCTATTAAGGTTGGCTTAGACAGACAAAAGCTCAACATGGCAAATCCCGCGAAGAATGATTACCGCCCCAAATAAGTAATCTCACGCTGTCTATAAAATAATCAATAAAAGCATGTAGATAATAAAACTGATGAAGATGAGGTTAAAACCTTAAGTCTGTACTTATCTTGGTTGCATATCGAAGGTGAAGTTCCCTTTGACGGATACCTAATGTGCCAACATGGCGTAGAGAGTAGAGAGTGCCTCTTGGTTTGAGGAGACTGGCTCTAGTTGAGCCTTGACTGACCGAGTCAACTGCCGACTTACAAGTGAGACCCACTCAGCGAAGCGCGGAGGGTCCAAGGAAGGGAAAAGAGTGGGGGTAGGAGACAAAAGGAAAACATATCAGAATAGACAACTTATCAAAAATAAATGTTCTTCTTGATGAATGGTTTTCAAAGAGTTGATAGCAGGCGATACTAGCACAGCATGGTGAGTGAAAAAGTAGACGAAGATCTCTTGCTCATGGAGATAATAGCTGGCGATGGTAACGAGATCAGATGGCCAAATGGAAAAGGAAGTCCTCTTGCACCAGGAAGAATTGAGGAGCTTCAGAGATTCGCTGCTAGATGACGCTAGGTGGGTCATGGAAGATATATATCTAGAACAGACTCACAATGACATAAGAGACATGACCACCAAAGAGAAACTAGGAGATCACTGTTGGTGTTTGAGAAAAAGGATGAAATGAACAAGCAAAGAGCATTAAAAAGAATACTCTATCTTACCGTGTATTCCAAGAATACACCACGTGTTCGTAAAAAAAATGTGACACTTGCCTTAATCTTGACGCTTTTTCTTTGGTAAGGTTGAACTTACAGAAGAGTCTAATCTGCTGCGAAGAGGTGGCGAGGATCTGCAAGGCAATTCTTCGGGGTTGTCCTCCTGTTCCTCACACACCATATCGTCAAGAGTATCTGGCTCTGGCATGTTAGAACAACCATCACCAGTGCATTTGCTGCACATTGCTGAACAGGAGAGACCTTGTCTTCGGCAACCGCAAGATCTGCTGCCGCATCCTGTCTTGCACTCTCAGCTGATGAGGTCTAGGAAAAAGTCAGGTGCGGGAGGAGATTCTGTTGGAATCGGTAAAAATGTGCCGATTCTGTTCTTCTTCCATCCCCACTCTGTAGGTGGAAGACAGATTCCGCGCCATTCCTGCACTTGGTGGTAAACCCTTAGGCTATGCTGTCGAGATGCTGCTAATGTTGGTGGAAGACTTGAGAGGTCGAAGTCTGCATGTAGACGTTGTTTGGCAATGGTCTTAAGGTACTGACTATACCTTGTCTTGTTTAGGCTATCTGTAGTTCTACCTCCGTATAACGGTACGAAGAATTCTTCCCCTGCCTTCACGATCTCTTCCACTGCAGCGTCTGCACTGTTAAAAACAGCAATTTTTGGGCGAAGACCTGGGTTATTGTTTAAAGTCTTGAACGCGTATAACCCCTTCCTGTAGGGAGCCGAAATTGTGTCGCAACCGGACATGGCATGGAGAAAGAGAAGATTGTCGGTCATGTCCCCAAGAGCCTTCTGCAATTCCGTAGAGCCAAGAGTTTCTTCGGATGGGCTTTTGATGGTGCCACCAGCATATAGACGTTTCTATCGCGTTCTACAAGGCTCGAAAGAAATACCAACAAATCGGTATCCTTTCCAACAATTGCCACATGACCTCCCTCCTCTGCTTCCTTGATCGCTGTTGTCACGATGAGACGATCAGCATCAGACTTGGCATGAATACCTGGAATCCCCTTTTCTTCGAAACAACGACCTAAAATGGCGACGAATCTTGATTTGATTGCAGTATTGGCTAGGAACTGATTCTGCGACGAGACCACTTGCACTTCCAAATCCACCAAAACTTCAGAAGATGACATCTTGGCACGTCATCTCATATGCTCCACGTCTTTCGTCGAACACTAAGTTACAATAGCTTTCCCTTGATAGTTCGCCTTGATGTACGAAATGTAGTTCTTACAAACATCATCGAAGTTTCCCGATTTCGGCAATACCACCCGGTGCAGGAGATCTCCACCGTCAAACACGTAGGTAAGGTCTTCGGGAAGACAGGTCATTGGTGCACACAACTTCTCTATCACTGTCCGTAAATTTGATTTTTTACCTTTTCTGATAGTTGAAGCATCGAATAGCGCTGGCGGCAGTAAAGCCAACTCGTATTCAAAGCAAGATTCAAGGTCCTCTTCATTGCGAGCGACACACGCAATTCGATGAAACAGCTAGTTCGGATTTACTGGCACGGTCTCACCTCGGACAACAAGACCTGCAAGAGTGACAACTTTCTCCTTTCGTTGGAGTTAAACTTCGGCGAACGATTTCCCTTCCAGTTTCTTCAAAGTCGCGGTTCCTATCTCCCAAGCTGAGTCGTAGGTCACCGTTTCGTCACCTATAACACCGGTTGATTAGGACACCAAAATATCCTCAGGTTTGTCGAAAGGAGAATGTATACGTAGCCATTCTGTGAATTTTTCGAGATGCTTGAACTCTCGCCTTTGTCAAGTGTGCCCAAGTTCCACGTGTTGCATAGAATTTAATGGTTAAATCGTTCTTGATGTAGGACAATTATAAAGTACAGGAAACGGCATTAACTTTTAAACCGGATGGTAAACATCGGCAAAATAAGCATAAAGGGACAGTTCAAACTGAAACACACATTTTTCGCTTTTATGATTATTTTCTGTGGCGTACCGTTTAAGATAAATTTTATGATAAACGTTACCGTAAAGACGAACATTTCGGCCGGCCGGTGCCACAGCTAAGCAACACAGGGAAGGTGGAGTGGGAGAACGAGAGCGCTCTGACGGCGCAGCGGCAGGGATGTCGCTCGGCAACGTGTGGACGGACAGTCCATTCTTAGTTCAATTACATACGAACGTAGCGCAAAAAAGACTTCATTATTAAAATTAAAAGGAAATATATTCCTTTCTCTTCATTCAATATAAGTAGCTAAGAAAGAGAGTTTTAGAACGAAAAGTTTCTGCATTAACAAATTAATTATTATTTTTATTATTATTTATTAGGTTATAAGATGCTATCCTTCTATATAAAAGTGTCAAATTTTTACTTATCATTAAAAAAGGGGCTTAGTTGCGCCTACAGAATATGTTTACTTTACCAGTTGCACCGGCTTTGAGAAGCCCCCCTCCTCGGCGCGCCGCTCCGTGAGTTGCCTGCGCATGTTTGACAAATTCTCACACCCGTAATTTTTGGTTTACGAACGTGCTCATTACATATGTTTGTGCGTTTGATGTGCTTAACAACATTTATTTCAGTACTTTTTTCAATCCCATGAGTGTAAAAGGTGAAAAATCGACATTGATCATCAAGATGGCTTTTTTCGCTACCCTATGAGAGTTTGTTTAAGTGATTTATAATATCTATTTCGATTGTTATCTAGGATAAGTGGTATCAAAATGATAGCCTGCATTCTGGTAAGTTATCCTGACCAAACCACATGTCCCTACCACCATTAGGTACCAAATTATGACGTTCAATGCGATGCTGGATACGAAATCCAAGATGTCGGCAATTTTTCCAAGATGGCGGCATGTTCCCCAAGAGGGATTTTTTGGGACTTTTAGTATTTTGATCCAGGCTATTCAAGGAACCTCTCCACCAATTTTTAGCTTGATAAACTAATTTTTTTCACTTTGACCATATTCTGTCTAATATTCCTGCACTATATTTCAAATCCATCACGACAGTTACACACATAGGGGCAGATGACTTCACTGTTATGTTATGTTATCTGTTTTTAATTCAAGTAAGGACTGCAGACGATAATTTCAAGTAGTTCCTACTTTTGCTACCAAGTGCTACCATCCACGGCACCTAGCTGTGAACTTGGCTACTAGTGCTCAAGTCAGCCGGGAAGGCGGTGTGCAGAACACAACGCTACCATTACGTCATGCCTCACTTCCATCCCACCAATCACACTCAGTCATGAGACTCTGAGCTAGTGTGTTGTCAGAAAAGCGAAGTGATTATATCGTCAAGATCCAGTGGAAGCGATTGTGCACATTTTGAGTGCTATGGAAGCAGAGGGAAGTACTTCTCGCGTCTAAGCTCTGTGAACTTGCGGGATGAAGGGCAGAGGCAGGGTAGGAGCAGGCGAGAATTGAGAAGCCTCTCGGCAGCCAGCCGTGTTACCTGACATTCTCGTCTATTCCAATACTGCTAACATAGGGTCTTTTCTGAAACCAGTGTGGCGTTGGGAATGAGTGAGTGAGTCACCGACGAATGTATTTGCTTCTGTTACTACGCAAGGACCGAGAAACCTCATCACTCGTCACCACCACTACTCACAGTCTGCGATGCACATTCCTCTCAGGTCCACGCAGCTTAGACCCGAGCAGTAAACGACAGGTTGTGCATAGGCAAGCCCGAGAAATAGTTTACAAAGTGCTGGAATACTTTAAAAGTGTAAAGCAGCGTGAAAGTGGCGGTCTCGATGAGGTAAGCGGCGGTGTTGCCACACCGCTGGAACTTATGGCAGCAGCTTCCGGTGTGGGGACTCGGACCTGTTGGACCTGTTACAACAGTGGATATTGCGCCCGTTAGAGGAGATTGCCGGGGTACCATCAACCGTAAATGGCATTCCAGACAACCCCATCCATCGAACACACAACCTGAGAGGACGGATGCAGTTCATTTAGGCTAGTGCCTGCACGAAATAAATCACCTGGGGGATTGGGTTGTAATACGGGCTAAGGTCATAGACGCCCAAAGAAGTACACCCTCAACTCACAAAGCTAACAAATAATAAGATCTAGGCTTAAGTAAAATTCGTAAATCATTTATTCAATAAGTTCAAACCGCTATCCTACTTCGGAGGGTTTAAAATCGGCTAGTCCGCAAAGCTAATTAAAATTAAATAAATAAATAAATAAATGAATCATACATGTCCTGTTTGAAGCTAAGTTGTCCCTCTCGAATGTCCTTTATACAGAAATCGAAACAAGTGCAACAAAGCTTGTAACGTGGCACGTAAAGAAATTCCTACTCAAATACAGGTGAAATTATTAACTATACGAATAGTGGCATCGGCAGAATCTACAGCAAACAATGGTATTTAATCTTCGACATGTCACAAAAATAGGATATACAGCACAATAAGCACATTCTAAGTTATGTTGGTACCACTTCCGTATTTAATCATTTACATTTAAGTGATCTAGCTAAATCCTGAATTACAGTAAATTACGACGAAAAGCGTCCGTAAACAAACAATTAATAAAAGTCTAGGATAGCAAACAACCTAATTGATGTATAAAAACTATAAAGCTCAATAATTACACACATGGTACAGGACAATTAGGTAAAACACACAAAATAAATAGAAGACTCAATTTTATTATTTACAAAACCTGCATACGCTGATCAAGAAGCTCTTTTCCCTCAATCGTCATCTCAAGCATGTAATTAGGTTGGTGATAGAGCAATAATAACTGCGACTAACATCACATAGAATCACAGCGTCCCACAAGTTACGAACTACTGGTACCAGTGATCCTCGTCGTCTCAAATAGTGTCAGCTGTCCTAGGTTCATTCCCAAGAGGAAATGCTCAGTTCAATACGTCGGTCATCAAGCAAAAGATAGATCCAAATTTAAGATAATCAATTAATAAATCATATCAATAACGTTGGTTTAGAATAATTAAGTTTCATGATTTAATACATGTTAATTTCGTCAGTTTAGCTTCCTAGCTGTTTATTATTTGGATTTGTAGATGACCATCATGACACAGATATGCTATTTTTATTTATTTATCGTATGGCTCTTAGTGCCGGGAGTGTCCGATGACATGTTCGGCTCGCCTGAGTCTGTAGCTGCTTCCAGCGGACACCCTAAAGGGTGAGCTACAAGTTCCATTCAATTTCAAGTAGTTCCAACTTTCGCCACCAGATATCAATGATACCTAGTGGTGAACGTTGGAACTTTGATAGAGCGTTCTGACGAAATCTAACCTAACAATTTTGCTTTACACAAGTTTAGTCTGTGAAAGGATCTTTTACATGCTCTAAATCTATGACATGAGACCGCCGGCTTTACTTCCCCTCCGAAGGAAGGCATACTGAAGGATTTTTAACACTCTTAAAAAATCCGATGACTTCGGCTTACAAAGCACGTGACTCTAGCAGTCACCATAATACCAACAACAACAACAACAATACTCAGAGGCTCTCCAGGTGTGCGAAAATTACCTCGGTTCAGTGTGGTAACAACGACTCATCACTGCCGGAACACAATGGTTGAGGGTATTCATACACCTCTCATCGTGTCTCCACAGACACAACAATATGAATATCTAGCCTTATACATTTTATGTCTGGTCAATAAAAGAAACTGGGATAAACCTCTCGTCAAGTTATGTAAACCATGAAAATATAATTCAAAATAATCGCTCACAAATAGCAGACTTCCAAAATTATGACCTCATTGTCATCCTATAAAATACAGCAAAACAGCTGTGACCTACATTCCGTAGCATCAATTCTACGTTGCTCTCAATATTCCACTTGGAATTGTGACGTCAAAATTGTCGATAGCAGTCAGGTCTCGCATATTAAAATGCACTGGCATTCTGGGTAACGGTAGCTTGGGAAGAGGCGCGACCTTGAATGTGTCGGCCTGCCACCGCAGTAATCGTGCATCACAGCGCACGTGAATGCATTGCTTTCGCAAATTTAAATACATGTTTTAAACAACACTGAGCTCACAAAATACAGTCCTGAGTGTGGCCCTCTAATACAGGTCATTAAGTTTTCGTGTCTATAACACTGATTCGTTCCATCAAATATAATGCGTAGAAATACAAATTGTTAACGAAGTCAACGAATACAATAAGACTGGGATTTTACTCCTACGCAGGATGATTTGCCTTTGCAAAGATATGCCTACACTTTTCATCATATGTACAAGTTCTGAAATATGTTCGCGTCACCCTTCTACACAACTAAATGATAATTTGACCGCACTTAGACTCCTCGTGCTGTATAGAATGATACGCTGGTGTACTGGGGTTCATAAAAGGGTTACTCAACCACTGATATTATTACACGTAGAATATTCCTACTCTGAATTGGTGGCGTCGGAGCTGCACATTAAAACATGAAATAAAGCCTTCCTAATGGTGGTGGTTGTGACTACGCCCCACCAAATGATAGGCCCTAACATGTAATGTAGACAAAGCAAAAATAATAGGGTGCCTCACAATTAACACCAGGATGCTACTGTCATCCTACCAAAGTTATAATCAGCTCTTGTTGAAGGAAAAGAAGCTCTCAGAGCTGAGATGAATTAATGGGTAAGATTCGCTAGTAGGTTCAATGCCTGCGTAGATGCACCGGCATGCTACTGCCACAGGTAGTCTCACAAGGAAATTGACCAATTTGCCAAAGCTAAGTGGAAAAAAATACAACGTTAAATACAATATTACACAAATCTACCTATATGGTTGTTATCATAATACGTATTTTTAACACTAATCTACCGAAGCAATAAGACCTTTACATAAAAGAAAGTACAGGACTAACTGTGGAATTGGATTAGACCTCATATTGCCCTGGAGATTAGGGGTTTATCATCTCCCATTGGAAGGAGGGTTTTCCTCGACCACCCTTCGTCCAAATCCTGCTTTTCTTCCTTTCCCTTTTCATAGTGGGGCTATTTCCTTGGACATCCCCCTCATGGGAATAGCTTAAGCCATCATGGACATCGTGTTGAAGAGGTTGAACATGTGGTCCACGTGGTTTTCGACGAGATTCATCCTGAGTTGTATTAAATTGACAATTTCACAAAATTTACTGAATTTTGTATTGATTTACTTTCAACAGATTTACTTTCACTGATTCTAGGAACACTGTGGATGGTATTCGTCTCACAGAATCTACAACTTTGCAACGCAATCTTCTCGTATCCAGGGCCGGATTTACCGTAAGGCAAAATAGGCACGTGCCTAGGGGCGCCGCAGTCCGAGGGGCGCCGCAAGGCACCCCTTCGGTTAGGCAACCGGCAAAGATCTGTACTGGAGGCGCCCCGAAGGGCACCGCCGTCAGGCGCCCTCTTTGCTACGGCTTTAAATGTGCTAAGTTAGGATTATAGCAGTATACATGCTAAAATAAATATTGAGAAATGAGCAGAGACATTTATAAATAATATCGTATCTTTGTCGCATGTCCGCCCATGCCCTTCCACTTCGCCCTTCGTTATGCCGCTCGATGCCCTTTTCGTCCCGACAAGTGTGAGAGGGGTTGGGGAGGCGGGCGAGCGGAGCTGTGCTACGCGTGCTGTTGTTGCGATAGCTGGGTTTGCTTGCATTGTAGTAGCAACGAAGTGCCCCCCCTTCCTTGCCAGTCCTGTGTGCGAGTTCGAGCTTGCGTTGTGTTGTTTTGTTGTGATGTGATCTACAAGTAAATGTTTTAAACTATGGGCAGCAGAAAGTTGTCTGGTTACCAAAACCGTCTCCGCAAAGCTGAAGAGGATAAGAAAGCCGAGGTTACACTATGAAAATGTCGGAAAATAAATGAGATGTTTAGTGCGCGTGTGAATCCTACACCTCCAACGACAAATTCGGATAACAATAACAATTCTTGCTCTGCGGTTCACGACATTGACTGCGATGGTGTTCAGCAACTTGGGGTAAGCTACCATACACGAATTACTTTACGCAAAGTAGGCCTTTCCCAATAGGCGATTCCTAGATACACTGTTGCACAAAGTGACATAGCTACGTAAAAACTCAGACTGGTTTCGAGGCCTGTGATCGAAATTATAAAGAACTTTATTGCGCACGTACTAAAAAGCCTGTCAGTGACTCGGTGGTCGGCACGATATGACGCTTGTCAAGCTCTGAGGGAAGGCTGGTGTGACATCGTGGCAGCTCTTGAGAGTATAGCCTACACGAAGACAGAAATCAAAAGGCAAACACTCGAAGTGAAGCCAAAGGCATCTTAAGCAATATCCTACAACTAGAAACTGCTTTCCTAGTTGTTTTCTGGAGTACCATTATAAAAAGATTTAATACTGTCAGCTCTGAGGGAAGGCTGGTGTGGCTTCGTGGCAGCTCTTGAGAGTATAGCCTACACGAAGACAGAAATTAAAAGGCAAACACTCGAAGTGAAGCCAAAGGAATCTTAAGCAATATCCTACAATTAGAAACTGCTTTCCTAGTTGTTTTCTGGAGTACCATTATAAAAAGATTTAATACTGTCAGTTCTGAGGGAAGGCTGGTGTGGCATCGTGGCAGCTCTTGAGAGTATAGCCTACACGAAGACAGAAATCAAAAGGCAAACACTCGAAGTGAAGCCAAAGGCATCTTAAGCAATATCCTACAATTAGAAATTGCTTTCCTAGTTGTTTTCTGGAGTACTATTATAAAAAGATTTAATACTGTCAGCCAGAAGCTCCAAAAAGTTAGCACTAATTTGAGCACTGTGGCAGAATGTTACGCTTCGTTAGCGGAATTTGTGCAAAGTTTAAGAGATGATTTCGATGTCTATGAGAAAGAAGACAAAGAATTAAGCGGTATTGCTCAATATTCCTACGACTTGAGAAGACCGGAACTAAAGACTAGGAATAATGAGACAAAGCAAGGAGAATATGTACCAGCAGAGGGCTCAGAAAATTTTCGCATCAATGTATTTTATGTAATTCTGGATGTACTAAGTGCTGAGCTTGCGAAGTGAGGCTTACAAAGTCCTCCATAAGAGATTTTATTTTCTAGAAAACCTGTTGGACCTAGATGGACCAATGATAAAAAAAATCGCTGCGATCTCTCAGAAATGTATGTGGATGCCTTAGAAAGTGCACTGGCTGACGAGTGCTTGCATTTAAAGGAACATTTAAAAATTTCAGATTTTAGAGGTAAGTCAGCCCTTGAGCTCAGCACTTTCCTTCATGTAAAAGATTTACACGATATGTACCCGAACGTAAACATTGCTTTTCGGATACTTCTCACCATTCCAGTGACCAATTGTTCTGGAGAAAGATCATTTTCGGTACTGAATCGCGTCAAGAACTATTTGCGGTCAGTCACTAAAGAAGAAAGGTTAAACTCTATTGCACTCCTAGCGATTGAAAAAGATATGACGAAAAACTTGAACTGCGATGCCATAATTAATGAATTTGCCGAAAAGAAGGCAAGAAGGAAACTTTTGAAGTAGTTCTCGTTGTGCTTGAGGCAGGCCCCGTTATGTCTTCATTCATGTTTTTATTCTGCACTTTAATTTCTCTAAAAGATATTGCAGGAAGATATGCAGTTGGCCTTATTTGTATTTTAGAGGCGCTCTGTTTTTTTAAAATGTCGTTCGTACCACTGCTCTTCATGTGTGTTCTACTATTTTTTTTACTATATTTCGTGCTACCGCAGTTCATTCAGTTACAGCAGTAAATAATGTTTTTATTTTTGAAGCTACTCTTCTTTTCTGTTGTATGAATTAAGGCTGGACATTATTTTTGGAAAGGGTATTCATAAAGTGTTTTGGTTGCATAACAGTTAAACTGTTTCATGTAGTTTTACTCCAAGCTGTTATTTTTATTGAATTGACTATGTTTTCCCTGCATAAAAATTCAAGCATAAACTTATGCTCTCAGCCATATATCTGTGTATTCCTTTTTTCCGAACCTTACCTCATGCGAGTGGCAATGCCTTATCATAAAAATCGGGGGGGGGGGGCTAAAATGAGGAGGGGTGATCAATGGAGAGGTGCCTATAGCGTAACTTTTGGTAAATCCGGCCCTGCTCGTATCGTAGTGATCGTGGCACGAAAATCGTGGCAAAAATTAGCACTGATTAATGTTTTACAGTGATTATAGAATACTCACAGAATTTGTTTGCCACATTTTTCTACACCTCGTGGAACGAAGAATCACGCAACGTGGTATCGCGTTATTTGACCACGTGCATGAAAAATGAATATTTCACGTCTATATCGCAAATTTAGCACTTGCTTCACTTACACGGCGTCTTACCAAATATTAAGCACTTTCACATGTGCTGTACTGTACACACGATGCTCACTGATTACAATTTTTACTTGGCTTAGTGGTCTCTCCCCATAAAACAACGCCAATCAGACTCGACAGTCTCAATAAGTGTTTCGTCACAAGGAACGATGTTCCGGGTTATGGAAGAACTTCCCAAGTAGTGCAGCGACTATTTAATTCCACTTCGCATATCTGCGAGGAAAATACCTTTACCAATGAATCGAGGTATTATAAAGGGCCACTATAATGTGGTAAATTATGCTGAATGAAGATTAATAATTTATAGATTGCACAAAACGAAGATATAAATGCATCCAGGAATAACATTGGAATGCAGTACCAAAGTCAAAAGAGTATCCGAAGCCAGCTCAAAGCTTCCGTAGTGAGTTCTACACATCATCGGTGTAATGAACATGCACCTGAAGATATCATCACCAGCATGAGCGCATACGGGCTCAATATGTATATCTGTCTCTCTATCTGTTAGGCCCCTTAAAACAACAATTATCATCATCATCTGTCTCTCTATGCGCAGTTACCAGAGAGCCGACCGCCTTCCCGGCTGACCCGAGTTCTAGATGCTATAGCAACCAGCACCTTGCGACGAACGTTGGAACTTAATAGCATTAATCAAATCTAATCTACAAATTTGGTTTCACACAATTGAAGTTTTTAGAAGGTTCTTTTACATGCCATAAATCTATGACATGGACTCGCCAGCCTTACTTCCCCTTCGAAGAAGGCATACTGAGAGATTTTTAAAGTTCTTAAAAGGAGTATATAAAGTATCCGTTTCTTCGTTCTTCGTGCGAATAACGTTATTGACATTATTTTGTCATAAGTTGTTCGATCTGTAGCCTATCCTAACGAGAGAAAAACAACAGTGCGTTATTGAATGCAAATGTTGAGTTCAACTTATGAACATCAACTTGCTGCTCCAAAGAATTAAAACACAAGTTTTAATTTAAAATTAAGATATATTTGATATCATTTGTAGACCTACTTCTGCTTCTTGTGTGTCGCTGATGATAGAGCTCTCGATTCGAGTTTACAAGGTAATGAAAGTAATCCCGACACAATCTAGGTCCTTAAATGCACATACATCGGTTTCACTAGATTTTCTACGAGATTAAACTGCAAAATTTGGTACCCCGATATCTCCGAAGTTAAAACTGTTAAATGGGATATTAACCATACAGTATATATATATAAAGTAAAGATTTTTGGCTGAAACATTGTACAGTATGTATCCCGGATGGGACCAAATATACTCTGTCTACTGAGTAAATGGCATGGCAATTCTTATGTAAGTAGAAGGTGCCCCTTAAATAAAACTAGACTACAAATTATTTAATACAAATTGGTGAGGGGGTTAATATAAAGCCTCAAATCCTGCAATAAGCCAATTGCGCAATATTCTCTTCACATTGCAATGCCAGGTGTGAGATCAACTTGGTGATTCACATGGTGGGTCTGAGAATATCGTGAGTTGACAGGTCCTAACGTGGGTGTCACAATCCAGTACCTCAATGAAGCCTGTAGACGATATCATTCACTTCACAACGACAGTCTAGCCATAACTAAGCTATCCCCTGTCACCAGTCTTCCGAACCCTTACAATAAAAACCCGTCAACGACGGGTACAAAAAGCTAGTTGTTGTTATTATTATTATTATTATTATTATTATTATGCTTGCACGTGGGTGGTTATCGTGTCGGACTACCAACCCCAAGCTTGCAGGTTCGCTCCTGGCCATGGTAAGTGGTTTATGAAAGGCGACAAAAATCACGACACGCATGTCATACGTTGTTGGCATGATAAAGAACCCATTTGAATTCTGTAGGCCGTGTTCATAATGGAAAAATTAATCTCGGAATTTTCCGCCAACACAAAAAGTTCCTTCTTTCCCTACCAGAAAGCGCTATAGTGTCAAGGAGCTTTTAGATATCTAACCTCCTTGACTTTCATAGCACTCCATGGAGCGATAAAATTCTACATGCAAGCTGCCCTTTGAGCGTCAAATAACAAAGCTTGCACCGGCACCCGAGGCCATACGATATTATTATTATTATTAAAATTATTATTAGTATTATTATGTCAAATTTAATAAGAAGAATTATAAAAGCATCACCGTCGCACTCCTTGCGAGCCAATGACAGAGCCAGCTGATGGTAACACTGGATCTCAAGATGTTTAGAGCCAAGTCACTGAAGAAACTAGACCTCACGCACTATAATGTCATCACGTCAGGAGGTGGCAGTTCAACAGGCTGTGACGGGGTGCGGGGGGTTTTGCAGTACGCATGCGCTGCTCGCCTTTTCCAGACCTAAATATATTAGCTTCCTGCATGTCAATCGCTGTTATTGCAGCACACGATACGCAGTCAGTGAAAGAAGGAATGTGATGAGTGAGTGAAGTAAGTAGTGACTAATTTAATGTTTTTGGAATGCGCGATACGCAGTGAGCGGGAAGACATCTGCAGTTCAAACCCAACTGCCAACTCCTGGCGCGATATCAGTACATGCGGTACCAAGGACGGCAGCCTCATATGGTATCTCTACAAGCCAAGGTTCTGCTTTTGCATGTTACCAGTCCTTTGTGACTAAACCAATCACAGAGACAACAACTCGGATGACGAGAACTTCCTTTAGGCCGTATAATGTGACTGAGCTCCGTGGCAAGTGGCTGGTATTTGTACCTTTTCTCAGCCCCTGTGTGCTGTAGGTTTCCATCGAGTGGAACAGCTGTGGTAGCCTTGTGTGTCTACTTATCGATATTGTAATCTCTACTAGCACGGTGCAATTAGACCCAAACCTCAACATCCAAAGTAAAAGTTTCACTCCAGCTCCAAATTGTTCTATACAGTCCACATATTGTTTGGTAAAATATTACACCATTTTAAGCTTCGGGTTTGAGGTGTGTAGAAGTTGGTAAATTAGTAGTTTTTATCAGTTTTTATTAAATATTTCGAAAACTATGTGGTTTAGCGCAAAACGTGTCATATACAAAATTAATCTACATTAAAAATTGCAAACATAAATGGTCCTGTGCATAATCTTGCTAAAGTGAACGGTTCCAGAGTTACGGAGGGTGTAAATGTAGACATTTTTCCTAATTTTTAGATTCTTTGGAAAAATAGCATTATCACTAAGGAAACTAATTCTTTTTATGCAAGATTGTGTTTTGTAGAAGCAAATACTGATTTTAATCGCCGGTGGTACGTTAGAGAAGTAACGACAACTTCACCACCTTCTCAAGGGGCGCTACTTTTTAAGGGAAAAGAGGCTTCAACAGGCCTAGGCCATATAAACCTGTGATACGGATATACCTACTCTGAATTAATAAAACTAATAAGTAGGGGTATGAGGCGGGGTCTACCCACCCCCACCACGACTACCGCTGCACTCACGTGATTGGATGGCCTCCGCGCGCAACCGCACTCTTGAATGGCGGGCTTTTCAAATGATGATTTATTGGTTATTGACTTAAAACCTAACCTAACAAGATGGCGGCTGCAGTTTAACCTAACCTAACCTACCCTTACCTACGAGTGTGATCAAAAAGTACCCACGTGGCGGTTGTCAATATTTTGCAAACCGATAATCGAAAATGGACACGTCGGGTGTTGTAGGCCTTTGAGCGACGGCCCCTTTCGACCGGCCCCATTCGACCGGCCCATTAATATATAAATACATTATTTAAAACTAAGAGGCCATTGGCTTTTTAATATCTCGCTAACCAATGATCGAATTTGGGCAAATGAGGTGACCTAGGTCTCGGGGTAATGCTCTCTCTTTTCTATAGCCCCCCTAATTTAACCAAAGAACCCAAAACTAAGAGGCCATCGTTTTTTAATATCTTGCTAACCAATGATCGGATTTGGACATATCAGGTGTCAAATTACTCGGGATGACCCCTCTCTTTTCCTCTAGCCCCCCAATTTAACCAAAGAACCCAAAACTAAAAGGTCATCGGCTTTTTAGTATCCCACTAACCAATGATCGAATTTTGGACACGCGAGGTGACAAATTACCTGACATAACTCCCTTCATTTCCTATGATTCATTCATTCACTGAATATATCCAAAACTAGAAGGTCATCGACTTTTTAATATATGGCTAACCAATGATTAGATTTGGACACACAAGGTGTCAAATGACTCGGCGCGAAGTTCCCTTTCCCGTGGCCCATGGTTTTACACAAATTACCTGAAACTACAAGGTTATCGACCTGAGATTTTATAAACCAATTTATTTATTTATCGTATGACATACATGAAAATTATTTATAATTTGACATCAAGGTTAGATACAAAATGAAGTGCCTGTGGTGTCCCTTGAAGAAGTCGCTGAATTCATCATTGTAAGATGTTTGTGGGCATTCTTGAACTAGGTGCCGAACAGTCTGTATTTCAGTGGCAGATGACCTCGTAGTTCCGCCCCTTAAATCAACAATAACTAACTAACTAGTCAGTCTTTCAGCACCGCACTCGCAACTTGATGAAGATTTTTTCCTCCACTTGTACAGGAGATCCTCCCGCATACACCGAGATTGCTCACGTCCGTATGAATAACCTCAAATTGCCCTACAGGTGACCCTCGGGTGGTGCTAAACGAGCAATAGCGATCAGGCTGTCAGATTATCCTTGTGATCTCCTAAATATCAAACATGGAAATGATTGATGCAAAAGGTTCTTTCCAGAACCAACAACACGTTTCAAGAAAATGTATAGGGCCTACACTCAGAATTTATCAATTAAATGTAGAAGGCATAAGTAAATCCAAATGCCAATATTTGTCAAAATTCTTAATATGTGAAATAATTGATGTGGTTGTCCTCCAAGAAACTCATGTCGCAGATGAGGACCAATCGCATTTAAGAGGACGAATACCAGGATATGATTTACTTGGAGCTACATATCACCTAGGTGCGGAGTAATATTCATAATGTTTCTCTGTTAAAAGCTAACGTCGATGACAATATTCATACTGTTGTATAAACCAATTATCAGATTTGGCTTTGCGAACCCAAGATTTGTTGAATTTATAATTGTAAAAACCTGATTTAGGATTTAAATTAATGCACGTAAGATTTTTAGATTTAAGATTTTTGATTTTAGATTTCAGATTTTGGATTTTTTGATTTTCGTTCTTTTCTTTAGATTTTAGATTTTAGATTTTTGATCTTGATTATTTGATTTTTGATTTTAGAATTTAAATTTTGATTTTAGTTTTCAATTTTAGATTTTAGATTTTTGATTTTATATTTTAGATTTTGCAAAAATACCAAACCAAGATTTTGCATAAAGACCAAAACATAATGTCTTGACTTGAAATTTTCGGTGACTAATTATTAAAGAAAGACATAAGGATTTGTATTACTTAGAATTACATTCCCTTGAGTATGAATTTTAAAATTTTAGATTTTAGAATTTAGGTTTTAGATTTAGGATTTTAAATTTTAGATTTTACATTTTCGATTTTCGATTTCAGTTTTTTGATTTTGGAATTTTTGATTTTCGATTTTTGATTTTAGATTTTGGATTTTTTACAGATTTTAGATTTAAATTTTGGATTTTTGATTTTATATGTAAGACTTTAGATTTTCGATTTTGCCAAAAAACAAACAATAATGTCGTGACTTGAAATTTTCGGTAACTAATTATTAATGAAAGATATATTAGGATTTGTATTACATGGAATTACATTCCCTTTACTAAGAAATTTTTAAATTTTAGATTATAGATCTTAGAATTAAATTTTATATTTTATATTTTAGATATCACATTTAGCCCTAAGACCAAATTGTAAAGTCATTGATTTGAAATTTTAGATGACCAATTATTAAAGAAAAACATATAAGGAATTATAATACTTGGAAATATATTCCCTTTTCTGTGAATTATATATTTTTGATTTTTAGATTTTAGAATTTAGATTTTAGTTTTAGATTTTTATTTTAGATTTTAGATTTTGAAAAGGAACCAAAACAGGTAGAAAGATGATTACACTATACGTTAAGACTAACCTTTTAGGCCTTAAGTGGCCTTGCGATAAGAATTTTATGGGCACAGAGTATCTTGGTGAGTAAAGGGATACCTTTCGTCCCGGTGTTCCTGACAAACTTTACTGAGGAGTCGTGATCGGCAGCAGTCATGGCAGTGGGCACAGATTATCTTGGTGTTTAAAGGAATACCATTCGTCCCGGTGTTCCTGACAAACTTTACTGAGGAGTCATGATCAGCAGCAGTCATGGCAGTGGGCACAGAACATCTTGGTGTGTAAAGGAATACAATTCGTCCCGGTGTTCCTGACAAACTTTACTGAGGAGTCGTGCTCAGCAGAAATGGCATGGATGTGTTCACAGTAAAGAGATACCATTCATTCCGGTGTTCCTGACAAACTTTGCTGAGGAGTCGTAAACAGCAGCAGTCGTGACAGTGGGCACAGAGTATCTTCGTGAGTAAAAGGATACCAATCGTCCCAGTGTTCCCGACAAACTTTACTGAGGAGTCGTGAACAGCAGCAGACGTGACAGTGGGCACAGAGTATCTTCGTGAGTAAAAGGATACCAATCGTCCCGGTGTTCCCGACAAACTTTACTGAGGAGTCGTGAACAGCAGCAGACGTGACAGTGGGCACAGAATATCTTGGTGTGTATAGCGTTGTTATTCGTCTCAGCTTTGCCGGGAGCGTTGCGGTGTTTCCCGCCCGGGACGGGATTTTTTTTTCTTTCCGACCCCAACGGTATTATGGTAACCGAAGTCTAGGGTGTCTTTCATTACCCGGCCCTAATATTTTCTATCTTTTCTGTGCTGTGTACATATCTCTGTTTTGACTTGACCCATTCTTGCCTTGCTAACAAATAAACAAGACGATAGCCCCTGTTAGAGCTGTGTCGCGTACAGCCCGCATAGCACTAGCGCCGGGCGGGTAGTCTGTACACATGAGGCGCACACAACCCATTATGCGAGAGATCTCGCATGGGTTCGCTAGTATATGTTTAAATTGGGAAAATGACCTTTCCACTTCACATGAGGTCAAGAGCAGCTAGCTCTGCTGGGCTGGTGGTGCTGCGTCTTTCTCTTCGAAGAATAAGAAGACAGAAAGGACGCTGTTGTCCTCTCCTAATCCCATTTAAGTGCCTGTCTTTGGTAGCTACCGGCAAAGAATGTCAGCTTGCAGCGGCTATCTGGTAGAGAAAACTAACAAAGTAGAGATGGGTGGAAAAATACGACTTAAAAACGTAGTATTTGTCATTCTGGGCACTTAGGATGCAAGTATCTTCAAAATAGGCACTAATGCACGAAATAGGTATTTATTGGCACTATAAAACCCATGTATTTCCGTCGCAAATCGACTGAAACAGATTTTAGACTTATGAGCATACAATTCTGGGTTGAGGATAAAAATAGGCCTTTATGACGAAATCCTTACCCTACTGTGCCCGATAATCTAGCTTCAACACGCCAATCCTCACCCTACTGTGCCCGATAATCTAGTTTCAACACGCCAATCCTCACCCTACTGTGCCCGATAATCTAGCTACAACACGCCCATCCTCACCCTACTGTGCCCGATAATCTAGCTTCAACACACCAATCCTCACCCTACTGTTCCCGATAATCTAGCTTCAACACGCCAATCCTCACCCTACTGTGCCCGATAATCTAGCTACAACACGCCAATCCTCACCCTACTGTGCCCGATAATCTAGCTACAACACGCCAATCCTCACCCTACTGTGCCCGATAATCTAGCTTCAAGACACCAATCCTCACCCTACTGTGCCCGATAATCTAGCTACATCATGCCAATCCTCACCCTACTGTGCCCGATAATCTAGCTACAACACGCCAATCCTCACCCTACTGTGCCCGATAATCTAGCTTCAGCACGCCTATCCTCACCCTACTGTGCCCGATAATATAGCTACAACACGCCAATCCTCACCCTACTGTGCCCAATAATCTAGCTTCAACACGCTAATCCTCACCCTACCGTGCCCGATAATCTAGCTTCAACACGCCAATTCTCACCCTACTGTGCCCGATAATCTAGCTTCAACACGCCAATCCTCACCCTACTGTGCCCGATAATCTAGCTTCAACACGCCTATCCTCGCCCAGAATTCAGTACAACTCCGTAAAACCATGAATGTTCGAATCAATTTCGGAAAATAAAGAAGAAACATAACAAGCCGGGGGATGAGATCAAAATAATTCCAGGCTCTTAATCAGGATTGGGTCCAATTGAACTAGTATCGAAATTAATCCAATGAACATTCAAGTATAGTGACAAAAAGAATTATGATATAGAATTCAGCTGAGCTAAGATAAAACACATCCACCAATTTATTTAAAGACCACACAAAAATATACAAAACAAAATCACTGAAATCTACCTTCACTCGGAGATTTTTCGAATTTAGTCGAGATGTGCAAAATAAAAAGAAATTCACGCAAAGTTTTTTTTATCAAAGACAAAAATCTCCGGGCGTCCTATTATTCGATTCAAGAAAACTTACGGAGATGTGAGCCAAATTCCATTACTTTTACAGAAGTTTACTTCAATCATTAAATTACCTCTCCATTATATAGTCCATATGTGACCAAGTGTATAATTATTAAAACATTCAAAGTTTAAAAAAAACTACTATCATTTCCTTTGAACTCCTTCTAACTAATCCCAAATTTAAAGGAAAATGGATGTCTCTCACGTCATACAATTATTTGCAAAATCATATTAAATCATGGATCTAATGCCTTTCTTCTCATATCAACTTACTTCAATTCGATTATTCCTCATTCTATAAAGACTTGTTACATTTATCACATTTTTTTCAATTAAAATACTCATGAAACACAGCAAAAAGGATTATACACTTATTTCTCACTTAATTGAAATCTTAATCCACCATCTCTTATTTTGCTCAATTTAAGGTTTTTGATCCATCACCTCGTGAACTTTAAACATTTCATAAGACTTCAGAAACATTTATGTATCTTGCCTTTAACCTAATTATATTCTTTTAATTTACAGTGACTTCAAATTATTATTTTCATTCAGCAACTACGTCACATTCATTACAATTATTTCTCTTTATCGACTTCATCATAATGAGAACATTTAAATTCATTATACTTCTTTCTTAAATACAAATTCTCTTTCACAACCACTGCTTCATCTCTACATAACCTTTGAATATCATATTTCATATTACTATGTTCAACTCAGATATAAAGCGCATCTACTCATTTAATCCTAAGTCAAAAACCTTTGTGTGGAGTGAGAATGTTTAATATTGCTACATAGATGTGGAAAATGTGACCCCTAAGTGTAAGTGTTTCGCCCTATGAGTTCGGTATGTTCAAATGGTGTGCAGGAATCTTAGTTAAATCGTCCCAATAAAACACTGTGGTGTAACACGCCGACTATCGTGAATGTGTGTTCTTTCACAAGACCTCACATTGCATTACTGATCCAATTTTATACATACTCCATACATTTTAAGACATCCACATATTTTAATCAAATCCTAATAATTAATTTACTACCGCAAGAACTCCATTTTACGTCCCTAATAACTAAATGAAAATGCCGCAATTTTATTCCGATTTTATGACCATCTGCCAAATATCAGTAATACCACTACCCACACAGATTTGCATACAAATTAACATGTAATGTTCTGTACCTTTCTTGTCGTACTCGCCGTGTCTCCGTTGACGAATTTCCTTCGGATATTGGTCCCATATTCTCCTAAGGAAGCTCCTCTTCTTTCGTCCTAGATCCAGCTCCCGACCCCTGGATCTCCACATCCATTCCCATCGTCACGTCCTTGCAACAGCCTCCACGTTTTTCGTTTAGCCGGACATTCCTCCGTTAAGAACGGTCAAATCCCGTAACTCGTACTGATGCGCACTGATAGCCATATTGTCCGTTCCACGAGTCGCTGCCATGCTCATTTTAAAAGTGCCAAGTAATATAAATTCGTGGCCGTGCTGATAATTTAATGGCAAGGCAAGTTGTCGTATACGATGTAATTTACGCACGGAATAAATGAATGCAGCGCCAGGCTTTAGTTTGAACAGTGGACAAGCGACGATAGCAGGGTCAGCGAACTCTCAGTAAAACTGGATGTAGGCCATGACCATATATGGTGGGGCATTCCAGGTCAAGGACGAAGGCAGCTTTTTACGGAACTAGCAAGCGTAAATGTACGTAGTTGGTGAATAATGAAAATCACATAGCCAGGTTGTGCTAGGAAAACCCCACTTTTGGTTCTTGATCTACCAACACCAGTGCGAAGCCTGTTCAATGACTTCCACGCAGACCAGTGTTCCTCATGTCCTGGAGGGGAAATGTTCAATTGGTAGTATCCGGCAATCAAGTTGAGTATTTCTAGATCTCCATAATCTTAACCTTGTAGACTTAGCAGATTCATGTAGATCTTCTGTTGTACTCAGGAAACTCCTCCTAGACCTCAGTCGTCGATGGACAGGTTCATATCCGTACAATGGGTGTGCGCATGAGGTAATTGCTTTGGTTTTCTCAGTCCTGCCTGCAACTTCTCTTCTAATGTCTGGTGGGGCGATTCCAGCCAAACAGTAGATTCTATCTCGTGATGTTGGTCTCAAACAACCAGTGATAAGTCGGCATGTTTCATTTAGAGAAGTTTCAACTTGTTTTGCATGACTGGAACTGTACCAAACAGGTTAGTTAGTTATTGTTGTTTTAAGGAGCGTAACTACGAGGTCATCTGCCCCTAAAAACAGTACAAGAGTACTCTGCAGCGGAGTAACACAGAGCCAGGGCTGTAGTTCTCGTCGTCTTTCGCTGTGCACCCCAATTTTTTCCAGACAGTTTGCGAAGAACGTTGTTTCTGGCTGATACTTTCTGCTTGACGTTTATGCAATGCTGTTTATAGGTGAGAGCACGATCCAATGTCACACCTAAATATTTAAGTGTTTGGCAATGATCTAGTTGAGTGTCATCCCATGCTACCTGTAATTTCCTTGAACTGTTCTTTAGATGGAAGACACATAACTGAGTTTTAGATGGATTAGGCTTCAATTGGTTTCCTCTGTAGTAATATGATAGTTCACGAAAATATTGGCTCATTTGCTGCTCACTTCCACTATATTTCATCAATAAATTCCAACATACAGAACACTCCAAAAATTAAATTCCCATTTCTTAGCTAACATCGCCTTCCTCATATATTCTCGACGCTTATTTCCGTTCCTTACGCCGTCTTTCTCTTCTCTGTACCGTGCGGTGTTGCCAGATCTCTTGGTGCCATGCGATATCGGTGACACTACATGCAATGTCGAGATATTTCTCGGCCACAGCTCTGATTAACCAATTGAAATGGTTTTCTTCAAGATCAAGTCCAAGAAAATAATCCTGGTTGAAGAGATTTCCCTGGCCCACACACGAGTTGATCACTTTTGATCATCAGCATTGGCCCTCGGTTCGGTTTATTTTTTAGCCTACTTTTCATATTTTGGAAAAATGAGGAAAAAGTAGACTTATGAGATCGATCCGGGCAAATGTCTGTCTGTCTGTCTGTCCTTCTGTCTCTCTGCCTTTGTGTGTGTGTCCCACTATCAACACCTCAACGGCTGCAGCAATCGAATACAAATTTGGTATGAGTAAAGATCTATACCTGAATATCTCAAGATGATATTTGAAAATTATATCAGTGCCACCAACTGCTGAAAACCGCAATTGAAATTTGAGCTCCACGTTGGATATCTTGGAAGGTAAGTTACGCATGGGAGGTATTCCAAAATTGGCACACAGTTTAATTTCCAGGAGGCCATGCATGTCAGTGTTGCCAAAATGATTCTAAGCCTGCTGATAGGTCCAATTTTTAAATGCACGTAACGTCTACACTATAATTTGGATTTGAACCAAATTTCGTATGTATTATGTGTACATAAACAGATATGCCAGAGCGTATTCTTAAAAGCCACCAGGGCTGCCAACTGTTAATAAATGATCTCTCTCTATTTTCTTATCCAAATACCAATATTTCAGAAAGTATGTAAGCCAACAGCTTTAAAATTTGCACACGTATAGTACCTGACATTTTAGATTAATTAGGAGAAACTAATATGCGTCAGTGCAGCCAGCATGACTCTAAGCCTGCTGATAGGTCCAATTTTAAAATACATGTAACTGCTATAATAATAAATTGATTTCATCCAAAATTAGCACAACAAGAGATCATAATATTTCAGATTATTTCTGACCAACACAGGTATGACATTGTTGCCAACATGATTTTATGCGCGCTGATAGATCCAATGTCTAACTGCATGTAACGTCCATGCTATCCATTGGACTTCAACCAAATTTTGTATTCTGTACCTTAAGAGATGGAACTATGGATATATTCAGTCACCAGGGCTACCAACTGTAGTGCTCTATTAGGCTACGTTATACCAGGTATATTTCGAACTAATTAGAATTTTTGATAATACCAACTTAATTTCGTCATTAATCTTGATAGGTCTATATAGATTGGCATGAATCTCAAATTTTAAGAAAAGTAGACTCTTTAGTTCGTCACGGAACTTCTTGTTATACCTGAGGTCCTCCCCAGCTTGAATAGCTTTTCGTCTGTGCAGAACTGGCACGTTAACATACACCACTCAACACAGGCCAATCAATACTGCGAATTGCAGAAGATACAGTGAGCTAACACGGCGGGAAATGGCCATACTTTACTTCGGGGTAACGACGGAGTTGATGTATCCTGCTTCAGCCGCGTGTCGCCTTATAATAATAATTTAAAATATAGGTCTGTAAATAAAAAAAAGAAAATATGTATTACACTGTATTTTCAACTTACGTACAAAAATTTCAGTATCACTGCTCGTTTCATTGTTTCCACGTGTCTTTCAGAACGCATTGTCGCGACGTCTTTACAAAAGAACATTGTATGATTTCCTTTGCATCCTGCATTAACTCCAGGAGTTCTGGAACATTCTTTGAAGCTGCAAATTTCGGAAGATCACTAACAACAGATAGTTCTTCTCCAAAAGTGTGTATTTTTAGCTCCCATTCATTCCTTTCATCGTCGTCCATTTGTTCCTTGACTTCGCACCTGCTGTTTTCGCCAGCAATATCAGCTACACTTTGAATGTCTTAAGTCGTTAATGTTTCTTAGAACTATGGTACAAGAACAGTTAGTACTGGATATAGCTTTGTATTATGGTTAAGATAATCAGTCTAAGCCAGGTTATTTACTCCTACAGTTCCGGAATTTCTTTCCGTTTCCGCGTTAGGGAGTTTTCAGGTTTACAGTGTCATTTTACATAGGAAATACCTCCGTTCCGAATTTTGTTTTCCATTTGTCCAGGTTTCCGGTATATGAAAGGTCCGGTTTAGGCAGGTTCCATACTTTTGTTCTGCTATATTATTTACCTCCTCTACGGTACAGGTATTGTGATCTTAAGGATCGTTCTGCTATATTATTTAGCTCCTCTACGGTACCGGTATTGTGATCTTAAGGATCGTTCTGATATATTATTTAGCTTCTCAACGGTACCGGTATTGTGATCTTAAGGATCGTTCTGCTATATTATTTAGCTCCTCTACGGTACCGGTATTGTGATCTTAAGGATCGTTCTGCTATATTACATGCTCCTCTACGGTACCGGTATTGTGATCTTAAAGATCGTTCTGCTATATTATTTAGCTCCTCTACGGTACTGGTATTGCGGTCTTAAGGATCGTTCTGCTATATTATTTAACTCCTCTACGGTACCGGTATTGTGATCTTCAGGATCGTTCTGCTATATTATTTAGCTCCTCTACAGCACCGGTATTGTGATCTTAAGGATCGTTCTGCTATATTATTTAGCTCCTCTACGGTACCGGTATTGTGATCTTAAGGATCGTTCTGCTATATTATTTGCTCCTCTACGGTACCGGTATTGTGATCTTAGGATCGTTCTGCTATATTATTTAGCTCCTCTACAGTGGGCCTACCGGTATTGTGATCTTAAAGATCGTTCTGCTATATTATTTAGCTCCTCTACGGTAGCGGTAATGTGATCTTAAAGATCGTTCTGCTATATTATTTAGCTCCTCTACGGTACTGGTATTGTGATATAAAGGATCGTTCTGCTATATTATTTAGCTCCTCTACGGTACCGGTATTGTGATCTTAAGGATCGTTCTGCTAAATTATTTAGCTCCTGTACGGTACCGGTATTGTGATCTTAGGATCGTTCTGCTATATTATTTAGCTCCTCTACAGTGGGCCTACCGGTATTGTGATCTTAAAGATCGTTCTGCTATATTATTTAGCTCCTCTACCGTAGCGGTAATGTGATCTTAAGGATCGTTCTGCTATATTATTTAGCTCCTCTGCGGTACCGGTATTGTGATCTTAAAGATCGTTCTGCTATATTATTTAGCTCCTCTACGGTACCCGTATTGTGATCTTAAGGATCGTTCTGCTATATTATTTAGCTCCTCTACGATACCGGTATTGTGATCTTAATGATCGTTCTGCTATATTATTTAGCTCCTCTACGGTACCGGTATTGTGATCTTAAAGATCGTTCTGCTATATTATTTAGCTCCTCTACGGTACCGGTTTTGTGATCTTAAAGATCGTTCTGCTATATTATTTAGCTCCTCTACGGTACCGGTATTGTGATCTTAAGGATCGTTCTGCTATATTATTTAGCTCCTCTACGGTACCGGTATTGTGATCTTAAGGATCGTTCTGCTATATTATTTAGCTCCTCTACGGTACCGGTATTGTGATCTTAAGGATCGTTCTGCTATATTATTTAGCTCCTCTACGGTACCGGTATTTTGGTCTTAAGGATCGTTCTGCTATATTATTTGGCTCCTCTACGGTACCGGTATTGTGATCTTAAAGATCGTTCTGTTGTATTATTTAGCTCCTCTACGGTACCGGTATCGTGATCTTAAAGATCGTTCTGCTATATTATTTAGCTCCTCTACAGTACTGGTATTGTGATCTTAAGGATCGTTCTGTTATATTATTTTGCTCCTCTACAGTACCGGTATTGTGATCTTAAGGATCGTTCTGCTATATTATTTAGCGCCTCTACAGTACCGGTATTGTGATCTTAAGGATCGTTCTGCTATATTATTTAGCTCCTCTACGGTACCGGTATTGTGATCTTAAGGATCGTTCTGCTGTATTATTTAGCTCCTCTACGGATCCGGTATTGTGATCTTAAGGATCGTTCTGCTATATTATTTAGCTCCTCTACGGTACCGGTATTGAGATCTTAAGGATCATTCTGCTATATTATTAGCTTCTCTACGCTACCGGTATTGAGATCTTAAGGATCGTTCTGCTGTATTATTTAGCTCCTCTACGGTACCGGTATTGATATCTTAAGGATCATTCTGCTATATTTTTAGCTCCTCTACGGTACCGGTATTGAGATCTTAAGGATCGTTCTGCTATATTATTTAGCTCATCTATGGTACCGGTATCGTGACCTTAAGGATCGTTCTGCTATATTATTTAGCTCCTCTACGGTACCGGTATTGTGATGTTAAAGATCGTTGCATTTTCTGGCATTGATGTCTTCGAGTGATTATCTCTATTATCACGTTTAGTAATGTGCTTACACTTAAGCGGGTGGGTGGGCTTGAGCCTGGGAATATAATATCAGGTAATCAAGTGACTTTCAAAGCCCAGAATACTGGACATCTTTTGAGTTTTGGGATGTGATCAATTTATTGAACATCGTAAACGTTCCTGTTCTGATGTTTCGTCATTATAATATTGAATAGACAGGTGTGGGCTACCAAGTTGTTTTACTCAGGTTTCACGATTATGAATGGACAAACCTCCAATGTCACAGCGTTGCCAATTCACCGAATTTGTCACTAGACCTAGTTTTTTTTTGGTGATAGAATATTATACATTTTGTATAGTTCTCATGTGCCATGCGCGGACTGTGTTTGTCGTATGTGTGGTAAACTCTGTGAGAGAAATCACGTGATGGGTTGTACAGATATAATTTTAATATTGTCTCAATTCTGTTGTGAATCAACTTGATTAACTGGCCATTTGTCTGCATTATTAAATTATTATATTTTAAATAGGGATGGAGGTTTTTTAAATCCCCATTCTCACGGAAATATATTTTCTACATAAGAACTGCTTGCGGTAAAAAAGATCATTTCAAACGTTGGTGGTGGTTATATGGTGGTGAAGTATCTGACCGTTCTGTGAAGAGGACAATCGGCATGATGTTATGTTTTGAATCTCTGTCTAACTTGTATTTGATCTGCTCCATTTCCCCCTCTCCTGGCGATGGTGAAATGAACAAGCGTTACTTAACACAAGTACATTCTGATATCTCGTCAGGAGATAGCAGTCGGGTTTGAACTGCAGTTGTCTTCCCGCTCACTGCGTATCGCACATTCCAAAAACATTATGTTGGTCACTCTTTCCATTATTGCACCTGATACTGCCATACTGCTAAAAGTAAACACACAGGCTTGTAAGAATATCGACAGTAGGAAGGAAAGTAACAATACCCACACACGTGAAGCCCGATAACAAATTAGCATGCATGAAGTAGCAGCAACTGACTGCCAGTCGATATATTTAGGTTTGGAATAGGCGGGCCGTGCATGCGTACTGCAAGACCCCCCTTACCCCGTCGCAGCGTGTTGAACTGCCATCTCCCGGCGTGATGATATATGTTTTTATCAAACACAGTTCAGTAAGATGATTGCCAGGTTATTTGCTTACCTCAGGTAACGTCCTGTGGAATATGGTGTAACCACATTTGAATTGTTTGAGAAAGTAATACGGACACCGTATGTTGATGTTTTAGGTGTTCTGTGCAGATCAATTGGTAAGACATACCTCTTCACCTTGGGCCTTGGGATCTTCTTCGGCTTCAATTTCGCCTACTTGTACCTGGGAGCCACGTCTTCCGGGGAGTTCATCTGGCCTCTTTGGTACGTCTTAATCATAATTTTAGAATGCTTCCTTTATATATAACTAGCATTACCCGTCGCGGCTTCGCCCGCGAATATTCTAGTTGTAAAGAGTACACTTAGCAAAATCTCAATCATGAATACTATGACTGATTTATCCTTGGTATGAATAATCAGGCTTTATCAATTCAGCTACTGGTGCAGTGGTTAGGGGTTTGTCATTCCTTCATAGGTATGTCAAAGCGAAGTAAGTTTTCTGGGAATATCACAGACACTGTTAATTCGAGGGCTTTTAAATGTGGTTTTCGAAGACCGTTTATAGTCGGGTGGAAAAGACCTTTCGTACCACACTCACACGTGAAAATTGCGTGAAAAAATTCTAGAGTGCCCCTTGAACCCCTTAAGCGCATTATACTGTATGTATTGATGCATTTTACAGCTTAATTTGGTTCAGTGTTAACCTTATAACCGTCTGGAATCTTCCACAGTAATGTAATAATTGGAATTGCATTGCGTCTTACAGAAATAGATGGACTTGTGAGATTCTGTTACCATGGTTACCGTGTTGCATTCTTTCATTATTTCATAGTAAATATACATGTTTTAAGGTATTTATTTAATTGTGAGGCATTTAAAGAGTGAGTGCGTTTCGCTTATGCATTGGGTTATGCTGAACCTGTAGGCACCCCATATGTGTAGGTTGGTGTTAATGGGACCTTATTTTCTGTACAAAACTGGAATGGGAACTTAGAAGAAGAATATAGGGAGGGATTTTATCCTACTGAGTTGTAGCACGTCGACATTTTCTGTCTTTAAATATATATAACGGTAGTACCTGCATTTCAGGGCGTGTCCTTTGGGTAAAAGACAACCCTTGTCTGATCGTGAAACTGATCGCTTCTAGGTGTGGATGTAATCATTGTAATATTTTATGTGACACTTTGGCTACCAGAAGGAGTCATGCAGCGATGTAAACTATAAGTCATCTAGTGCTCAAACTTTGACGTTTTCTGCTCCTCAACTGTGTGTGTAAGCGTTCAACTTGGCAGAAGTACCCGCAAGAAGAGCTCCTGTGTGTCCCCCGAATGCTGATTACCGGGTTCACTGCTCACTGCATTCTTTAACCCTGCGGGCTCGCTGCGAGACGCGGACTACAGCTGTAATTCAAGCGTGGATTGCAAAGGAGCAGCAAACAATATAGGCTAATTAGGGCTTAGATTACTGTGTCCTGGCTCGGGTAATAACTACTGGGTAAGCACATACACGCGCTGAGATCTCACTTGAACCCCAGTCACAGTTTAGCATGCCGTTCAGAACTGTTGCCAGCGAGCTACTGAAGCGAAGTGGGAGGGGCGTGTTCTGCAACTACCGAGCCCACCCGAACATTGCCGAAGATCTGTGCAGGATTCTGTGGCAAGCTCTTCTTGCGCGTATTCTAGCAAAGACTGAGGAAGGCCGCAAGCCACGCAGCACGATCACTCGCAACGGGGTACGATGAGCCTCATCACGATCAGTTTCGATTGTCAAGCAATCCTCTACACTTATGTCATGTCTACAAGTATGGGTTATGATATTTACAATATATACTCATAAGTTATTTAGTTGCAGTAGTAATTAAACTAGCACGGCTAGTCAATACATCTGACTTCTTGTAGAGATACTGATAGTGGATATTGTCCTTCAAGTTTGCTTGCTTAGTGTGATTATGTGATTGTTATTAAATGGTCATGTTATTGTGGATTGTGATTGACAACTCAAACTAGCACGTGGGGCGCTACGGTCGATCCAACATGGCCAATAAGTAGGATAAAATGACTCAATAACACATGATTGCTATGGTTACACTTTTGTATTATCCTGTGATAATTGGTATATATGATCCCTAAAATAATGACAGTGTTATTTTATGTATAGACCTCGTGCGAATGGCGATATTTTACCTGCTGGTGCCTCTAGCAAAATAAGTTATATAATGGTGAAATATCGTCATTCATCGACATTTAATAGGGTTTAGAGAATATTCGGAGGGATGCGTTTTATTTCACAGCCTCTCAGCTTAAGAAAGGTGGAAAGCTCATTGTGAAATAAAATTTGGGATAATACATAATTATACAGTTTGTGTTTGCGAGAAACTAGCATTAATCGACCATCCCGTGCTGTTAAATTTGAATTGCAATGCCTTACGTTTTGCACTGTTAAACATTTTATATATTAATTTAGAGCAACTTTACAACTTTAAGTCTCTCTTTCCCATTTTTTTTAAATATTTATTTAACAGATTAATTGCAATAAGAAATCTCAATACCTTGTTTTAAACACTTAACGAGAGAGATTATTTGAAGTCTTCCTTCCTGCAACAGTGGGAAAAAACTAAGATTGTTGCCGTGGAATATTGTAAACGAGAGGGTCTGAGGGTCAGAAAACGGTGCACTCAGACATGTGAGGCTACATGTATGGCCGTTTGACTGCAATAAATAACAAATCAAAATAAAGCTGAGAGGAGGATTGTTCAATTCCCACCGCAGGTATACTATAGGCCAGGTTGTTTTTCTTGGTTTCCCCAGGAAAATGCCGGGTTGATTCCTAGTAACATGGACTTTTAAACAATTTCTACACACACGCAAGTGCATGGGCACAAATAATGAGCAGGGAACTTCAGGAGTGGTTTACTGCACGAATACTGCGTAGGGCAGCTGGATTTCTAAAAGAACACCCTTGATGCTACTGCAACCCGGTTAGAATATTGCTAGGCCAGGACTGTCTCACTCTTATGGAGATTGGGTGCCCTTATTCATGTTGTGATTGATGACAACACGTGCAATGTTAGCTGTGGTGGTGACATCAAGCTCACCTCAGTCTTATCACTATTTATGGTCATGATATTTGTCGATATACTCGCGTTACAAGATAATCCATATTTAAATACACTTCCTTCATATCCCTCATTTTCCTGAAACAGTGAATCTTCCCCAGAGGCTCACAAATAGTAAGACCTGGGTTGGTGAACATGGAACTCCAGCTGAGCATGGCATTACTTCCACTTGTGCTGGTCAACTCTCTGTTATCCTTCATTTCAACCTCTCTTCGCGCAGTTAATCTGCTACCCTCCCCTCTTTCACTCTGGCTTCATATAATACAGTGCCTGGGTCTGTCAGGTCCTCTTTTCTGTGTTCTATTTATAAAAATGCCGACTACAAATACCACAATGGTACTCATCGACCCTTCATACATCCATTTAAAAGAAATATTTGGATTTTTTATTGGCCCATACGAAAGTATGTTTTATCTAGTTTCCAGAAATGTATAATTTTTATATATTTTCTTGCTATTTAGCTTATTTATTTACATTTAAATGATCGGTGCGCACGTGTTTCAGCAGTTATCGCTTTGACAACTTGACGTTTCTGGCTTGATATTTCAATATTATTTCATTCATAGCGTGGGATGTGTTTCAATGCTTTATTTCTCATACTCAGAAGTTAGTTTCACTGGCGGGAAGCAGATGGTAGCACTAACCATGTTGTATTCCTTTACGAAATAAAGGAAGAAAGTTTTGTTCCTGGCCATGTGGCCATTTGAGAGATAGTTATTTTGTACATGTGGTCTTGTGGTCTTTATGTTATATATTTTGAAAGATGGGCTCCAAGTCTTGTACGCAAAAGAGAAGAAAATCAGGCGTATTGCAGGGGAATCAACACGCTATCACACCTACGGAATTTCAAAATAACAGTGTTACTGATAGTGTGAATAATAGTGTGCCAAAAAGTGATTCACATAGGTTAGGTTCAGACATTGTAAATACTGACGTACTTAGTGATATTAATTTTTGTTCTGGGAACGTTCTGTTTTGTTTAGAATGTCTACAGACTATGATTTCATTTGTAGCTTGCCCTGAATGTTTGACATGTAGCAGTTTAGTCATAAACGAAGTAGCTAATAAGAGATTGGGCTGGGCCATTTCTATATTATTATCATGTAAGATGAGTGGCTATCAAACACGAAAAACCCTGCATCTTGGAGTAAAGGACAGTATTTGCCACTTTAACAACGGCTGTACGTCAGAACTGGACATCCTTAAGAAGGCTGGGATCAATCCAGGCAAGTATACAGTGTCCGGCGTAGGTGCTGCAGGTTAAGGAGCACCTTACTGTGGCTCTGAAGCAGTGTACTCCGGAGCAAAAACAACGTCGGAGATACTGACGGGGGAGGAGGAAGCACAAGATTGACCTAAAATCCCAAGAAGAAGGCACCACCTATGCATTAGGAGGCTTTTAGGAGCAATAGAAGTAGGCTACTTTATTCTAAATGTGTATCTCAACTTAAAGTGACTTCTTCTCAAGTTTCATTTTTTTCAGTATTTGTCATTAGTTTGGCAGATGAAATCTGCACTTAGAATAGACATATTAACTTCATTTAAAAACGAAATTGTAGCTAAATAATGTAGCTATGTTGTATAGCAGAATAATACAATTACATTGAAATTAAGGGTCCGGACCCCTGCAATTATTTTTTTTCTCTATGAGAATAATTGAATTTTTAGAACAACGTTAATAAATTTGGCCCTATGGAAGCTACGCAAACTATTCTGCTAAGCAACACTCAGAACGTATTGCTAAGCAATCTGAAGCAACAATGAGTCTTTTATGTTGAATAGGAGCAGAGATATTTCATCCCAAAAATTCTTGTTATTTTTTCAAAAAACTTTGAAAAGAAAACAGAAATTCATTTTGGATTATTTTATACCAGAAATCCACTAGTTGATATCCTTAGCATCCGTGATATCAGTTTCAAGAAAATAGGATAACTTGGCTGAAATTTCATCGCTAGTGTCGATGAGTACCTTAAAGAGGCGTTACTGTTTTTTGTTTCTGTATACGAAGAATTACGTTCCAGGTGGATATTTCTGTATGCGTAGTTACATTCAACCACAGAACGATTAGCTCTCTGTAGAACTTTTACCATCTTGAACTTGAAATCTTTCCACAACACGATCTAATCACGATGCTCCACTCACACACGGAATATTTGAGCGGATTACCACCAGAGCGCAGCAACGTTCATTTGCACGAGGTCTATAGCTGTGCGATACATGTGATCAAATTTGTGAGTTCCACTGGATTTTATGTGTGCATTATGTATTATCAAGCATTCCTTGTCTGCTCGGATTCAATTTTGTGCAATTCGAATCATGACGCTGTTATGTTTGAAAGCTACAGTACATATATTCGAGTTTGCCAACTGTACCATATACACAAGAAATTTTACAGAAGGGTAAGAAGTGTTATTTGTGAAACATGTTATGTGGAAGAGTAGGCTACACCAATTTACGCTCTTATGCTCCTGACGTCACTGCTCCACCCTTCATGACTTGACTTACTTGACTTACTTCCTTTATCTCCTAAGTGGAGCATAGGGCATCAATGAATTTCCGCATCGGACTCTGTTCTGCGCCAGCCTCCTAATCTCGTACCAGGTCTTCTCTCATTTCTCCATTCCCTCTGTTATTACACTACTCCTTCATGTGTTCCTTGGTCTGCCTCTTCTCCTACTACCTTGTGAATTCCATTCCAGGGCTGCTCCTGCTATGTTGTCTCCATCACGTCGTAATGTATGCCCAATCCATTTCCATTTCCTACGACGCATCTCAATATAAATGGGTGTTTGCTGTGTTTTTCTCCATAGCTCTTCATTGGAGATAACCTGTGGCCACCATATCCTCAGGATATTCCTCAAGCATCTATTCACAAATATTTTGAGTCTGTTAATGAGTTGCTTGTAGGTCTTCCAAGTTTTACACCCATAGAGCAATATTGACTTGGCATTTGAATTGCAGATGCGAAGTTTGGTATAGGTGTTAAGTTCCCTTGCTTTCCAAATTGGTCTCAACATTGCGAATGCTCTTTTAGCCTTATTTATTCTATTTTCTATATCCTCTATAGTACCTCCCTCAGTGGTGACCATACTTCCCAGGTACCAAAATTGTTTGACTTGATCGATCTCTTGATTCCCTAGAAATAATGGTGCCTTATTTCGGTTATTATTGCCCATCTCCTTGGCCTTCCAATGATCTTCAATCCCACCTCAGATGCTTTAGTTCTTAAATCATTCAGCTTTGCTTCCATATCTTTGTAACTGCTGGCTAGCAAGCACAGGTCGTCTGCGAAATCCATGTCCTCCAACCTGTCTGTTAGTCCCCACTTTATACCTCTTCGGCGATTCATTGCTTTCTTCATGATAAGATTCAACACTTTGAGAAATAGTATTGGAGACAGCAAACATCCTTGTTTAACTCCTGTATTTACTGGAATGGGCTCCGACAACATCCCTTGATGTAAAACTTGACAGGTGTAATTCTCATACATTTCTTGAGTAATCTTTATAATATTCTTTGGAATCCCAAACTCTTTCATGGCATGCCAAATCTTCTCTCTAATTATACTAACAAGCGCCTTTTCCAAATCAACGAATAGTAGGCACAGTGACAATTGCAGTTCCGTTGATTGTTCTATAATAATGCGCAGTGTATTGATCTGGTCGGTACAAGAAAAGCCTTCTCCAAATCCTGCTTGTATTTTCCTCAGCCTTAAATTAACTCTCTGTTTTATCCTTTCTAGAATTACTTGCGAGAGTACCTTACTTGGGATTGAAAGGAGAGTAATCCCTCTCCAGTTGTCACACTCCAATAAATATCCTTTATTCGGAAGCTTGATAAACAGTCTTTTCTTCCAGTCTGTAGGAATCTTCTCTTCTTCCCAGATCTTTTCAAATATGGGAGCATAATCTGAACTGTATATCAATAGCTAATGAAATTGATCGCCTGTACAGCTTAAATGTTCCGAAGGCCTTAACTCAGGATCAAGAAGCAGAGTTCCAATCTTCTTAAACCTGTTATTTGTGCCATAAAACATTTACCAAAGAGACTGGAAAGTTAGAAACCATTGCCATATTACAGGCGAATACCGTGGAATTGCTCATAATAACTGTAATTTGAGGTGTAAAACACGGTACCCTGTCACTGTATTTTTACATAATATGAGTGGATATGATGCTAATTTTATTGTAAAGCAGTTGGGATGTACTACTGAGAGAGTGGACGTTATCGCTAACACTAAAGGAAAGTACATATCCTTCACCAAATATGTAGGCAATGTTAAGTTTCGATTTGTGGATACGTTTTGGTTAATGCCGAGTAATTTGGAAAACTTAGTTACAATCTTAACATCATACCCTGAAACAGACAAGTACTTTGGAAATGAAATGCAACGCTCATGACTCGAAAAGGTGTATTTCCTTATGATTACATTGATTCATGGGAAAAATTAAGTGAAAAGTGTTTACCTCCAAAAGAAGCATTCCTTAACAAATTAAGTCAAGAATATGTTAGTAAAGAAGACTATGAACATGAATGATTGGAAGTATAGAAATAAATCATTAAACATTATATACATAATAAATTAAATAAAACATAAATAATAAATAAATAACAAATAAATAATACATAATGTATAGTTAATAAACAATAAATAATGATTTAAAAAGCCCGCCATTTAAGAGTGCAGTTGCGCGTGGCGGCCATCTTGCCCAGTAGCCACTGCGCCAGGACCAGCTTATATATCCTTCTCACTTCCATTTAGGAAATCAGTTATTGTTCCCGTCAGTGTGAGTGTCTTGTCGAAGTATTAGTGACTGAACTATACTGAGTAAATGTAGCTTTTGTTGTTGAAGGTCTTCAGACAGTCGTGACCCTCTCCACCACAGTGAAGTCGACAACGTTCCAGGGCCCAAAAATGTGGAGTCGTTCGGTTTCCACGTCGCCAATGAGGAATCCCATAAAGGTAAGTACGGTACATACTCTTACTCCTAAAGTGTGTTCGCCGAGTCGAGACAGAGGAAATAAACACAGTTGTGTGCAGGGCTGCCCTCAAGGGGTGCGTAGAGTTGTGTCTGTTGAACGTACGCCAGCTTCAGTGCTGTGTATAGCTTACATGTGAAGCTTAAGTTATCGCTTGCTTTATACAGTGTGATTTCTATTTTTACTCGGAGCTATGATTGTATTGTTTACTGTTGTCGGTAGTTTATGTATTTAATTAAGTAATAATGTAATTAGTTCTAAACTGCTTAGTATAGGCAAGAATTAATTTTGATCGTGTGCACGCGGGATTTGTGCAGTCGTTCTTACGTTGTAGATGCAATGTCAAGCTCTACTGACTCAGCAGGACAAATATTAATAATAATAATAATAATAATAATAATAAGAGTCTCTACTCTTTCTTTTCGGTGTACAAATAGAGTTTATACAATGGTGAACGTACATGCGCCAATCAATCAGGCGAATAAGAAGGACCCGGCTGGAACAGGCGCATTCTGGGAGGAGCTAGAATATATCCTCTCAAAGGTACCTGACAAACATACCATCATTCTCCTAGGGGATTTCAATGCCCAGCTTGGCAAAGAACGAAAATATCAGAAGATTATTGGAAACTACCCAGCTCACAGGAGAACTAATCGTAATGGAGAGAGGATTGTGGAGTTATGCAGAGCATTCAATCTGGTCCTAAATTCAACGGCGTTCAAACACCTACCCAGAAAACAGAAGACCTGGATTTCTACAAACTCCAACCTTGGTGAATTCCAAATTGATCATGTCGCCATTGCACGGAAAGCGCAACGAGAGATCCAGAACGTGAAGGTTCTGAGAAGTGGCAACTTAGACTCGGACCTCTACCTTTCGCAAATCAAAGTTAGACTAATTCCAAGAAATAACAAGAAGATTACTCCAAGAAAAACTGATAAGTTTGACAGAGACAAGCTAAGGAGCAACCAAGAATTCACCCACAAGTTGGAAACTTTAAATCCAGAGAATTGGGAACAATTACAAGAGGCTATAGTCAGAACTGCAAAGGAGACTGTCCCACTCACAAAATCAAGAAAGCATCCTTGGTGGGATCATGAATGTCATACAGCAGTTCAGCTAAGACAGGTTGCGTGGCAGAAATGGAATTGCCACAAAAATGAAGAGAATATGGTCAACTTCCTAAACGCGAGAAAATCTGCATCAAAAACCATCCGTGGCGTGAAACGTACGTTTAATAGGGAACAGTTGGTACAGATTGAGCAAGACTTCCAGAAAAATAACACACGTAACTTCTATAAAACCTTCAAGCACAGTCTGAACAAATACAACCCCCCAAGTCTACAGTTTAAAGATTCCAACGGGAAATTGGCCCACAATGATAAAGATAATTGTCAGATTCTAGCAAGTTATTTTGAAAACCTCCTCAACTCTGAGGCTCCAGTGACCCCTTTCGATTATGTAATAAATCCAAACATCCACCCCGATTCGTCCCCACCTGCAAAGGCTGAAATCACGAAGATAATCCAAGAGCTGAAGGACAACAAGGCACCGGGTGAAGATTTGATAATTGCTGAACTGTGGAAACGTGCAGGCGAAAAGGCAATCGACAAGCTTGTTGCAATTATTCAAGAGATCTGGGAGAGCGAAAAACTCCCAAGTGGATGGACCTCTGCCGTAATTCATCCACTACATAAGAACGGGGAGAAAACGGATGTGAACAATTACCGTGGCATCTCTCTTCTGTCAATAACTTACAAGATCCTCTCAAAAGCTCTACAGAATAGGGCGGAACAACAAATCGATCCACAACTGGGGGAATACCAAGGGGGTTTCAGAAAGGGACGGTCATGTGCTGAGCAGATTATGAATCTGAAGTCCATCCTTTCATATCTGAAACTCAGGAACAGGGAATTCGTGGTGACCTTTGTTGATTTTAGAAAAGCGTACGACTCAATTGATCGAACCACTCTATTGCAAATCCTTGAAGAGTTTGGCTTAGATAACAAGACACAATCACTTATCCAGCAAACCCTGACCAACACCACCTCCAAAGTGAAGTTCAGAGGAGAGATGTCCGATGCCTTTGAAATCAGGACAGGAGTGAGGCAAGGAGACGGACTCTCACCTCTACTCTTCAACTGTGTTTTAGAAAAGGTCATCCGAGAATGGCGGAAGGAAATGAAAAATTCAAGGGTAGTGTTTTAGATCCCTTATTTGGGGGTGGATCTAAAAGGGAGAGTTGCTGTACTAATTTATGAGTTTGTGCCTAAAGAAGGGTAGCTCCCCTTGACAGGGCAAGCTGACCAGTGTAGTGTGTTGTGGTGTGCTAGGAACTAGGGGGCGTTCCTATAAATAATGTGGTAGTATTTGAGGGGATGGGACCCACTGCAAAGGGTCGCTGTACTAGTCGCTCAGCTGACTGCTTGTTATGTAATCGACTCTGCTCGTATCAGCCGGGTGGCACGCGCTTCACTTGAGCACGCGAGCCGCTGTGAGGAATACAATGACGTCTGAGTTGGCGTTATTACTACGGTGTGTCACGTCTGCCTGTGACGGGAGTAAGGAAGGGCGTTGGGATGTAAAGAGGCGTATAACAGTAATGCTAGTGTAGAGTGTGGACCAAGTGTTTTATTGGTCTGTGATATTCTTTGTGTGAGTCCCTTGTAGGGAATGAAATTATGTTTATAATGTGATACAAGTTGTGGGTTGCAGGTTACATAAATAGGAACTCTGAACACGATTGACTGACTCACCTCGGTTGACACCAGCGTAGCTTCGGCCGTCTTGATGGAGCACTGACAATGGAGAGAGAGTTTGACCTCATTAGGACGTCTTCTTATACCTTCAGACGCCCTCCTGTCAGCAATGTATTGGCCCAGTTAGTACTATGTCGCTGAGTGTAATGATTACGTAAGGCTTGAGCTGCTTTATGGAGTAGCAAGCTGTCCTTACAGTATTAATGGATGTTGCCCCGGCTTTCCAAGGGTTGCCATTTTAGGGGGATTTAGCCAGATGTTGGGGGGATGGTCTCCAAGGGGTGCATACCCCTGGGATGCTGTACAAGAGTCTTCCTTCATTTGTTCGCGTCCTCGCGAACGGGAACGGAACTGGAAGTTGGGATGTTGACGTAGTGGTCCTGGAAAACCCTCTCGTATCTCCTGGTGGCGTCGTATCGAAGTGTGGGTGTGAGGTGAGCCCGTGTTCAGAGGGGAGGGTTATGGGATTTACATATATATATATACATTGACATTGTGAAAAAAAAAACAAAGAAAAATTGACATTTGCGGAAGATTTGATTAACATTGGGAAAAAATTGACATTTTGAGAAAAATTGAACATTACAATAAATTCGGTATGTAAAAAAAAATTGCCCTTGCATTTGCTGGCATATTGCTAGTTTAAAAAAAACATGGCCTCTGATGGTGACGTGTCATATATTTGTGCAGGGAGGAAAAACCCAGGGCCGAACGGATGATTGCTTCGCCCGCCCCATCTTAGGGAAAAAATGCTCCCTGCAATAAGAAAGGTAGAAGAAAATAGAAAAATGGGTGTTCCAGGGTATAATTTAAGGGAAATATTCAAAAGTATTTATTTGTGTGGGAAAAACGGAACACCCTGACAAATGGGGAAGTTAGAAGAAGGAAAAATGAAAGAAAACAAATCATACACATGCTGGACATTGGCATATTGGTGAACAAACAAAAATATATATAGTGTATAATTGTAGAAAGTTTATCCTGAAAAATTATAAATTACTATGACCTTATGTCTAGTGGAATAATGGTATACAGTTTATCCTGAAAAATTATAATTTACAATGACCTTATGTCTACTTAATCGCGCTAATCCCTTATAACTATAGTTTTCATGAGGTACCTCGCGTGCACGCTACCCGTCTGTACGTACTCTTGCCGTCTCACGGCTGATTCTGTACGGCCACTCCTTGGTACGGTATGGTGGTCGTACCGCTTGTATGTGTGCTTAATACCTAACCTGTGAAGCATCCTCTGTGGGTGAATGCTTTCACACTTGACAATGAGAGTCACTGCCACAAACCGGTTGCGCCCTCATTGTCGTACTCTGCGTCACATTTTGACGCTTTATGTGTTTTAATTGAGTTGATCTGCCAGTAAGCCTGGTACCCCACAGGCACCAGTCCTGCTGTGCAGATTCATTTTAGAGTGTGTATCTGAAAAAGAAAAATGTGGTGAGTGTTTGCGAGTGTGTCGGGATTAGTGCAAGTTGAAAAAAATAAACAAAAAGTGTACACATCATGGCATGCTGTAGATAATATGCCACTGCTATGTGGCAGTGAAATTCCTGTCACCAGTTTTCTGTATCTGGTGACGATGCCTGTGAAAAAAAAATGGCGAGGTTTAGAAAAAAAAAACATATTAGTACCGGTTGAAGCTGGTCTTTTACTGAAAAAAAAACATGATTAATGTTACTTAGCTGCAAGGCCGGGCTTACCCTATACGGTGCCGTAATGCCGTAAATAATATATAGTTGGTCTTACCCCGGTAGCGGAATTGTGGTTACCGGGTGCCGATATATTCCACTTTGATAATTCCTATCTTAATCTAGTATTGTCGGGCTTACCTCGGTAACGGATTTATAGTCACCGAGTGCCGATATATTCTACGGTGATCTATATATATTAAAAAAAATGCCTTAAATGTAGGTTTATGTTACCTTATGTCTTACCTTACTTATTTAACTTATTGATAAAATTACTTAACTGTAAAACTATTCTGTATTTACATGCCGAGTGGACCTTATTCTAAAGCCGAAATGTGCTGTGCTATTATTAGCAACAGCTGTCAGTAAATTTGCTTACATCTAAGTGACCTTAACATGGCACTATGACTTAAGTACTAAGATTTAGATGGAGGCTGGCCGCTTGATTTCTCTCGCGGGGGCGCCCTTGTAGTACATTGTCGGGACCGGAACCCAACAATGCCTCGTAGTCCCCTCCGTTTTAATACTATTGTCGACATCTATTCTAGGTCTTAATACTAGTACTAACCTATTCGCAGGCGCCTTACGGTGCCACTAAGCTAACCGTTTCGCCCGCTGTAACTTTCGTGTTCATAACCGTGTGCTGTTCCTATTTGACGTAGGTGAGCCGCCCACTTGGCTCCTGTGAGGGGCGCGCAATGCCCCTCTCTGAATGCCCTCTGGTTGCCCGTTGCGTCGCCATTTATGTGGGCATTGGACAGTGTGGTCCAATGGCATAATATTGTCTTCGCCTTAATCGGCCGTCGCAATCTGCTTTCGCAGTGATATTTGCCTCTATGGGCCGCCGTAGTATGCATTTTCGCATTGATATATAAAGTTGCCTCTGTGGGCCGCCGTAGTATGCATTTTCGCATTGATATATAAAGTTGCCTCTATGGGCCGCCGTAGTATGCATTTTCGCATTGATATATAAAGTCGCCTCTATGGGCCGCCGTAGTGTGTTTTGCTCCAACGCACAGGAGTTTTGCTTCCCGCTATGGAAGCCGTGCCTACTTAAATTTAAACTGAACTAGAAGTCTAGTCATAATGGGGTCGTCTCTAGGGATAGCTCCCGAGGCCGGCGCGGAGTGAGCTATTTCTCCCGCCATTCTCAGAAAGTCTCCCTGCAGGTCTTGGCTTCGACGACCGTGGCACAAAGTGGGTTTAGCATCCCTTCCTCCCAGGGGCGGTTTATGCGCACCTAGGATTCCAGAGCTTGCCCGACCAGGCCGCGAATGCTTTGACCTTACGTAGTTCGTCTGTTTGGTCTAGTCGTCAGTTAAGTGAGGTCGCTGCGCTGTCGCGCCAACTGGGGAAGGGTCCACATCGCCTTCCCCATCTCTCAAAGTGTGGTTCTCCTGACCTTTGGCTTACACCGTTGTCAACCATCATACCGTATCAGATTCCTTTGTAAGAGAGAAAATGTGTCGTAACCTGTGTGAAAGGTTCAACCTCTGTGTAAAATGTGAAATATTTCCAGTGTAGCGGGGTTGCAGATCTTCTAAGTACATAGGCTACTTCTGGCCTACCATCGCTATGTCAGCTTCCCAGCAATAATGCCTTCTTTACCTTAATGGAGGTGTTAGTAGGGTCTGTAATGTCAGGTACCCTGTTATTAGGATTTGGGGGTAGTTATTTGTTGAGTGGGCTTAAAGCATGGTAGGAAGGGTTTTGCGCACCTTTGGGTTCCACGTTAGTGGTGGCCTAGAACCGGTGGTGGCACTGGGATGCTTCTATAGTGAGTGGAGTGGGGAGGTAATTCCCGGGATTGCAAAAATACGAAATTTCATGCAGGTTTGATATTAAAATCCCTGGTAATTGGATGGGATACTCATGCATGAGTCTGGATATGAAGTTTCTGCCTTCATGTACGGATAGGTGTAGGATGGGGCATAATACCATATGTTCCTTTCATGCGGGAGAGCTTAAGTACTAAAGCATGGTTAATATGTATCTATGGCCTCCTCCCTCATTTGGAGAGGCGCATTATGCTTCTTTTAATGTTTGCTGAGCCACCTCTAATACTCAGGCGGTGCAACGGGGCTCAAGGCGTAGCTTGCCTGCTCTTTAAACGCATGAAGTCCAACAACCCCTGTGTGTATTTTGTAATGTAGTATATCTGTTTTTGGTCGTGTAGATGTGGTTGCGTTGTTTATGTTGGGCGTGAGAAGGTTATGGGAGGGGAGTAAGGTGGTACTCTGGTAGCCTGTTCTCCTGTCGTCCTCCCTTGGTCCATGTTGGCTTTCTATCCGCGCCTTGGGATAGTAGGGCTGCATGACCTAATCTGGTCGGCCATTTGCAGTGTAGATGTGGCCAGTGGTCGTAACGCGACTGGTCATGTGCTAGTCATCTGTAATGATTTATTTGGGGAATAGAATCGCGAAAAGAAGTTATTAAGGGGAGGTCCTGTTTCCTCAAAGTCCCTATGTTCGCTCCTAATTGGTGAGTGCGTGTGTGTGTGTGTGTGACTACGTTCCGCTACACCACGCGGACGGTTGGTCTGTTATGAGGCTAAGTCCTAATATGTATCGCCTTTGTGGGCAGAAGGCGCCCGTGGCTTGCCAACGTGCCCTTGCGACCGTGCCCTATAGGCCCAAGATAAGTTTCGCTGTGTCACGTCTTGTCCATTGCCAAATGATTTTGCAGTGTGGAGAAAAAAAAATGTATGGCGTTATAATTGTTATGTGTGTGTAATTTCATGGTCACGGGCTATACGCAATAGTGTCTCGTCACCGCAGTATTGCAGTGTGAATAGTCTGCAGTCAGCAATTGGTATGTGCAATTCTGCAAGTATGCAAGTGTGGTCATTGTTTTGGATTCCTAGCCTAATGTAGCAATTCGCCCTAGTTAGGTAATGACGTCGTGTGGCCATTGTTCTCTAAGACCTGTGTCTTGCGAAATTTTCCTACCTGTGTTCGTGAAATGTATTCCTCTATGCCTGGTGTAATTCGAAATTGTATGTCTGGCTTTTGGTGGGAGGAAATGTAGTATTCCCTGTTCATGCACTTGTCTGGGCCAATTTCAGTATGATTGGACGCCTGAATAGCTGTTCTCCTTTGCGTCTAAATTTTCACTGGAACTCAGACCCGTGACCTTATGTCATTCTCTGTGTTTTATGTTTGCGTTGTGTGACAGGGCTTGGGGCTTTCCCAGTGTGGTCTTTGCTTGTGTTCCGTGTACCAAAAATACCATTGGATAGTTAGTTTTTGGTACGCGTGTGGTGTGTGGTCATGGGTTCGAATCCGGTTGTCTGTAAAGACTTGGTGTGATCATTTCCGTGCCGCATATAATATGGCATGTTCCCGTGGATGTGCGATACGCATATGAAAGCATACATCCCTGTGTAGAGTTTGTACGTTTTTGAATTCCCCTCGTAGTGTAATTTTGGAAGATATAGGGTCTCTAAATCGGGCGTGAATGATGTGTTGATTTCTGTCCAGTAGGCTTTGGCTCGCTTGTCTGCGTCGAGCAGCCTTGCTCATTGAGGAGTATGTTACAGCTGATACGACGGTGTTGAATTACGATGTTGTGTGCTTTCATTTGTTTCATGCTCTGCCCACGTCCTAGTTTTCTGCACGTGTGTGTGTGTCTAGGCGTAGGGAGTATTGCCCCCCTGTCTGTCCTGTGGGGTGTTTCATCCCTGAACTCCCTCGGGTATTCGTCTGGGAGGGGGTAGTGTTCTGGGCCCTTCGTGTGTTTGTCCATGTTGTCCCTTCCTCTAGTGGGTTTTCTTCCTTGTCGGTTATTGCCCTGTTGTCCGTTATTCTGTCTCCGCCAGGGTGGGGTGTATGTCTGCTGCTGCTGGGGCGGGTGTTCCCGTCGGTTCCCCTTTTCCCTGTATTGGTCAGCTTCATACCCCTGTCTGGTCGAGGGTGGGTTTTCTCGCTGTTCCCAATTTCCCTTGTACTGCGGGGCCGCATATCCTTGGCTTCGTGGGGGCGGGTTCTCCCGATATTCCCCATTTCCCCCGTACTGCGGGGCTGCATAACCTTGGCTGCGTGGGGGCGGGTTCTCCCGATATTCCCCATTTCCCCTGTACTGCGGGGCAGCATAGCCTTGGCTGCGTGGGGGCGGGTTTTCCCGATATTCCCCATTTCCCCTGTACTGTGGGGCAGCGTAGGACTGTCTATGTGGTGACGGGCTGTTCCGTCGGGGGATATCGTGGTCGTACTCCTCAGGGTAGTACTCCCGTGTGTACGGAGATGGTGACCGCCTTGAGGGGTATGTCGGCTCTGTGTCCGTGTATGCCATCGGTGAGTACCGAGGAGGGTAGTGTGGCCTATCCTGTGGGGGAGGTGTTGTTGGCCGCTGTGGAGGGTAGTAACTTTCCTCCCTCCCGTAGCGTCTCCTCTCTGTGTACCCCCTGTCCCTCTCAGTATGATAGTGTTCTCGTGTGTCAGCTTGCTCATCCCTTGGCGGTCTCCCGCCCGCCTGGATGGCAGCTATGGTCAGTTTCTCCATCCTGTCCACTAATTCGTCTATTTTGTCATTAGTGTCGTCTTTCCGGGTTTTGAAGTGCAGATCCACGGCTTTCTCCGTAGCCTTTTCCGTGATCTTTCTCCCCTCCTCTATGGTCTTTATGTTATTCAACATATGTTGGACCGTGAGGTTGTTCATGATGCATAGCTTTTCTACTATGGCTGGTCTGAGGCCCTGCATCAACAGCTTGACTTTCTGTTTATTTGTCATTGCTGCATTGTACTTTTCGCACATTATCAATTTAACATTGATGTATGCCTGGGCGCTCTCTTTGGGTCCCTGTGACCTCTGTCTAATCTGGTCATAGAGATCGTCATCGTCTGGTATAAGCTGGAACTCATCCTTCAACATTACCGCGGTTTCCTCCCATGTGGCAGCCTCTAGTGCGTCCTCATGGAGCTCATACCACGTCATGGCCGCCTTTGTGAGGTAGGCAGGAAGGAGCCGTTTTCTAACTTCCTCGCTCCAACCATTGATCCGGGCCGTTCTATTGAAGGCCTTGAGGTATTCCTCGGGATCCTGGCCTTCCCCCGTGAACTTTGTGGGGTGGATCATGGGGTACTCAGTGTGTCTATTCATGTCGTTCTCGGCTGTGTCCCGTTGACTGTGTGTCGAGGTGTTTGGGCTGTTTGGAGGGGAATTAGCCTCGCTTCCCGTGTAGGACACCTGTGTTACGTTACCAGGTGGCTCGTCACCTGATATGCTTGTGCTGATGGCCGGTGTGTTGTCGTACTGTGTGGATTCGACTATGTGTACGGTTCTGTCTAAATCCTGTTTTACTGTCTCCAAAATAGTGTGGATGTCCAGAACCGCTTCTGTCGTGTGACTATTGGCTTTAACAGTGTCTGTTTCTAATAGCTCTGAAATGCGCTCGAGCAGGTTATTGGCTTTCTGCTCTGTGATCTGCAATTGCTGCAACAATAGGGGATGGAGTGTTGGCAGGCAATCTACCTCACTATCGCTGGATACCGGCGATTCTTGTGTGTGTTCACTGGCCTGCGACCGTGTAAAATGTATAACTTGTGCTGCAGCGGCAGGGTGTTGAGCACGGATCTGTGCTGTTTGGAATTCAAGGTCCCTGAGAAGTTGTACTGCAGTCTGGTCAGTTATTAAGTCACCGTTCTTAATCTTTAGCTTCGGCAGGAGTGGGGTCGTACTAGCCGACAAATGGTGTGCAAAGTCTCTTAATGTAGTCCTAAATGTGGACATTTAATAATAAAAAAAAATGTGTGACGCAATATGAGGTTAAAAAATTTTTTTTTCTCTATTTGCTTGGCTTTTTGCGGTACGGAAGGGGTCGTTTTTCCTACGAGGGCTCGTTGATTGAGTCCCGTTCTACTGTGCGTAGGATGGCGCCTCCACCAGTGTTTTAGATCCCTTATTTGGGGGTGGATCTAAAAGGGAGAGTTGCTGTACTAATTTATGAGTTTGTGCCTAAAGAAGGGTAGCTCCCCTTGACAGGGCAAGCTGACCAGTGTAGTGTGTTGTGGTGTGCTAGGAACTAGGGGGCGTTCCTATAAATAATGTGGTAGTATTTGAGGGGATGGGACCCACTGCAAAGGGTCGCTGTACTAGTCGCTCAGCTGACTGCTTGTTATGTAATCGACTCTGCTCGTATCAGCCGGGTGGCACGCGCTTCACTTGAGCACGCGAGCCGCTGTGAGGAATACAATGACGTCTGAGTTGGCGTTATTACTACGGTGTGTCACGTCTGACTGTGACGGGAGTAAGGAAGGGCGTTGGGATGTAAAGAGGCGTATAACAGTAATGCTAGTGTAGAGTGTGGACCAAGTGTTTTATTGGTCTGTGATATTCTTTGTGTGAGTCCCTTGTAGGGAATGAAATTATGTTTATAATGTGATACAAGTTGTGGGTTGCAGGTTACATAAATAGGAACTCTGAACACGATTGACTGACTCACCTCGGTTGACACCAGCGTAGCTTCGGCCGTCTTGATGGAGCACTGACAATGGAGAGAGAGTTTGACCTCATTAGGACGTCTTCTTATACCTTCAGACGCCCTCCTGTCAGCAATGTATTGGCCCAGTTAGTACTATGTCGCTGAGTGTAATGATTACGTAAGGCTTGAGCTGCTTTATGGAGTAGCAAGCTGTCCTTACAGTATTAATGGATGTTGCCCCGGCTTTCCAAGGGTTGCCATTTTAGGGGGATTTAGCCAGATGTTGGGGGGATGGTCTCCAAGGGGTGCATACCCCTGGGATGCTGTACAGTAGAAAATGGGGTAAGGCTAGGGTACAAGTATATGAATCTTACAATCGACTGTCTAGCCTTTGCAGATGATCTAGTGATCTTTTCAGATTCCATTGATACGGCAGAAGAACAACTTAACCAACTGAAAAATCAAGCACTGAAGGCTGGGCTTCAAATCTCCTTTGAGAAGACACAATTCATGACAAACATAAAATCAGCGCCCAGGGAACTGGAGGTCGGACTAGGAAAAGTTCAGAAGGCAGTAAAGTTTAAATACCTCGGTGAATGGATAGAGCCTAACCTATCAGAGAAAGAAGCCTTCGTGTCACGCATTAATAAAATGGAAATGGCATACAACCTAACTAAAGACATCTACAATAAGAGATCGATATCCTTAAACGCCAAAATTAGACATTACTGCACTGTTACTCGACTAGAGGCTCTGTATGCGGCAGAGACTCTAACAATGAACAAGAAAGGTCTAATGGAAAAACTAGAGGCGAAAGAAAGTAAGATTTTGAGGAAAATCCTGGGTCCTATCAAAGAAAACAGCGAGTACAGAAGGCGTCACAACCACGAATTATACAAGCACGTGGAGAAGATCAGTGACACGATTCGAAAAAGAAGGATTGCCTTTTATAGCCACGTGACACGAATGAGCCCAGGCAGGATATCAAAACGGATATTGACGTACTTCCAAGATAAGAAAACCAAAGGGGCATGGTTCACGAAGTTGAGAAAGATCTACGTGAAATGGAAATTTCCCCTAAAGATATCCAGGAGCGTGTTCCACTGCAGGAAAAACTACGTACGCACAAAGGTTTCCAGGAAGAGCCGAAGCTGAAGACAGGGAAGGTGTGGTCCCAAGAGAGAAAAGAACAACACCGGAGACGAATGTGGGAACACTGGGCGGTAGTTAAAGCTCGGAAGAAGAGACAGTTGAACTGACGTGGTCCCTACTTGGCCGAATCGAAGAAAGAAAGAAAGAAAGAAAGAATAATAATAATAATAATAATAATAATAATAATAATAATAATATCATATGGCCTCGGGTGCTGGGTGCAAGCTTTGTTATTTGACACACAAAGGGTAGCTTGCATGTCGAATTTCGTTGTTCCTTGAAGCACTATGAAATTCTAAGAGGTTAGATATATAAGCTCCTTGAACACTATAGCGCTTTCTAGTAGAGAAATGTGGAACTTTGTGTTGGCGGAAACTCCCGCAATTAATTTTCACGGCCTACTGAATTCAAATGGGTTCTTTGACATGCCAAAACGTATGACATGGTGTCGTAATTTTTGCCGCCTTAAAAAAAATCACTTACCATGGCCTAGCGCGAACCTGCAAGTTTGGGGTTAGTAGACCGACACGTTGACCACTCACCCACCGTGGCAAGCAGCAGGACTAATAACATCCGTATTGTCTCCTACTTTGGGAATGTGAGAACTTTATGACATTATCGAAGAAACTGAAGACCGCTTGATTATAATTGTCAACCATGCCAGCAGCAGCAGCAGCTGGTCAGACACAGTCTACTGAAAACCGTTTCCATCGCAATATACTGTATTACATTACCGTGAACGTGGAATGTTTCGCATGATTCCTGTGTGCTGTAGTTGACTATATATTGACAATATTGGTTACTATATAGTAAAAAGTTAACCCGGGCCGCAGTACAGACTTGTCTTTTCTACGGCTAGGGCATGCCATTTCTACGGCTACGGCATGATAAACTATCTCGAATCATCTTGGCTAGCCCTGTCCGACTGTGCCGATCACGTGAACTGAGCATGTTTCCCTGTTCGGGCGGTCAAGTGATCGCGTGTGTATTTTCCTGCACTGTCTCGACTCGGCGAATAGACTTTAGGATAAGGCTTCCCTTGGTTTAGCTTTATTAGGAGGAGGGGCATGGGGAAGTCCCAGACTGAGATAAGTAAGCCCCTTTTTAAGATTTCTTCCATGCTATTCATTTCATTTATTTAAAAAAACTCTCAGCACGCCGGGCCGGAAGGCGGAGGTAGATTCTTCTCGGCACGCCGGGCCGGAAGGTGGAGGTAGATTCCTTTTGGCACGCCGGGCCGGAAGGCGGAGGTAGAACCCTCACGGCACGCCGGGACGGAAGGTGGAGGTAGATCCCTCTCGGCACGCCGGGCCGGAAGGTGGAGGTAGATCCCCCTCATCACGCCGGGCCGGAAGGCGGAGGTAGATCCCTCTTGGCCCGCCGGGCCGGAAGGCGGAGGTAGATCCCTCTCGGCACGCCGGGCCGGAAGGTGGAGGTAGATCTCTCTCGGCACGCCGGGCCGGAAGGTGGAGGTAGATCCCCCTCATCACACCGGGCCGGAAGGTGGAGGTAGATCCCCCTCATCACGCCGGGTCGGAAGGCGGAGGTAGATCCCTCTTGGCCCGCCGGGCCGGAAGGCGGAGGCAGATCCCTCTTGGCCCGCCGGGCCGGAAGGCGGAGGTAGATCTCTCTTGGCACGCCGGACCGGAAGGCGGAGGTAGATCTCTCTTGGCACGCCGGACCGGAAGGTGGAGGTAGATCCCCCTCATCACGCCGGGCCGGAAGGCGGAGGTAGATCCCTCTTGGCCCGCCGGGCCGGAAGGCGGAGGTAGATCCCTCTCGGCACGCCAGGCCGGAAGGTGGAGGTAGATCCCTCACGGCACGCCGGGCCGGAAGGTGGAGGTAGATCCCTCTCGGCACGCCGGGCCGGAAGGTGGAGGTAGATCCCCCTCATCACGCCGGGCCGGAAGGCGGAGGTAGATCCCTCTTGGCCCGCCGGGCCGGAAGGCGGAGGTAGATCCTTCTTGGCCCGCCGGGCCGGAAGGCGGAGGTAGATCTCTCTTGGCACGCCGGACCGGAAGGCGGAGGTAGATCTCTCTCGGCACGAGGGCCGGAAAGCGGAGGTAGTTCCCTCTCTGCACGCCGGGCCGGAAGGCGGAGGTAGATCCCTCTCGGCACACCGAGCAGGAAGGCGGAGGTAGATTCTTCTCGGCACGCCGGGCCGGAAGGCGGTGGTAGATCCCTCTCGGCACACCGAGCCGGAAGGCGGAGGTAGATTCTTCTCGGCACGCCGGGCCGGAAGGCGGAGGTAGATCTCTATCGGAACACCGGGCCGGAAAGCGGAGGTCGATTTCTCTCGGCACACCGGGCCGGAAAGCGGAGGTAGATCTCTCTCGGCACACCGGGCCGGAAAGCGGAGGTAGATCCCTCTCGGCACGTCGGGCCGGAAGGCGGAGGTAGATCCCTCTCGGCACACCGAGCCGGAAGGCGGAGGAAGATTCTTCTCGGCACGCCGGGCCGGAAGGCGGAGGTAGATTCTTCTCGGCACGCCGGGCCGGAAGGCGGAGGTAGATTCTTCTCAGCACGCCGGGCCGGAAGGCGGAGGTAGTTCCCTCTCGGCACGCCGGGCCGGAAGGCGGAGGTAGATCCCTCTCTGCACGCCGGGCCGGAAAGCGGAGGTAGTTCCCTCTCGGCACACCGAGCCGGAAGGCTGAGGTAGATCCCTCTCGGCACGCCGGGCCGGAAGGGGAGGTAGATCCCTCCCGGCGCACCGGGCCGGAAGGCGGAGGTAGATCCTTCTCGGCACGCCTGGCCGGAAGGCGGAGGTAGATTCTTCTCGGCACGCCGGGCCAGAAGGCGGAGGTAGATTCTTCTCGGCACGCCGGGCCGGAAGGCGGAGGTAGATCTCCCTCGGCACGCCGGGCCGGAAAGCGGAGGTAGTTCCCTCTCGGCACACCGGGCCGGAAAGCGGAGGTAGTTCTCTCTCGGCACGCCGGGCCGGAAGGCGGAGGTAGATTCTTCTCGGCACGCCGGGCCGGAAGGCGGAGGTAGATCCCTCTCAGCACGCCGGGCCGGAAGGCGGAGGTAGATCCCTCTCGGCACACCGGGCCGGAAGGCGGAGGTAGATTCCTCTTGGCCCGCCGGGCCGGAAGGCGGAGGTAGATTCTTCTCGGCACGCCGGGCCGGAAGGCGGAGGTAGATCCCTCTCAGCACGCCGGGCCGGAAGGCGGAGGTAGATCCCTCTCGGCACACCGGGCCGGAAGGCGGAGATAGATCCCTCTCGGCACACCGGGCCGGAAGGCGGAGGTAGATTCCTCTCGGCACGCCGGGCCGGAAGGCGGAAGTAGATCCCTTTCGGCACACCGGAGGGCGGAGGTAGATCCCTCTCGGCACACCGGGCCTGAAGGCGGAGGTAGATCCCTTTCGGCACGCCGGAGGGCGGAGGTAGATCCCTTTCGGCACGCCGGGCCGGAAGGCGGAGGTAGATCCCTCTCGGCACACCGGGCCGGAAGGCGGAGGTAGATCCCTCTCGGCACACCGGGCCTGAAGGCGGAGGTAGATCCCTCTCGGCACGCCAGGCCGGAAGGCGGAGGTAGTTCCCTCTCGGCACACCGGGCCGGAAGGCGGAGGTAGATTTGGCCGGGCAAAGAGAAATATTGTGAATCCACTAAGTTTGCGAATTGTTGCTGACCTACAAACGTCCCGTGTTCATCATACGAAAAGTCCCACCGCCTGATAATTCTGAAAACATTTTGCCCATCACTTGGTGTAAGGGTGGGGCATATCAAAATGTATTTCCGAGAAATTTGTTAGGTAATTTTTAGCGGAATATTGGCTATTTTAAACGGTTTTGATATTGTGCTTGTTAAGGATCGTATGCCTAAAACCTCCATTTTCCCACCCCTTTGGTCAATGGTGGGTGGGTGCTATAAAAAAAACGGAGATTCGTTTTGGCCCTTATCCGAAGAATTGTATGAACTTTGAATTGATTCGATTTTTTATACATTAAGAAAGTTATAGCAATATTTAACTTTTACGAAAAGGCCCCCCACCACATCTGCACCCGATTTTGCCCTTTAACGAACTCGACCGAGATTTTGATTGGTTACAATCTATATGTGCAAAATGACGGTAGCTGTTGTGTCCAAAAGAAAGATGTAAGTTATAAACATTTACAGTATTCACCCATTCAACTGGCCTGTTTGCCATCTCTTTATGAATGTTGGCACAGGCTAGAGTAAAATGTCGCTTTTCACCGGTGTCTGAGTCTCACTCATGGCTGTGATTATATGGAAGCTACTGAGGTATGGGTGGTGATTAGTAATGACATTCAGGGCACAGTCAGTGCCTGTGGAAGCTGTGAAAGGTTCTACTCATAGGGTTAGTTCTGCTGTTTTGACTCAGTGAGGAAAGCAATGACAAACTACCCTACTCTTCATCTTGTCTAGTACGCCTTAATCTAGCGCTGCCTTGTGATTTGTGGACACAGCGATGAAAGAGTGCAGTCTGCACACAAGTTAAGCAGCATTGCGTCAGATAAGCGTCACAGGAGCTCATGATACCACGGACAGTTAAATGATGACTGAGGCTCCTGGAGCTGAGTCATGTCCTACTCACGCAACTGCACCTGTCAACGAAGCAGGCTGACGTGTGACACAAAGAATAGTTCCCATCTCGACCGCCGGCAATCAATTCGTCAAAGGGTAAACTTTTAAACTGACGGAGGTTTTGGTGTCTGGGAGATGAGAAACGCAGAGATATGTGGACATTTTCGGGAAATCGCTACAAGATGGCCACTGTAATAGGTAGCTTTCTCTTGAAAAACCTAAAAGGACATGGAGAAAATGATAATGTCTTTAAAGGGAATAGAATACCAGACTACTCATGCAGTATAGCCAGGCGTAATAAGGTACCTTCAACACTTAACTCACCTCAAGTTTTATACATTTTTGTTGATGTTGTTGTTGATTGATTCATTAGGGGCTTTCCGTCATCGTGACCATGTAGCCCCGTTTATTTGGATGTGTGTGTGGAATTTGTCTGATTAACTGTAAAATTGTGATGACCGTATTAGTGTGTGTATTTGTAATTAAGACGAGGATTGGGAAGGAGGTGGCTGTGGCCTTAGGTTAGGAAACCACGTGAAACCACGGAAAACTACTTCCAAGGTGGATGACATGGGAATCGAAACCGGACCTCCGGGATGACAGCCAAGAATACTAGCCTCTACACCAAAATAAATGTAAGGGACGTTTTGCTGACACACTCATTGTTGCAAACAAACACATGTAATTTTATATAATTCCTTGAATATATTCAGTGATTAGCTGCAGCAAACTTACTTTCACCTCTTGGAGTAGTGGCAAGCATTCTTGGCTGTCATTGTGAAGGTGCGGGTTGGATTCACGGCTCTATCAAGACTTAAATACATGCACAACTGAGAAAATATGAGTTTGATTCACACCTTAGCTAACCTAGAAGTTGGTTCTCTAGGAGGTATCTAACTACAGTAGTATAGCCATCTCAAAGCCACAGGTTATCAGGCTACACGTCACAAAGCTCCTATGCACAGAATCTATTGGCAGAAATGTTCTTAATTCATTCAAGGGCTTTAATGTCGTGGTAATTTAGCGAATGTGTTATTGTGGTGTCTGTAGTGATTTAGGTGGCCATGGCTTTAAGTTGCTGACACAGCAGAGAAGTAATCATATAAACGTTATCCTCAGGTTTTCAAAAACTTACGAGCATAGTCATTTGTTATCCTCTCGTAGCGTTGTAATGTGTTATCCTCTCGTAGGGTTGTAATGTGTTATCCTCTCGTAGCGTTGTAATGTGTTATACTCTCGTAGGGTTGTAATGTGTTATACTCTCGTAGGGTTGTAATGTGTTATACTCTCGTAAGGTTGTCATTTGTTATCCTTGTAAGGTTGTAATTTGTTACCCTCTCGTAAGGTTGTAATTTGTTATCCTCTCGCAGGGTTATAATTTGTTATACTCTCGTAAGGTTGTCATTTGTTATCCTTGTAAGGTTGTAATTTGTTACCCTCTCGTAAGGTTGTAATTTGTTACCCTCTCGTAAGGTTGTAATTTGTTACCCTCTCGTAGGGTTGTAATTTGTTACCCTCTCGTAGGGTTGTAATTTGTTACCCTCTCGTAGGGTTGTAATTTGCTATCCTCTCGTAGATTTGTCATTTGTTATCCTTGTAAGGTTGTAATTTGTTACCCTCTCGTAGGGTTGTAATTTGCTATCCTCTCGTAGATTTGTCATTTGTTATCCTTGTAAGGTTGTAATTTGTTACCCTCTCGTAGGGTTATAATTTGTTACCCTCTCGTAGGGTTATAATTTGTTATACTCTCGTAAGGTTGTCATTTGTTATCCTTGTATGGTTGCAATTTGTTATCCTCGTAAGGTTGTAATTTGTTACCCTCTCGTAGGGTTGTAATTTGCTATCCTCTCGTAGATTTGTCATTTGTTATCCTTGTATGGTTGCAATTTGTTATCCTCGTAAGGTTGTAATTTGTTACCCTCTCGTAGGGTTGTAATTTGCTATCCTCTCGTAGATTTGTCATTTGTTATCCTTGTAAGGTTGTAATTTGTTACCCTCTCGTAGGGTTGTAATTTGCTATCCTCTCGTAGATTTGTCATTTGTTATCCTTGTAAGGTTGTAATTTGTTACCCTCTCGTAGGGTTATAATTTGTTACCCTCTCGTAGGGTTATAATTTGTTATACTCTCGTAAGGTTGTCATTTGTTATCCTTGTATGGTTGCAATTTGTTATCCTGGTAAGGTTGTAATTTGTTATCCTCTCGTAGGGTTGTAATTTGTTATCCTCGTAGGGCTATAATTTGTTACCCTCTCGTAGGGTTGTAATTTGTTATCCTCTCGTAGGGTTGTAATTTGTTATCCTCGTAGGGCTATAATTTGTTATCCTCTCGTAGGGTTTTAATTTGTTATCCTCTCGTAGGGTTGTAAATTGTTATCCTCTCGTAGGGTTTTAATTTGTTATCCTGGGGTTGTAATTGGGTAGATGTCAGAATTACTGGAACATTTCTGGTTGAGCAGGTTCAAGTGGATGACGTCCATGGTAGGGCAGACCGAGCTGGTGTATTTAGTTTTATAACGATCAAATGTGATAAATATGCTGCCACCGTTCAGCAATCAGACTTCCTTGGTTGGTAATAGAACTTGGACACCGCCAGCAATCAAAAGCCTAAAAGGAGTAAACACTGATTGATACGGAATTGCATATTAATATATGTGCAAAAACTGAGCACAAAAGGCAATGAAAAAGGTGTTGATATGGGCAGCTATCTTCAAACTTGGCATCAAGCCAGTATTCAGATCCTCTTCAATGCTATATCTGATCAGTAGGTCAACATGAGACATTTCTATTGCCCAAAATAGAGCGTAGTAGTCCTGATGAGACTCTGTGATACTTTATTTTACTGTAATTGTTAGTGAATCTAAAAAAAATATATATTTATTTCATAATAATAATAATAACAATAATAATAATTTGTATGGCCTCGGTGGCTGGGTGCAAGCTTTGTTAATTTACGCCCAGGAGGCAGCTTGAATGTCAAATTTTATCTCTCCTTGGAGCGCTATGAAATTCAAAGCTCCTTGACAGTATAGCGCTTTGTAGTAGGGATAGAAGGAACTTTTTGAGTTGGTGGAAAATCCCGAGATTAACATTGCCATTATGAGCACGGCCTACTGAATTCATATGGATTCTTTAACATGCCAACCAAGTATGATATGGGTTCCGTGATTTTTATCGCTTTTCAAATTCACTTACAACGGCCAGGAGCGACCTGCAAGCTTGGGGTTGGAAGTCCGACATGATAATCTCTCACCCACCGTGGCGAGCTTATTATTTCCATCAAACTGTGCACTATATTTTAGTTAATATTTATTGATGTTATGTTTGATGGTGTACGTGTATCTGTTTCATCAGACGAGGATAACGTCGCTCGCAAGAAGGCCGAGGAGATTCGGGTTCTGTGCTGGGTGATGACATCGCCTAAGAATCATGAGAAGAAAGCACGCCATGTGAAGGCCACCTGGGGACATCGCTGCAACATACTTCTCTTCATGAGCTCGGCCAATGGTAAGGAGTATTAGTCTTCACTCTATCTGTTTGCTCTCCTTAAGTTTCTTGTGGTACGAAAAGTTGCAATTTCAGGGACTTTGGGGTAATGTGTGACAAAATTGCTCTATGAACTTCATGCAAAATTTTCAAGTTTGCCCATTGGATCAAAACTGTCCTGGTTGTCTCTCTTACACCTACTTTGTTCGATGTTTTGGTCTGTAAGCTCTGTGAACCGTATGTGAACATTCTGATGCATAAAGTACGGATTGTCTCAGTGACATATTGATTGTGTGCGATCCATTCCCGGGTATTTGATGTGATGGATCTATTTTTTGTATTTTTTTTTCTTTTTGGCCTAGTGGAATGGTGTTTTTTTGTTTTTTTGTTTCCTTCTTTCAGAAAAATATTATCGTTAAGTTCACCAATTTCACCAATCATTGTTCTATTTGAACTCACAATATGTGTTCCTTTGTCAAACAATCTACGTAATTAAGCCAGGGTCACTCTAAAGCAGATAATAGTTCAAACTCATTGCAATACAATACAAATGCTCAATTGCCTGTTACGTTACGACATATTGTACTTCCTAGCAATTGTGAGACTATACAACTCATTTCCAGTTGAGATTTTCTTTTACAATTGATTAGAAAAATACTGTAGATGGCTTCAACAAATAAAGATACTGTCTGCATCACGAATCATCAGCTTGTTTAGTTTATTTTCTTCAAAGTGAATTTTCTCCTAAAATTGTCTTACAATTCTTTTTAATTTATATGGAGCAGATAGTGAAGTTTTCATTACCCTATGGTTTGTAATTCACTGGTAAGATGTGCCAATGGTAGGCGAAACATCAACATTTTCGATATTTAGCAGACATGGCTCAAACTGATGTTGCAGACTCCAGTCTTCCTGCAGTCCAGCTGCCGGTGAAGGAGGGTAGAGACCACCTGTGGGCCAAGACCAAGGAGGCGTTCCGCTATATCTTCAATCATTACCTGCAGCAAGCCGACTGGTTCATGAAGGCGGACGATGATACGTGAGTCCCACAGGCCGTTTGAACCTCTCTCAGAGGGTCGTTTCTTTCTTGATGACATTAGCAACTGCTGCAAAAAGTCTGGAGATTACTTGGTCACATCCTGTCCATCCTGAATGTAGTATTTATACACCCATACTGGGATGGTAACTTATTTCTAGTCCTGGGGCCCTTAGCCCTTCCTTTGCCGTAGTAATTACAGTTCCACCTAGTGGCGGTTTTAGAACAGGGGCACACGGTCACGTGCCCCACCATTAAACATTCTCCTTTTGTTGTAGTCGTCTTGATAGTCCTTCCGTGGTAGTGGTGCTTATTGACATGTCTTATATCAGTTTAAAAGGAAAAGCCAGCCAATATGATATCCCAGAGGTTTGCTACCATGGAACCATCGAGAGACCCAGTGCCCAGAAATAATACACTGAATAGTTTTAATGTACGACATCTATTCACCATATAAAACACTTCAATTCTCAAATATTTTAACATACATGCATAAATATAAATATTTACAAAGGTGCGGACTTGACAATGAGGCATAGTTACTTACTTCTTAGTAGGCCTACGTTTGTTCCAACCCCTTTATCTTTAATACGATTTACAATAATATCATTAACAACTTTCTTTAGCCTCGGTACGTTCGCTTTACTCTTCAATACCATTTACTATTTATGTGATAGTTACCAGCCAGAAGCACGTTTAACTACGCCAACCCCTAAAATGCAGTTGTTCGTAGATCTGATCCATAATTCCATAATCAAGTTAAATAATCTTTCAACGATGTCGTTTAATATCCACAAGTAGTTGGATAATGTCCAAAGACAAATCACTCATCATATCATAAATTATTAGCTTTTAATCTGAATTCACAAGCGGACCAAAATAAAATCAACTTTTCTAAATGTCATGGCAGACGCGTTCTTCTCTTGTCTTCTCAACAGCTGACTGAGAGTCTGTCTTCGCAATAACAACAAAACCTCATCAAGGTGACAAAATACGAATCCAATTAGCTACCGAAACTTTACATCAAATTACTTCCCACTAAAATAAAATAAAGATAATCAGACCCGAAGGTATTCTACGGTGAAAAGGGACAAGGAAATTATTACAAACAAAAACATGAATTAAAACCCCTTATTCACCAGGCCAAAGTGAATACCAACTTAGCGCAAGAAATCACGAGTTGAGCCAATAAAATAAATAACCAAGAGCTTGCGACTACATATGCACCATAAATACAAGATCACTTTTTACATTACCTTTGACCTATGCCGAGCGAAAAACTTACACGCTCCACATTTCCATAATTAGAAGCATGTCTAACATTTTCATGACGACTAATCAGAGGTTCCATTAAGTAGCATGACTACATATTAAATGTAATAATTAGGAACTCCAATTCAGATAATCACAAATTCTTCCAGACAAGCCACATTATTCTCAGTCACTAGTCATCCTTCCATTTCGGTACACACGAAGTTTAAGTATGTATGAATTGCCTTTTACAAACCAATATATATATTTATATTTTAAAACTAATCCAAAACGCATATTTAGTAGAGTAGGCCTGTTTCCGAAGTAAGTTTGGAACTACCGAATAGCACCAGGCTATTGGTATTCCGACGAGCTGACCAGCAGTTATATATCACGTCTTGCCTCTGTGAAAGTCCAACACCAATTAGCATACTAATATATAACAAGAAGTTCCGTGACGAACTAAAGAGCCTACTTTTCTTAAAATTTAAGATTCATGCCAATTATTAATCTATATGGATCTATCTAGAATAATGACGAAATTAAGTTGGTAATATCGAAATTTCTAATTAGTTCGAAATACTGTATACCTGGCATAATGTAGCCTAATAGAGAAATACAGTTGGCAGCCCTGGTGACTGAATATATTCTTAGTTCTATCTCTTACGGTACAGAATACAAAATTTATTAGAAGTCCAATGGATAGCATGGACGTTACATGCAGTTAAACATTGAATTTAACAGCGTGCGTAAAATCATGTTGGCAACAACGACATACATGTATTGGTCAGAAATAATCCGAAATAATATGATCTATTGTTGTGTCAATTTTCAATGAAATCCATTAGTTAGTATAGAAGTTACACGCATTTTAAAATTGGACCTATCAGCAGGCTTAGAATCATGTTGGCAGGACTCGTGTAGGCCTATATTAGTTACTCCAAATTAATCTAGAATGCCAGGTACTATACGTGTGCAAAGTTTAGAGCTATTGGCTTGCATACTTGCTGATATATTGATATTAGGGTAACAAAAATAGAGACAGTATTTATTAACAGTTGGCAGCCCTGGTCACTCTTTAGAATTGGCATAGTCATATCTGTTATGGTACACATAGCGCACACGAAATTTGATTGAAATCCAAATGATAGTATAGAAGTTACATGTATTTAAATTTGGACCTCTCAGCAAGCTTAGAATCATGTTGGTAGCACTGACGTTTATAAGTTACTCCAAATTAATATAGAATGTCAGGTACTATACGTGTGCATAGTTTAAAGCTGTCGGCTTGCATACTTTCTGATATATGGGTATTTGGATAAAACAAATTTCGAGCATTTATTAACCGTTGGCAGCCCTGGTGGCTCTTAAGAATACGCTCAGTCATATCTGTTTATATTCACGCAGCACATACGAAATTTGGTTGAAATCCAATTGATATTGTAGAAGTTATATGCATTAAAAATTTGGACCTATCAGCAATCTTATAATCATTTTGGCAACACTGCCACGTATGGCCTCCTGGAAATTAAACTGCAATATTATTATCTATACGTGTGCCAATTTTGAAGTAGGTCCCATTCATATCTTTCAAGATATCCAACATGGAACTCAAATTTCAATTGCGATTTTTCAGCAGTTGGTAGCACTGACATGATTTTCAAATATTGCCGTACGATATTCAGGTATAGATCATTACTCCCGCCAAATTTTGTTTCAATTGCTGCAGCCGTTTAGGAGTTGATAGGGGGACACACACACACAGCCAGACAGACAGACAGACAGACAGACAGAAGGACAGACAGACATACAGACACACATTTGCCCGATCTCATAAGTCTACTTTTTCCTCATTTTTGCAAAATGTGAAAAGTAGGCTAAAAATGAGATGGTGTGTGTCTGTCTTTCTATCTGTCTGTCTGTCTGTCTGTGTGTTACTCAATAACGCAAGAACCACTGGTCCGATTTAAATGAAATTTTGCATGGATGTAGCTAATTTAGCATGTTTACATATAGGATACTCTTAATTTCGATATTTTGCACTATTAGAAAATGGCGACCATTTTAGTGACGTCACTACACCCTTTTGTTTCAAAATTTCATATTTCCATATGAAATAAAAAGAGAACGCTAAGAAATAGCAAACTTTTGATGCCACATTCGAGCTTCAAAATTTAATTTCCTATCCGAAAGGTCCGTATCACGTTTCGTGTATCTCCAACGGTTAGCGAGTAAAACCCACATATGTGACGTCACTACACCCTTTGGTTTCAAAATTTCATATTTCCATTTCAAATAAAAAGAGAACGCTAAAAAATATCAAACTTTTGATGCATACACGAGATTTAACATTTAATTTTCTATCCAAAAGGTCCTTATCACTTTTCGTGATTCTCCAACAGTTAGCGAGTAAAAGCTAAATTTGTGCAATAAAACACGGTCAACACGAAGCGGTGCAGTATACTGTATCTCTACATACATAAAAATTAAAGTTTGTATGGTTTTTTCGCAATTTCTAAGGAAATTTGAGTTATTTACGCGTTTCAGACTGTTTTATTATGGATGCGCGCGAAAATAAAATTTTGGTCTGTCTGTTTGTTTGTTTGTTTGTTTGTTTGTTTGTTTGTTTGTCTGTGGACAACTTTGTTCCCTTATAACTCGAGAATGGCTGGGTGTATCAACGTAAAATTTGGTACAGATATCCATCAGGGGCACGACACTAATCATTGATGTAACCCTTCTCCGTACCTCTCATAAAAGAGGGCCTACCCCCTTAAAATACATACTGAAAGAGGAGTAGAAGGACGAGACAAAGATCATTTTCAGCCCCTCAATGTTAGAGACAAACCTCGGGGGCCCTAAAGGGTCCCCGAAATCCACATTTTAAAGCCCTAAAACCAACCATTTTTGAGATATTCCCAGAAAATTAATTTCATTTAATAAACTAATGAACGCATACAAACCGGTAACCATGGCAACAGATTCTCAGAGGTCCATCTATTGCTGTAAGACGCAATGCAATACCATTAATTACATTGGTGTGAAAGTTTGCAAACGGCTAGAAGGTTATCACGGAACCAAATTAAGCTGTAAAATTCATCAATACGTATAATGCGCTTAAGGAGGTCAAGGGGTACACTAGAATTTTTTCACGCGATTTACACCAGCGGGTGTGGTACGGCAGGTCTATTATATTCCTATCCCTATATTATATTATTATTATTAGTATTATATTATGGCGTACAACGAGGAGACAAAGCCCCTCGGGGCCAGAAACAAAACTTGGGGGCCTCGAAAACTACATTATAAGGCTCTAAAACCAACAGTATCTGAAATATTCCCAGAAAACTAATTTAATTTAATTTAACAAACTAATGAAGGAATGGAAATCGGTAACCATGACAACATTATCTCAACGGGTGGCATCCAACTTTCCATCTATTTCTGTAAGAAGCAATATCACTCCATTTATACCTTTCCACGGTGGGTGAGTGGATAGCGTGTCGGTCTACTAACCCCAAGATTGCAGGTTCACTCCTGGCCGTGGTACAGGCCGGACGTTTATTTTAGACGAATGAAAAATCGTAATGGAAGCCTTGAGGCGAGTTACTACAGTACCTGTGTTGTTATCAGCTGCCCAAACCGCTCCGATAATTGATAAAGCTGTTTCACACTATTGCTGAAGTATAGTCACTGGCAAATATAATGACGTTCTGTTCGTAACTACGTAACGTGTACTTCCGTGTCACACAATACTTCGACGTGGACTGTACTGTCTACTGAAGCCTGGAATTCCATTACATCAGATTGGTGGTGACAAATGTGAAGTGATAGGGTGAGAGAATGACTGTGTACAGGCTCACCCGCAGGCTTCAAGGTCAAGAGCAATCGTCTAAAACAAACGTCCGGCCTGTACGTGATTTTTGAAAGACGGCAAAAATACGTCTCGCATGTCATACGATGTTGGCATGTCAAAGAACCCATTTGAATTCAGTAGGCCGTGTTCATAATGGCAAAATTAACCTCAGGAGTTTCCGCCAACACAAAGTTCCTCATTTCTCTACTAGAAAGCGCTATAGTGTTCAAGGAGCTTAGATATCTACCCTCCTTGACTTTCTTAGTGATTCAAGGAACAACGAAATTTCGACATGCAAGCTACCCTCTGGGTGTCAAATTACGAAGCTTGCACCCGGCACCCGAGGCCATACGATATTATTATTAGGCTACTCCATTTATTACATTTCTGTGAAAGTTTGCAAATGGCTATAAGGTTATCACGGAACCAACGTAGACTGTATAATTCGTCAGTGCAATTAAGGGAGTCAAGGGGTAACCTAGAATTTTTTTCATGCAATTTCACGTGCGACATATAGTACAGAAAGTCTATTATATCTACAAACAGCAGCATTATTTTCAAAAATTCCTGAATTGAATCAGCATTTTTTGCGGCTTTTAGGAATTTGGGCCATTTGAGGCTAAAGAACCTGATTGTTCATGCACCACAAGCCATTATAATTTATGAAAGAGGTATTCCTGTGTATGGGGACCTAACACAACGTAGAGGGTCAGTTTTTATATGAGGTGTATTGCTTTCGTCTACAAGGCTTTCAAATCTAGTATTTCACGTCAGGAAGTACACGTTAGGTGAATTTAGTTTGAGAGCACATTTAATTAATCTTTTTTTTTGTCGACATACGGGTTCATCGTAGGGATGATTTTGTTTGATACGTATGGTAGTTGTACCCATATTTGGATATCTGGGTGATATGTTGTAGACAATAGAATTGTCTGTCTGTCTTTCTGTGTATCTTTATGTACGCCTATAACTCGTGTTCGGATGCTTGGTGCATCGTAAAATTAGGTATGGTAAATATGAGTCAATACACCAATCATTTATAAAACTCCTCGCCGTACTTTTCATACAGTAGAAGGGTGGATATAGAGAAAAACTTCGCAAAATACATGCTAAAATAGGCGAAATATAAAAATTATCCTAGGAGGACGATCAAGGCATATGTAGCGCTTCTCATTGTGAGGCACAAAATTCGTGAGTCTATAAGGGGTCTCCGAAAACCACATTTTAAGGCCCTTAAATTAACAGTGTGTGATATTCCCAGAAAACTAACTTCGTTCTGATAAACTTATGAAGGAATGACAAACCGCTAACCATTGCAACAGTAGCTCAATTGATAATATCTGGTGTTAATATATAACACCGTTCGAAGAACGGGTACTTCTGCTAGTTTTTAATAAATTAATAATGAACGATATTCATTTTGGTGCAACTCAATGACCGTCGACATCTTAAAACAACAAGTTCAAGCCCGTGAGGAGACTAACGTACAAGTTACCACAAGGGGAGCTCGTATCAGTCTACTTAGAGAGTGTGACTGTTCACAGCTGACATCTAGCGGCGAACCAAGTACTATCACATCAATGATCGCAGGCCATGTGTACTTCCCGCAAGACACAAATCAGCGTACTTACTGTTGAAGCAAATAAAATTGCTTCACTTATGTCGCAAACAAGCAGTTCAATCGCCTTGTTGTTCACTTTCCCCAACAGTAGGATCCTGTCACCACGAGGTGCCGGGCACATGTCTTTTGTGGGCAGCACACTGTTGCCACATGCTTCCTCTTCCTGGCTCTTTATCCTCATCCGTTGCTTTTCAGCAGGGTGAGGTGGTAGGTTTATCTGGGGAAACTCTACCCGAGGGAAGTTGAAATAAGGAAAAAGGAAGCGGGTTTCAGTATGGATATTGAACCCTTATTGATCTTCGATAAATAAGTATTCATATTTATTATTATTATTACTACGGCCCAGGCAGCACGTAAGGAAGTCGACTTGGATATTAGGGAGGCCAGCATTTCGTCACGATTGCAACAGAAGTTGAGCCAGTAGCTATTCCTGGGGGACGGCCAGAATTAGTCGAGTTCAAGGCTAAATTGTGCAACTACTGTACCAAAATTGGAGACATAAAGGAAGAATCACGAGGTCTTCTCAACGAACATACGATTGAATCAGCCAATCGCAAGAGACCAAGCCATGACCACGAGGTGGACGGCGTCAGTAGTAAAAAGCCCGCGGAAGTGTGTATCTAAGGAACCGCCGAACGGATTAATTTCCGCTCGAGTTATTTGAGACGTTGGATTTATTTGGAGAAGAATGACACTAGCTACATCTTTGTGAGACAAAAACTCTGGAAGTTTTTATCCGACTTTGCCCCACTCCACCGCCCTCGTCAGTTTCTCATAAATAGCTTGGCCTGACGCCAATTAAAGTCTATTCTTTTGGAGCTTTCAGAGGCAGACTCCACGTCAGTTCGAAGTGTGAATTTTAAAGTCTTACCTTTTGGAGCCTTGAGAGGCATACTCCACGTCATTTGGATTGTGATTTGACGCTCGAATTTATCTAAGTCATTATTCGGTGTAAAATATGATTTTTACGCTCTAAAATCAGTAAAAGCTAATTCATTTTGTGAGCTTTGAGAAACAAAAGTCGCAGCGATCGCAGTATCAAATTTTAAAGGCGGTAATACATATTATTATAAAATCAACTTTGTTGTGTGGTCTAAATATTTCACGGTAGCGCGTGATGAACAGTAACATTCATTTCAAGACGACGAGTTCAACTTTAAGAGGGAGGTATCGTATCACCCTAATTAGCGCTTACCAGAACCGAAGTCCATAGTACAGACGGAAATACCGGACGAGATAGCGACTGCTAGTGCAGCCAGGATTGTGAACTTGTTAACGAGCCAGTGGCGCGGACTCGAGATTGTATATTTTATGTATAAATTGTGTGTATGTTATGTATGTTTTTATAGTGCGTGTGTCCGATATAATTAGGGCCAGTCTTCGCTATTAATCGCAATAGGACAATTGTGGGTGAACTGAGTAGCCTGCAAGCGATTATAGATAGGCAAACATTTAATATTGAACTTTTCTGCCAAGGAGCCGAGGCCAAGATGAACAGCACGTGGTTTGAAGTTGGGATGAGCTTCAAGAAATCAGCACAGACGACTACTATGGAGAGCTAAATTGTCCATAGGGCAATGGGTTGAGGAGGATGTCCTTGGTCTACATGCAGAAGCGGTGATGTACAAAATTGGATTTATTTCAATTATGTAGTTAGATTTGGCCGGGGAACTTTGTATATAGTCATGTTTTTCTTTCTTGTTGTTTTAGAGTTTTTTTTTGTACCGACACTATGTGTTTAAATGTCCGTTGGCGCGTGGCCAAAGTGTTTGTTGATATTTTGTTTCTTTCTTGAGTCAAGTGTAATGTACGCGGCGTGCGTGCGTGATTTTATCCTTGCAATTGCGGAACCCGTTACATTCGATAAATGGTGCTTTGTTAACGTTAATATTTGAAATAGGAATGGGAGGAAATTAGTGTAAAACATTTTGCTGAACAGGTTATTATTCATGTTAGGGTAGCCGAGTGCACCAACTTAAAAGTAATTGTAGAACACTTTCGTTCTAATTTTGATAGATTTTCTTGAGTCCTTTTCAGGTGACTAGTCACGGCATAGAACGATGGCGCCAGCATGTGGATATTATTTGTGTCTTTTATTTCAGGGTCTGTCAAAACCCATACGTGTGATTCAGTGTGTGTTGATGTGTCTAGTGTGTGTTGATTCTACGTGAGGAGGGGGTAGTTGTCCTACCGCCCTTATATATTTTTGCTGCTATTGTATTTTTTAGATGGAAAGACAGAGTGCTCTTGGGAGACTGCTGATTCTTGTCCATATGGTATTCTGACACACATGTATTATTGTGCTTTGGGGCACATTTCTTCGAGGTTCGACCCATGTTCTGGGAGGTCGACGTATTTTGACACGTGGGTTGACAGACATGCAGTGTTCCACAAACCGCCCGTTTTGCCTGTGACTTATTTTGATAGGCAGTCCTTTTGTCCGACTGAACCCTGTAAGCTTTCATATAGCAAACCTGTTCATTGTGATGGTTAATTTTTAAGCCATAATTAATTGGGGAGTTCGCCATGTGTGTAACGGATTGTTGTACCTTGTATGGATAAAAATATTGTGATTAACGTAAATGTTGGCTGTTTGCCTATTGCTTTGTTGATGACTCGATTCATGTAATTTTGTGTGTCACACCCGTGTGGTGTAGTGGTAGAGTATTTGTAAATTTTGACAGCGGTCATTTGAGTATTTTTTCTATTGGTCACGTGTTAATGTACTTGTGTTGATTTGTGTGAGAAGTCCTAAGTTTTTAGGCAGTAAATGTTGCTACGGCAATTTAAGTCCAATTTCACTCGGAAATTTTGTGTTTGTTTATAGTAGATTTAGGAAGTGTCGGTTTAATTTAAGTAGTGTAGTTGTGTTCCCCCCTGTCGGTCTAGCTCTAGGAAATGCGGATTCGGTGTTTGAAGGGTCATCCCGGATGATAACGAATCACGCATTCAAAGTACACATCGTGATGCATGTAGAACGGCATACGCATTTATATGGTCACTTATATGGTCACTTATATGGTCACTTATATGGTCACTTAGATGGTCACTTTTGTATCTTTTATTTAAGGACACTTGGTCCAAGTAATTAATCTCTCCAGAGATATCGCCTAGTTTTGGCATTTTTATTAAATGGGAGTCAGTTGGGAGATTTCGTTGTTAATTGTTTACGTGTAAATATGGTGATTTGTTATTAAATTCAGTTGTTTTTAACCCTGGCTTCACTCTTTCCTGCATGTTATTTTGTTATATGTTACCCTGCAAGTTAATGAAGCGCCCTGACAGCAACTTACGAATATGACCTGTTACGCCCCGAATCTGAGTCTCATATGCTTCTTTGCAAGGGTTCATAAAACAAAAATGGCTGCCCAAGTGGGGATTGTTGTTGTTGTTGCTTCGCTGATCTCATATTTATTTAGTTGAGAAATGATGCCAGGTCAAGCGGACATGTAAATTCAGTAAATGGAGGCGATGTTGTACCGCCATGTGCATTAGTAAAATCACTGAGTTCCTAAAGTTAGAAATATTGAACAAGGTTAGAATTTGATTTGTATTTGTTATAAACTTGTTCTGGCGCCCACATTAACATTAGAAATTTGCATTATTAATGAACTCAGTCAAGCAGGAAGATGTTGCCTTATATTTGACATTTAATTGACTTCGGTTGATTGGTGTTTCGTAAATTCTGTTGGTTAGGAATTTAAAAGCAGATCACTAGGGGTTATTTTATTGTTTGGGAATAAGTGTCATTGTATTCAGTAAATTTTGTTACTGAAATTTTCATTAAAGTAGAGCCAGTAATATTTAAATGTGTGACATATATGTGCGTATAGGGCTGAAACCTTAGCCCATAACCCTGTTTTTCTCTGAATATATTTTTGTGTGTGAAATGGCGCTTGTTGATGAGATAAAGGCATTGTTAGAACAGATGTCGATCCAAATGTCCGCGAAAACGGAAGAACAATTAGAACAGATGTCGATCCAAATGTCCGCGAAAACGGAAGAACAATTAGTGCAGATGTCCGTAAAGACGGAAGAACAATTAAAAGAACAATTAGAAGCTCAGCGTGAGCACAGTGAAAAACAATTAGAGCAGATGTCCGCGAAAACGGAAAAACAATTAATAGACTGTGAAAAACAATTACTTGATATGAGCGGTAACATTTCGGTCCAGTTAGAAGTCCAGAAATTAGACACTGACAAACAACTCAATGAACTTAACCACAAATTGTCACAACAGGCGGTAACACAAACCGAACAGTTAGGAAAAATCACAAATGATATTAACCAGAGCGTTCAAAAAGTCGAGAAACTGGCAGGCGAGGTTGCGGAAAACAACATCAGACAGTTAGGAGAAATGAAGAAATTGGAGGCAAAATTTGATAACAAATTAATACAATTTGACGAGATGGTGGCGGATAAACTCAAGCAGATAGAGGCAGCATGTGTCAGTAACACCGCGGGAGTAAAGAAGACCCAAGAGAAACTACAACAGCAAATTAATTCGGTAGATAACAACGTGCTGGAATTAATAAAGGAAATAGATAAAGTCGAAGTTAAGGCTGAAACTGAGCGGATACACTTGCGGGAAAATTTAGAGGAGCAATTAGGCAGAACACAAGAGATCATAAGGAAAGAGATGGAAGGCCAGCTAATAAACACACGAGAGGTCATAAGACAAGAAGTAGGGGAGCAGCTCGTCAAAACTCAAGATAATTTGGAAGGTCAGCTAATCAAAACACAAGAGGTCATAAGAGAAGAGGTGGGGGAACAACTAGTGAAAACGCAGGAACAGATACGTGAAGAGCTAGAGAAAAACCAAGAAAGGAACGAGGAGAAAATAAATAGCTTAAAAAGTAGGATCCGGCGAGATTGGGACCAGCAGGCTCAGGCGAATAAGGAAGACAGGCTGGCAGTTTTAAAGCGAATGCAGGCACTGGAGGAAAATATGAAGTCGAAATTGCAGGAACAATCAGAACTAATCATAAAAAAACGAGATCAGATCGTTAGAAAATGCGACATTATTTTCAAATGAAAATATACAGGAAAAACAAACAAGTATTGGAAGTCCGGCAGGTTCGAAGTTGGCTGAGGACACGAGTCGGGGTCAAAGTCCCAGACTAACGACTAATGCATTCCAGCAGTACAGGGGGGAGACTTCAACTCCGCAACCGAACTTGGCACCAGCCCAAGTCATCCAAGTCATTCGGGGTAATGATTTTAAGCCCGATAAGTTCAAAGAAAATTCAGGAACCACTCCCAAAGCATTCTTACGGCAATTAACGGATTACTTTAATGACCAACACATCGGCCCAGAGAAACAATTAAGACTGGTGGAGAAATTTTTAGAAGGACCTAGCCTGACCTGGTTCTTAAGTTTCAAGTACACATTTACAGACATGGATCAATTCCGCGAGGCGTTTTTGAAGAAGTTTTGGAGTCCTTCGTTACAACAGGGGTTAAGAATGGACCTGTACACACGCAAATACCATAGTACCCATCCAACCCGTTTTTCAGAATTCTTTAGTCAGCAATTGGTAAAATTCAGGGATTTTGATGACCCGCCTAGCGAGCCGAATATGGTTCTAACCATCGGAAAACAACTCCCAATGCATATCCAACAATTGCTAGTCGCAGGAAACATTCAGACCGCAGTCCAAGCAGAAGAATTACTCAGACACTTAGATGAGACGAGTATGGTGAGCCCACAGACAGGAAGAAGGAATTTGGAATGTGTAAACACGGCAGAGGTAGTTCAGGGACTCCAAAATAACCACGGCCAGGGAAACCAAAGTAAGACACAGTCCACAGGGACACAGTTCACGCCAAGAAGACAAGATTTTGACGGCCGAAACCAGTTCCATCACAACAATCATAACTATCAGAATAACCGCGGGAGATATCATCAGAATAACCAACATCAAAATAATCAGTGGACGTACCAGCGGGAGTACACGAATTGGAGGGGAAATCAGAGACAAGGTAGACCCTACCAAAGAAATGGAGATGGTAGATGGAGTAACGGCAGGGACTATCGCCAAGAAAACAGAGGAGAATATAGGAATAACTGGGACGAGCGATATATTGAATCCCGTAAATACCTGGATCAATTAAGTAATGAAGAAGCGGAGAAGGAAAAGTGGGGGCGTGCCATGGCGAACAGACAGAGCCCAGACAATCATCAAGGAGAGGGGGCAGAGAGTTTACTGAGGCAACAGGAGCGACAGAATGATAACCGGCGAAACACATCTAATGGGGCCCGGGATAAAAAAAAAACCCAAATGAATTGAAAGGAGATAGGCTAGAAACGGAGATCGCCAGGGAGCAAGAAGAGATGATAGTGGCCAACATAGAAGAGTGGGTAGCATTCCCAGACGACTGCCTGGAGGAAGTGGTGAAGAACCGTGAAAACGTTATTAGACAGCTACCAATTATTTACGCGCATATTGGAGGTATGAGGGTGAGATGTTTGATTGATACAGGTAGCCAGGTGAGCTTGGTCACTGAAATTTTGATAAAAGAAATAGCAAGAAAACAGACTGTTCCTATTATGCCGGTACCGCTAATGAAAGTCAGAGGTGTCATTCCTGACAAAACTATGAATTGTAAACAGCAAGCATTTCTAGATCTGGAAATATTGAACCATACTTTTTCACAAACATTCATCGTTATTCCAAAGATGAACTACAATATAATTTTAGGAGCCAACTTCATCTGCGATTTTCATGCTGTAATTGATTTACATAACAACACTGTAAGCTTCAAACAAGTAGAAGGATTGGATCATGTGGGTTTAAATATGGGAGAGAATCCGCTGGAGAGAGAGGCCAATACTTGGGTTGTTGAGGAATGCACTAATGAGGCCGGAGATAAGATCTTGAGGGGAGAGCAAGTTAACCAGACAGCAGTGCTAGAAATGGACAGCCGAGATATTTCGCAGGAACTTTGGGTGCATTTGGCGGAAGAAGAAATGGGCGGAACCAAATTCGAAATTCTACTTCAGGAGCGACTTAAGGAAGCCATCGTAGGGGAATCTGATAGAAGAAGACTGGAAGAAATCTTAAGATTACATAAAGAAGCTTATGACACCGTACCTGGGAAAGTTTTGAATTTTCAATACGCTATGCAGGTGACAGATTGGACCCCATTTAAAAGTAAATTGTACCCGATCCCAGAGAAGCATTTTTCTCAGGTGAAGGACATTATTACTAACTTGTTAGATTCTGGTATGATAAGGAAAGCTGCAACTCCTTACCTGAACGCAATATTGGCTGTGACCAAGCCAAACGGATCAATTAGGCTATGCCTAGACGCACGAGTTTTAAATAGTAAATTGCTAGTTGAGCACGACCAAGCACCGAGGATCAAAGATGTTTTGAAAGGCTTCCGTGGGAAGAAGATATACTCAAGTGTTGATTTGACGAATAGTTTCCACCATCTTGAACTCGAAGAAAAATCTCAACTGTTGACGGGATTTTTATTCGACAATCAAAGTTATATCTGGTGTCGAATGCCCTTTGGCGTGAAAACTGCGGGATGTGCACTCATTAGAGCACTCGACAGAAATCTGACTGAGGAGGTCAAGAACTTCACCACGAGATATGTTGATGACATATTAATCGCTTCTGAGACAATGGAAGAACACTTGATAAATTTAAATAAACTGTTGGACAACCTGAGAACCATGAACTTCAAGATCAACTTAAAAAAGTCACATTTTTGCCAGAGCGAAATTTTATATTTGGGACATATAATTGATGTCGAGGGCGTGCGGCCTAATCCAGCCAAGATTGATGCTATTAAGAAATTTCCCACACCTACCAAAGTAAAACATGTTAGAGCATTTTTGGGAGTGACTGGTTTCTTCAAAGAAAATTGCCCTGGTTACACAGAAACAGTAGCGCCTATGCAGGAGATGTTGAAGAAAGCGAATCGATGGTCGTGGAACGAGGAGTGCGACAGGTCTTTTAAAGCAACGAAGGATTTATTGGAAAACTGTGTGAAACTTGGATATCCGGATTTTGAGAAACAATTTATCATCCAAGCGGATGCTTCGTTAATTGGGATTGGTGCTATGCTGTACCAAGAGGACGCTGAAGAACCCAAGAAGAAATCTTATTTGGCATTTACGAGTCGTAAATTACGGAAACATGAGAGAAACTACACAGTCACGGAACTTGAGCTACTAGCAATTCTATATTCTCTCCAACAGTGGCGCAAGATGATCTATGGTTATTCCATCATTGTTAGAACCGACCACCATGCACTGACATTTTTATTTAAGACGACAATAGCAAGTGAGAGAGTAACGCGCTGGTCCATCTACATACAGCAGTTTGACATCACAATAGAGCATTGTCCTGGGAAATTGAACGTCATACCAGATGCCTTGAGTAGAAACCCTGAGGACGGAAACGAAGTAACAGCGGAAGTTCACAATATTACCTTGACACCTAAGGCTCGTGAGTTTTTGGCAAGATTGAAGGATATTCGGAAGGAGCAAGAAGGTGACCCATGGATGATGATGATGATAAAATTCTATAGGAAGGAGTTACAACCAAATTCACCAGAGTACCGGGAAGCCAGTGCTAAACAAGCGAGATTTCACTACTTGAATAACTTGTTACATAAGTACGTGGATGAGCATCATACTAAACTGCGGATCTTAGTTCCAGCATCACTACAGAGGGGATTAACTTGGCATGTTCACGAGAGCCTAGCACATATCGGCACGGATAAGACTGAAGCTACGATAGGGGAGACCTTTACTTGGCCCAAGATGAGATTCACCATTGTTGAAGTAATTAGGACGTGTGACGCTTGTCAGCGCACAAAGCCGAACAACTTTATTCTGAAACAACCTCCAATACCACTATTACCGCAGAAACCATGCGAGATGCTCGCAATTGATTGCTTTGGTCCTTTAGTAAAAGGAAAGCGTGGATGCCGACACCTCTTGGTGTGTATCGATGTATTTTCGAAGATGGTCGTGCTATGTCCTATCCAGAAGACGACATCAAGACAAGTCCTCAGTAGAATTAAGAACAAAGTCATTCCGATGCTTGGGAAGCCGGAATCCATTCTATCAGATCACGGTACCTATTTCACAAGCAATGTTTTTAGGCAAGGTTTGGAGAGCCTAGGAATAAAACACATATTTTCAAGTATTCGTCATCCTTGTGGAAATCCGAGCGAAAGAACAATTCGCTGTGTCGCTAAATACTACAGAGTAATGATTCCTAACGAACACAATAAATGGGTAGACAAAATAGGGGAAATTGAGATGTGCATTAACACTACTAAGCACGAGTCGACGGGTCAAGTCCCACTGATTGTACACCACAACAGATTGCCAGAAAGAACTTGGGATAAGATCATTCCTTGCCCAAGGGATCCATTATTAGCGCATGATTTGCGAATCCAGCGAACGAGGGAGCACATGAGGAACCAAGCGGACCGAAGGCTGAGACGGTACCGAGGAAAGAAGTTTCACCGAGAGTTACAAGAACAAGAATTAGTGCTGGTTCGTAGACCACCGATCTCCGACCCTAAGAACAAAGTCTTCGCCAAGTTCTGTCCAAGGTTCATTGGTCCGTTCCGGGTAATTAAGAATCTGGGTAACAATGCCTACAGATTAGAAGAAGTGAGCACTGGTGCAAAATCTGTTTTTAATAGTGCCAATTTGAAACCGTACTACAGAAGGGAACCATTTGATGATTAGGAGAGATGATGTGTGCAGGATCTGTATTGCAAAAATTTTCTTTGAGAAACAAACACTCAAATCCACGGGGAGCGCCTGAGTACGCACTTTGTTTGTAAACAACGAGCAGCTGAGACGACGGGAGTGGCAACTACTTGAGGAGAGGGGGGAGACCTAGTGAAAATATGAATGACATTCCAGCGAGAAGGGAGCACACTAATTGAGTCAGAGGAGCATACACTCGAGCAGCTGAGTGAGATTTAAAGAGATGTGTTGTTACTACAGTGGATTTTGTTTTTGAAATCCAAACCAATAAATTGTTTCGAATTTCAAAACCTTGCTGAGGATAAATGAACCCTTATTGATCTTCGATAAATAAGTATTCATATTTATTATTATTATTACTACGGCCCAGGCAGCACGTAAGGAAGTCGACTTGGATATTAGGGAGGCCAGCATTTCGTCACGATTGCAACAGAAGTTGAGCCAGTAGCTATTCCTGGGGGACGGCCAGAATTAGTCGAGTTCAAGGCTAAATTGTGCAACTACTGTACCAAAATTGGAGACATAAAGGAAGAATCACGAGGTCTTCTCAACGAACATACGATTGAATCAGCCAATCGCAAGAGACCAAGCCATGACCACGAGGTGGACGGCGTCAGTAGTAAAAAGCCCGCGGAAGTGTGTATCTAAGGAACCGCCGAACGGATTAATTTCCGCTCGAGTTATTTGAGACGTTGGATTTATTTGGAGAAGAATGACACTAGCTACATCTTTGTGAGACAAAAACTCTGGAAGTTTTTATCCGACTTTGCCCCACTCCACCGCCCTCGTCAGTTTCTCATAAATAGCTTGGCCTGACGCCAATTAAAGTCTATTCTTTTGGATCTTTCAGAGGCAGACTCCACGTCAGTTCGAAGTGTGAATTTTAAAGTCTTACCTTTTGGAGCCTTGAGAGGCATACTCCACGTCATTTGGATTGTGATTTGACGCTCGAATTTATCTAAGTCATTATTCGGTGTAAAATATGATTTTTACGCTCTAAAATCAGTAAAAGCTAATTCATTTTGTGAGCTTTGAGAAACAAAAGTCGCAGCGATCGCAGTATCAAATTTTAAAGGCGGTAATACATATTATTATAAAATCAACTTTGTTGTGTGGTCTAAATATTTCACGGTAGCGCGTGATGAACAGTAACATTCATTTCAAGACGACGAGTTCAACTTTAAGAGGGAGGTATCGTATCACCCTAATTAGCGCTTACCAGAACCGAAGTCCATAGTACAGACGGAAATACCGGACGAGATAGCGACTGCTAGTGCAGCCAGGATTGTGAACTTGTTAACGAGCCAGTGGCGCGGACTCGAGATTGTATATTTTATGTATAAATTGTGTGTATGTTATGTATGTTTTTATAGTGCGTGTGTCCGATATAATTAGGGCCAGTCTTCGCTATTAATCGCAATAGGACAATTGTGGGTGAACTGAGTAGCCTGCAAGCGATTATAGATAGGCAAACATTTAATATTGAACTTTTCTGCCAAGGAGCCGAGGCCAAGATGAACAGCACGTGGTTTGAAGTTGGGATGAGCTTCAAGAAATCAGCACAGACGACTACTATGGAGAGCTAAATTGTCCATAGGGCAATGGGTTGAGGAGGATGTCCTTGGTCTACATGCAGAAGCGGTGATGTACAAAATTGGATTTATTTCAATTATGTAGTTAGATTTGGCCGGGGAACTTTGTATATAGTCATGTTTTTCTTTCTTGTTGTTTTAGAGTTTTTTTTGTACCGACACTATGTGTTTAAATGTCCGTTGGCGCGTGGCCAAAGTGTTTGTTGATATTTTGTTTCTTTCTTGAGTCAAGTGTAATGTACGCGGCGTGCGTGCGTGATTTTATCCTTGCAATTGCGGAACCCGTTACATTCGATAAATGGTGCTTTGTTAACGTTAATATTTGAAATAGGAATGGGAGGAAATTAGTGTAAAACATTTTGCTGAACAGGTTATTATTCATGTTAGGGTAGCCGAGTGCACCAACTTAAAAGTAATTGTAGAACACTTTCGTTCTAATTTTGATAGATTTTCTTGAGTCCTTTTCAGGTGACTAGTCACGGCATAGAACGATGGCGCCAGCATGTGGATATTATTTGTGTCTTTTATTTCAGGGTCTGTCAAAACCCATACGTGTGATTCAGTGTGTGTTGATGTGTCTAGTGTGTGTTGATTCTACGTGAGGAGGGGGTAGTTGTCCTACCGCCCTTATATATTTTTGCTGCTATTGTATTTTTTAGATGGAAAGACAGAGTGCTCTTGGGAGACTGCTGATTCTTGTCCATATGGTATTCTGACACACATGTATTATTGTGCTTTGGGGCACATTTCTTCGAGGTTCGACCCATGTTCTGGGAGGTCGACGTATTTTGACACGTGGGTTGACAGACATGCAGTGTTCCACAAACCGCCCGTTTTGCCTGTGACTTATTTTGATAGGCAGTCCTTTTGTCCGACTGAACCCTGTAAGCTTTCATATAGCAAACCTGTTCATTGTGATGGTTAATTTTTAAGCCATAATTAATTGGGGAGTTCGCCATGTGTGTAACGGATTGTTGTACCTTGTATGGATAAAAATATTGTGATTAACGTAAATGTTGGCTGTTTGCCTATTGCTTTGTTGATGACTCGATTCATGTAATTTTGTGTGTCACACCCGTGTGGTGTAGTGGTAGAGTATTTGTAAATTTTGACAGCGGTCATTTGAGTATTTTTTCTATTGGTCACGTGTTAATGTACTTGTGTTGATTTGTGTGAGAAGTCCTAAGTTTTTAGGCAGTAAATGTTGCTACGGCAATTTAAGTCCAATTTCACTCGGAAATTTTGTGTTTGTTTATAGTAGATTTAGGAAGTGTCGGTTTAATTTAAGTAGTGTAGTTGTGTTCCCCCCTGTCGGTCTAGCTCTAGGAAATGCGGATTCGGTGTTTGAAGGGTCATCCCGGATGATAACGAATCACGCATTCAAAGTACACATCGTGATGCATGTAGAACGGCATACGCATTTATATGGTCACTTATATGGTCACTTATATGGTCACTTATATGGTCACTTAGATGGTCACTTTTGTATCTTTTATTTAAGGACACTTGGTCCAAGTAATTAATCTCTCCAGAGATATCGCCTAGTTTTGGCATTTTTATTAAATGGGAGTCAGTTGGGAGATTTCGTTGTTAATTGTTTACGTGTAAATATGGTGATTTGTTATTAAATTCAGTTGTTTTTAACCCTGGCTTCACTCTTTCCTGCATGTTATTTTGTTATATGTTACCCTGCAAGTTAATGAAGCGCCCTGACAGCAACTTACGAATATGACCTGTTACGCCCCGAATCTGAGTCTCATATGCTTCTTTGCAAGGGTTCAATATATAGGACGGAAATTCAATAACAAACATAAAGTTAAACGAAAGTAAGTATTCAACCACCGTTTCCACCTCACAATGTCTGTAAAACACCTATCGTGGGTATGGACCTGGACACAGCTAACGGGAAATGCGGCTGTTGCTTGGGTATTTGCAAGCAAGCGACGATCGTACCTTCCCTCCCAAGCCTACATTTTACTACTATGGGGAAGGGTAGTAGTCTGGCAGAACAAGGTGTGTTAAGGAACACAGATTTAAAGTTTCTCCTTTCAAAGGAGTTAGGTTTAACCAAATGTTTTGTGAGACTGAAATAATTCGAATTCGCCGTGATAATTTTAGTACTGTAGGATTTCCAGCGAATAACAGAGTGCTCCAAGGAAGGGTAGCGATAACGCAGTAACAATTCTTTTTTGAATAATTTCTTTGTTTTCTTAAAAAGATCTTAAGCCTATAGGAAGAATCAGGGAAGATAAGGTCCTGCCCGACCGTTATTTTGCGTAGAAAAATGAAGCGAAAAAGAAATATGGTTTTATTTTACAATAAAAAGGAGTTGACGTAACAAACCATATAAAGTTGATTTAGTTTTAAATTAATAACAATAAGTAGTTTTAACATACAACGGTCTAAGACTTAATGCTAACAAATTGGAAAATATTTGACAATGTTAAATGAGACGCAAGTTTAAAACTTTCTCCGAGCACCAAATCTGAATAAGATTTTAAAAGTTGTGCTAAAAATTGAAAACTTTAACGATTATAACGAAGATTAAAAATAATTAAAGCTTTAGTAATTATATCAGGTACAAGGTGAGCACTTTTGAATTCCTATTGGAAATCTTAAAGGCTATGAAAAATTACAACCAAGAAAAGAGAAAATAAAGAACAAGTTTCTAAAACTTCATATATTTATACAGTAATTGCGACCGTGATATATCAAAATAGGACAGGTCACTATTTGTGAAGCCTGAAGAAAAAAATATTAGTTGACTCAATTATGAGTAGAAAAAAAAAAGAATTCCCCCATTTAAAAAGGGAAAAGAATTAGAATGTGGACATGCCACAGATTTACACAGAAGTTAATTCGTGAAATGCGAAACAAAATTGGGAGGGCACTTGTTATCAAATGACACCTCGTTGAAAGAGACCTAAATTTATAATTTAATTATATTATGTTAGTAAGGTATTTGGGAGGAGGAAAATAGGAGGTTTAAGAAAATGTATTGGCCATATTTATTGTTCTCGTTCGAACGCGACACGGATGGTGGTTGAACGGGCACTGTTTTGCACTATAGTCAGTTAAAAAGTTCACTATTGCAGCACGGAAAGTTCATGAGGAGAAAAGTTATTGCAGTTATGTAAATCACTAGTTGAATTTTAGCTTTAGATTGTTTATTGCGTTGTGACGTTTATAGGTTGTAGTTGAATGCGGTGGAAAATGTCCCACGAAGGACGACAAATTATGTGTTGATCAGCGGTTTTTATAAAGAAAATTCCTTAGTTAGGAAAAGTATTCCCATATTTGAGTGGAAAATACTCGAAGGTTTAGCTTGTAGATAGATCGTTTGCCATGGAAAATTCCAGAAGAATGATGACTGTAGAGTTGGGCAAGAAAAATCCCTCGGCGGAAAGCTAATTTTTATAGACAGTGGGTATTTTGAAAATATCCCTCGGTGTGAGTTAGTATCTCAGATAATTTGTACAAGAAGTACTGTTTCATTTTAGAGAAATAGCTGGTGTAGCCATAACTTGATCAGGAAGATCTTTTGAAGGCAGCTATTTCTGAACATTTAGCGATTCCACACACTGTCTATAAAATTGGATTAAAAAGCTATAAGTTATTTAAAATATGGTGAAGACCATTAAAGTTTGTACTTAGCTCATTTTGTTGAAAGGCGATGGTTCCTCGGTGACGGTTGATTTTAAAGTTCAAACATGGCGTCTGATTTAAAAAGTTTGTCTCTCGAGTAGAGGAGACGAGCTCGTGTAGAGCTTCAACAGTATGTGTTGACGTCGGACACAGAAGTAAGAGCCGCTCGAAGAAGCACGGAGGAACAAGAAAGGGGGAGGGTGGGGGAAAGGGACAGAGGAACATACATAAAGATTACAAACTTAACAAAAATAAAATCTCTTCTAAGATGTTAATTTTCTTGATGAAGTGTCTTCAAGGAGTTGCTAGCAAGCGCCAATGACGAAGCCTGGTGGATGGGAATGGTGAAGAAGTCCTCTTGAGCATGGAGATGTTAGCTAGCGATAACGACGACATCTGGAGGCTTGATTGGTATGAAAGTCCTCTTGAGAGTGGAAATATCGAGGAACTTTAGAGGTTAGCTGCAAGATGCCGCTAGGTTGATCATGGAAGGTATTTATCTTGAACAGACTTACAAACTAAGTAAGCAAAGTGCACTAATAAACCAAAACGTAAAGAATCCCTATTGGCGTTTGCCAACTAGGAAGGAAGAATTAAAGCAAAGAGCAGCGAAAGCTAACTCTGTCTTACCGTGCATTCCAGAGAATACACCATGAGGTGACAGAGGGCTATGGGAGTTTCCTAGACTTGGGGCACAATAATGCTGTGACGAGCCGGGGATACGGCCGTGAAAGTAGGAAGTGGTTGAGGTTTGGAGGGGTTTTAAAGTGTACCGGTAGCAAGGAGTACCGGTAGAGGGCAGATAAGTTCATAGATAGCATATTTACCAAACCTCAGCAATTTTCAACCAAAATAATGTACGGTACTTCGCTCTGAACATTCCGCTCTTTATTAATGCAGTATATAGCTCAAACTCATTGCAATACAATCCAACATGTACAAAGGACTCCAGACCAAGATGTATGTTAAAACATCTCAGTGGCTTCTACACTAAAATAATTATAGCCACGAAGATGTTTGAAATATTTTAAGTCCTTGACTTATTCCTAGTCATACAATACAGTATTATGGAGATTCTCTTCTATTCATTGTCAGGCGGCTTCGGTGCGTAGTTGGTCGCATGCTGAGTTTCTTTGCCCAAGGTCGCGGGTTCAAACCCGGCCAAAGTCGTCGGATTCTTTAACAGTGTTAAAAATCCCTCAGTATGCCTTTCTTCGTAGGGGAAGTAAAGCCGGTGGTCCCATGTCATAGATTTGTGGCATATAAAAGGTCCTTCCACTAATTACACTTGTGTGAAGCTATAGGATAGATTTGACTAACGCTCTTAAGTTCCAACGTTCGTTGCGTCGGAAGAATCTTTTACATGCCATAAATCTATGACATGGGACTGCCGGCTTTACTTGAATTAAAAACAGATAACACACGTTAATACAGCCATCACTATTAACACCAGTTAACAGCCAGATTCTTCACACACCCAAAGTACACGTAGCTACATGACCGCGTTGTCGCAGCCCTTAAACTGAGAAACCAACCAACTATTCCTTGCCAAGTGAATCAAGTTTGGAAGATTTCTGAAGGTAATATATGAATGTTGAGTAGTCAGTCCCCTCCTCCTCTCCCAGCATGGGAAACATGAACTGAAATTTCCAAACTAGTTCCCGATTTCGGTTCATCGGCATGAATCACGAAGACGAGATACATTCGTGGTTCACAACTGGTGGAAACCGTAGATAAAACGGACGGTGGGGGAGAAATACGCGAATATTTTTCCCCCCAAATTTTTGTTCTAAAAATCAGGGAGGGAAAATGACACTATTGGAATAAGGCTCATGCTCATGTTGCAGCTATGTCATCGTGGAGAACTTGCGCTACATGCTGTCGGCTCACAAGCCCACTGATCCCATCTATTTCGGTTGCCGCCTCAAGCCACAAGTAAAGCAAGGGTTCATGAGTGGAGGTGCAGGTTATGTCTTGAGCAGAGAAGCCGTTCGACTTTTGGTGGAGGATGGGTTATCGGACACGAAGAAGTGCCGTCCTGATCATGGCGGCGCCGAGGATGTAGAAATAGGTGAGTGTTTCTGACTAAACCAGTTATTTCACAAAGTTTGTTTGCTGACTCAAGATAGTCACTAACATGGCTCTTGGCTGTCACGACGGAGCTTCAGGGTCGATTATCAACTGTGCCATAAAGGCTGGAACGAGGCTTCATTCACCTTAAAGTAGGTTCGATTCCAACATCAGCCATCTTAGAAGTAGGGGCAGATGACCATGCTGTTCTGCCCTTTAAAACAACACTATAATCCTACAAGCGGGTTTCTGTTGTTTCCCCACTTCTACTGGAGGCAAATGCTGGGATGGTACCTAAATTGCTTTCAAGCCATTCTGTGTGCTAAGCTTGAAGTCTGTCAGCTCTTTTCTGATGAATGTTTACTATATATTTGTAGCACCTGCACATTTACCAGAATGGCCGCATGTTACCAATGGTTCAACAAAAATTGTTAAAAATGTTAAAAATATTTATGCAGTAAAATGTGATTTTAGAACTCATTATAATAAAGTCTGTCCTACTTGTTCCTGTGTCCTAGTTCCAGGTTTATTAAAACACTTTTTGAATGGTTTGCAAGTAAGCTGTCGGCAAACCTTGTGTTCAAGAACATAAACTTGCACGGCAAACATATAAGAAGCACGGCGCAAGCACCCCAAGGAAGGAAGAAAGCTATTTTAATATCTACAAGGTTGTAAGACTGAGAAGTGAGATTCCCAAACACATCCTTTCTTGTCTTGTAGATTTGACCTTGAGGACCTGATGATGCTCACTTCATGAGTGAAACATATCATCCTGTATTTTCTCCCTCCTTCTTCTTCTTCAAGTACCGTGCTCGATCCCCCGAACGTTGGCGATCATCATGCAAAAGGCGCGTCCACCCACCGCAAGCCGGAACAATTCTTCAACAGATCGAATCCGTGACCACTCCTTGATATTCTGAAGCCAGGACATATGTCTTCTGCCACGTCCTAGTCTGCCATCTGTTTTGCCTTGTGGTATTAGTCGAACAACTGATATGTTTGGCCTCTAAGTACATGACCCAAATAGGCATTTTTATCGATACTTCATGGTAGACAAAAGCTGAAGATCACACTGTGCTCTTCTGAGGACATCTCTGTTAGTAACTCTATCAGTCCAAGGTATTTTAAGCATTTGTCTAAGATTCCACATTTCGAAGGCCTCTAATCGTTTCATGGTGTTGACTTTCAAAGTCCAAACCACCTCACTGTACAAGAGTATCGACCAGAATAGGTTCGAGCCAATCTTTGTCGGAGCTTCAGACTTAAGTTGTCATTGTTGAAGCACGAGGCCATTCTCCTATAAACACTGCGTCACATTTCAATGCGACTTCTGATTTCAGTCGTCAGTGATGATACTCCCTAGATATTTAAAATGGTGAACACGCTAGACTGGAAGAACTCTGATGTTCAAAGCAGCCTGGTCATGAGTTCGACGACTAAAAACCATTGTCTCATTAACATTAATTTGAAGCCCAAATTTACAGATGTCGTGCTGATTGTTTAGTAATTAGTAATTAATTGATTATTAATTGCTGAAGGCCTCCAAGGTTATCACAAAAGATCAGTGTGTAATTACTCATCACTAGGGCTCGGATTCGAGCATCATTGCATATTTTTCCCTGAATAGTATACATTGAAAGAAGCTTTTCGGTGGTATTTTCACCTCTCTGGGACCAACAGAATTGAAATTTATCGAGCATATAAATGCATAAAACCGCGGCTTACAGAATAGAAGCATATAAATGCATATTCTTTTGGTTTTCGTCTAAACAGTTTGTTTTTCTTCGAATGCCCCCCCGAATTCGGGCCCTGACCATCCTTAAGGTTCGAAAACAGAAATAATTAATGAAAAGCCTATCTGGTGCGAATACTAGAACCGCAAGTTTTTAAACTTTAGTGAGGTCATTCACACACCCTAATTGGCCTCTGCCGGATAAGAATGCGACTCGTCAGATAAGCTCTCGAAGCCCCAAGCATCCTTTCACTTTGGAATGGGGTTGTGACGTACGGTATTTTAGTGGTGTGCCTATTATGGGAACCAGTATTGTTTAGGTGGCTTTTCCCATGAAGTGGTGGAAGATCCGACCCGGTCAAGTGAAGTTTCTGCATTCTACTCTCAGTTTGTAATCGTATCCGTACGTACCTAACGAGTTCTTGGGAATTCTAAGTACGCGATGCCTTAAGTTAAGGAATCTCTGAGTGTTTTACATGGGCCTTCATGAGCATCATTCATGAGGCCATCCTAAAGTTGGAATCGCGAGGGATGGAGTTGGTTGAAGTGGTCGCTACAATACAAGGAGTCATCCAAGAAGCCGACTCGTGGTCTGGAGAGATTGGGAAAACCGTGAAACAAAAGTTTGAGTTCGTGCTGGCCCAAAATCCCGGTTGGAGTGCAGCGTTGGACTTGGAGAGGATGCTGCGTGGCGAGTCTGCATCGTCCGAGGATTTTCCGAACTACTCTGCACAAAAAAACAGCATCATTCGGTATTTACCTCTCGTGTCAGTTGACGTCAAAAATTCGTTCTCGTCATTGAAACTTTTATTGACTGATTTAGGAAAAATCATTCAAAACTGAAAACATAGAAAAAATTCTTGTTGTACAGACCAATGCAGATCTACTTCATCGACTCGTCTAATTCTGAACCTTTTGTAAATGAACTTTTAAACTGTATTGTAACTTTTATAAGAAAACTTCTCATATATATACAGTACTTGAAACTTAAATGCGAGTAGGCCTATATCGCAGTGTATCATACATACAATTCGAAAATAATGTTCCTATATAAAGATATGTTATTCGTTTCACTTTCCTTTCTATAGTTTTTAGCGGTGTTTTCGAGCATGTCTGCATATTTAGCCGCATATAATGCTTTCTCGAGCATATAATAGGTATTTCGAGCATATCTATCGAGCATAAAACACATAGTTTTCGAGCATATCTGGAGATTTTATCGAGCATATCGATCCGAGCCCTACTCATCACCATATCGAATTGTATTTAGGACAACACCATTCACTCGAACTTATAAATGGTTCTTTTCTAAGGTTTTCTTGAAAATCCTATCCGAGTATAAGTTTGAACAACATGGGAGATAGTATGCAACCTTGACGATCTCCTCATTGTATATTGATGTTGGTTGATGTTGCATGTGCCACTTTGATTTTAGAAGTCTGGTTCCAGTATACATTTCTGATGATCCGAATGTCTTTACTGTGAAGTTTATTTCTTGGAGGATTTTTACTAGGTTCTCGTGTTTGACTTTATCAAATGCCTTTTCACAATCAATGAAACAAGCAAAGACATCCTTCCTTTGGTCACAACATTTCTCCCTGCTTCTTGAAAACTGTGCAAATAACTTATAACTGATGATCGCCTACGTGAACAATGAAAGTGTTTTATGCGGACGATATATTGTCTGAGATTTGTATAAACCCAGGTATATGTGATAAGATTTCGAGAGATATTTTACGTGAGCTGAGTTAGAATTATGGTGGAAAAAATGTAAAAAATATAAAGCTTTGTTCTAAAAATAAAGGAACCATTGTTTGAACCATTGCACAACGTTCTATCATGATTACTTTTAAAAATGTCGCCTACTTTGAAAAACAAAAATTTTCAACAAACATTTCAAAATATAACGAGTGGTTCATAGGAATGAGGGCGTCACCCCAAGTGATACGACACCTCATTTGTTAAAATACAACCATTGGTTCGCGAGATATTAATTATTTTAAACTACATATATTGCGGGTGGCCTATTCACTTGCCCCGGGTCTAGGATCAGCACTGCTCCCCTACTTGAACTTATGTTCATAGCCTCTATGAACATAAAACATCAGTTTGATTGCTGTAATAGATTCGTAGATATTGAGAACCGTCTAAATATTTCGGATGGTCGCCATGTTGAATTGTTATATATATAGGCCATAGAGTCATGTACCATTAAAGGAAAATTATTGCGTAGGATCATTATTCAAACTTTCACTTCGATCGCATGATTACGACACAAGAAATAAAAACTTAATTTTAAAATTCGCACAGCCGCCATCTTAAGGTTATGTAAACAAATGAACTAAATTAGATACCAGTGCATTGCAATGTGTAGAAACATTTATTGTACCAAGCTTCATTGCGTTTGGATCATTAAATCGCGAGAAAAATCTATTTAAAACTTTCAAGTTCGCTTGGCCGCCATGATCGTTTTATAGTTAACCGGTTTTTGAAAGACTCGTAGATGATCTTCCAGTAGTGCCCTTTATCACCGTGGCGTAGTCGGTAGCATGCTGAACTACTGTTCCCAAGATAGCGGGTTCAAACCCAGCCGAAGTCGTCGGATTTTTTAAGAGCGTTAAAAATCCTTCAGTATGCCTTCCTTCGGAGGGGAAGTAAAGCCGGCGGTCCCATGTAATATATTTATGGCATGTAAAAGATCCTTTCACAGACTAAACTTGTATGAAGCTAAATTGTTAGGTTAGATTTCATCGGAACGCTCTATCAATGTTCCAACGTTCACTACTAGGTGTCAGTGATATCTGGTAGCAAGAGTTGGAACTACTTGAAATTTAACGGAACTTGTAGTTCACCCTAATGGTGTCCACTGGAAGCAGCTACAGACTCAGGCGAGCTGAATATGTCTTCGGACACTCCCGGCATCAAAAGCCATACAATAAATAAATAATTAAATAAATAAATAAATAAATAAAATCTCCGTACAAAATTTCAGGGTGATACCGGTAATAGTTTCAGAGATATAGAATGCAGGTGAAATATTTCGCACGGTCGACATCTTGAGGTGATGTAAACAATTGAACGAAGTTAGATGTCGGTGCATTAAAATGTGTATGAACATATACTGTACTTAGTTTCAATGCGTTTGGTTGGTTAAATCGCGAGAATCGTCTATTTAATAGTTACAACTTCGCTTGGCCGCCATGTTGGTTTTGTGGTTACCAGGTTTCAAAAGTCACATAGGTGAACTTTTAGTAGTCCCCTTTATCACTGTACAAATTTCCAGGGTGAAATCGGTAATAGTTTCGGAGATATTGAATGCTGGTGGAATATTTCGCACAGCCACCATGTTGGATTGGTGAAACGTAACAAAATTTGAAGGGCACGGTCGGGGTCGTCCAGAATAGTGCTATGAACTTACCGTGTTTCATTGATATTGCTCCAGCCGTTTAGATTTTATTAGGGGGAAACACACACATGAATCACACACATACGCACGCACACACAGATATACACACGGACAAAAGGTGATCTCATAAGCCTATTTTTTCATAGATGAAAATAGGCTAAGAAAACACAATGTTTGCATTAAAATCAAGTGTTTGTGTTTTTAATCAATAAATATTGCCTGCAAGCTTTCAATATACGTAAATCATATAATATTGTTTATTCATACTTCTAAAATAATCCGTCAGATTTGAATAAATTGGGAGTTTTGGGCCGCCGACATGTTTCTACAGTAATGTGGCCCTTAGTCCAGACAAAGTTGCCACCACTGCTGTAAGGTATGGCATTTCTGTGTCACACTTTTCACTTTAAGGTATGGCATTTCTGTGTCACCCTTTACACTTTAAGGTATGGCAATTCTGTGTCACTCTTACACTTTAAGGTATGGTATTTCTGTGTCAGTCTTACATTTTAAGGTATGGTATTTCTGTGTCATTCTTACACTTTAAAGTATGGTATTTCTGTGTCACTCTTTACACAATAAGGTATGGCAATTCTGTGTCACTCTTACACTTTATGGTATGGCATTTCTGTGTCACTCTTACACTTTAAGGTATGGTATTTCTGTGTCACTCTTACACTCTAAGGTATGGTATTTCTGTGTCACTCTTTTCACTTTAAGGTACGGCATTTCTCTGTGTCACTCTTACACTTTAAGATATGGTATTTCTGTGTCACTCTTTTACACTTTTAAGGTATGGTATTTCTGTGTCACTCTTTTCACTTGAAGGTATGGCAATAATGTGTCACTCTTACACTTTAAGGTATGGTATTTCTGTGCCACTCTTACACTTTAAGGTATGGCATTTCTGTGTCACTCTTTACACTTTAAGGTATGGTATTTTTATGTCACTCTTTACACTTTAAGCTACATTATTTTTGTTGTTTGTTCACTCTAATGATCAGCCACCTGTGAAGAGATCCAATCTGGACTATTTGCTCCCATTAACTCTCGAGTCTGAGCAGCAAATTTTATGCAGCTGACCAGTTAGCACGGCACGCCGAAGCTTCCTCAAGATCAGGCAGTATGAGTTTGTTGTTGTCCATTGAGGCACAAGGACACCTGGTCTATCCCAACATATAGTCTTGCTTGCATCATTGTCCGTTTGGCTTTCGCTTTGATTCTTGAATCATTTGAGAAATCTGTTCCATGATGAGGTGGACCTTCCTCACTGTATCGAGTCAAGCTTTAGCCATTCTCCTTTTTCCATGTCTACTGAAAGAACCCTGCGATCCGTCATGAGCACAGTTTTCTGAACTGCAAGATTCGAGAAACGATTTTGTTTAGTATTGACTTGGAAACTTGAGGGAATATTCGTGAATTGCTGGTCTTCATGAATGTGTCATCAACTGCATGTACCAAATCATCTGTGATTATAAAAATTTGACCGAACACAGTTCATCATGGAGATTCTCTAGCCCGTCCTCGAACAATCTTTGCACTTTGCTGTCACTCAATACTTTGGGGTCATCCACCTTTACATATCTGGCGAAGAATTTTCACTGCCAATATGGTCCTTGCTGTCAAAAATCGATCATGTATTACTATTGGTGGGCCGCTTAATTGCCTTCAATATTTCAACTTCACAATATTAAACTGCTCAAAGTGGGACTAGAAATGTAAATGACATATGCTCTTGTGGAAGACAAGCCGAGGGCCGCTCAAAGTTTACATAGTTATAGCCAGTCGGACCGTAATTGAAAATAGCCGTCATATAAAAAGAAACTTATTGAAAATACAGTTGCGGGTCATTCCTTTACTTTTAAGTGCTCGATGGTTCTTGATGACCAAAAGATTTAGGCTTATATATAAGTTGCTGATATTGCAGTTTTTCTCTCAATTATTTTCTTTTATTGATACTTCAAATTGGTGTTTGATTCTGTTTGATGAACATAGGACCCGTGGTTTATTTATGGGAGAAGGTAGATGTGATGCTGTGATGGCTTCTTTCAGGAAAGTGCTTGGAGAATGTTGGAGTGAAGGCCGGAGACTCTCGCGATACGTTTGGGCGAGGGAGGTTCTTCCCGTTCGTCCCAGAGGACCACTTGGTACCACGCCACGTCTTCAAGAACTTCTGGTACTGGACGTCCATCTACTATGAGAGCAAGGAGGTAATGTGTGTTCATCATTTCAGACCATAGTTGTCATTCGCCTTAATGGGGAATCAGCATCAAATTTCATATGTTTTGAAAGATTGATCCGTTTAGCTTATTGATACTGTGTCATTAACCCGGCAGTGGTCGCGGGGGGAGGGATTGTCTCACTTTGGAAATGTCTTGCATGTAACTTCGCAGCCCGCACGCGGATTCACCTACCCTCCTAGGTATTCCTAGTAGAGGGCATCACGAGACACCTCCCGGAACAATAGCAAGTTAGCATTTGAAACATTCACAAGGTTACTATTATTGTACGCGCTTGCAGAGAAGTGAGACATTCCCTCATCCGCGACAATAAACGTAACTATTTTTGTGTTACTTATTGCTATATAGTTTGTTCTCTAGCGAATTTAAAAATGGCTAATAGTAGGTAATATAGGCCGGAGCTGGGCCAGGGGCTAATTGGCAAGATGGCTGCCACGCGCAAACACCCTATGTTATTCTTATGGAGAGAGAGTCATAGCTGGGCCAGGGGCTAGTGGGCAAGATGGCCGCCACGCGCAACTGCACTCTTAAACGGCGGGCTTTTCAAAATCATTATTTATTTGTCATTAACTATGCATTATTTATTATTTATTTTTTAGTTTTTTTTCTTTATTTAATTTATTATGTATATAATTTTTATCATTATTTTTATTTATATATTATATTTTTTAATATTTAATTTATTATTTATTTTATTCTTCTTTATTTTTTTCTTTCGTCGGTATGCCCATTCAAAGAGCGCGTTTGAACTTGTTAGTTGGCCCGGTGGTTTTCGCTTTCTTATCCTCCCAAAATCTCTTCACGAATGCACTGTGTTGCATCTTGCGTTCTGTCGACCACTTCCTACCAGTTTTCTTTATGGGGTTCTCCCTAAATTTATGGTTGGCTACTTTTGTCCTAAAAGCTCTATGTCTATGATGTCGTATGTGATATTCATTTCTTGGAGGTCCGCCTTAGTTTCTTCTAGCCATTTTATCTTGACCTTCTTTGAGTTGATTACTTTGAATAATCTCTTAGTTAGTCTGCCGCTGTCTATTCTGTAGATATGGCCATAGAAATTCAGGCGTCGCTCCCGTACGGCATCAGTGAACCTGTCAGTGAAGGAGTAGAGGTCCGCTGTTCTCCTCTTAATCCACATTCCATTTTCTCCCGTGGGACCATAAATTTTCCGGAGAATTTTCCGTTCATGTTTTTCAATGTCTGCAATTTTAGAGTGGCCACCCAGGCATATGGTTTCTGAGGCATATAAATCTTCCGGTATTACAACTGTCTTGTAGTGTCGTAATTTTGCATTACGCGATGTGACTCTTTTGTTGTAGTAATTCCATGTCTGTCTGTACGCCTTATGGAGTTTGGTCGTTCTTTCTACATTGGCACTGCTGTCTAGTCCTGGTGGTAGTATGATTTCTCCAAGATATTTGAAGGAGGAAACCTGTGAAATTGTGCCGTTTTCCAATTCTAGCGTAGTTATTTTGCTATTTTATATAGATTTTCCATGTACTTGGTTTTCTCGTACGATATCTGGAGGCCTGCCTTTGATGCTATATTGTGTAGTCTCTTTATGGCATATCTTGTTTCATCCCTGGTCTTTGTAATGATTGCTAGATCATCAGCAAATGCTAAACATTTCACATTGACCTTGCTTCCCAAATTTCCGATGTTCACACCCTTCATATACTTTTCCCATTCTCTAATAACATTTTCTAGAACTAAGTTAAACAGAATAGAGGAGAAGCCGTCTCCTTGACGAACGCCCGTACATACAGTATTTCAAAGGGCTCAGAGATTTCCCCAAGGAATTTCACTTTTGAGCTGGTATTCGTGAGAGTCTGCCGGATAAGTGCTCTGGTCTTCTTGTCCACTCCAAGTTATTCTAGAGTATCAAAAACTGCCTGTCCACAGAGTCATACGCCTTCTTAAAGTCCACAAAAGTGACGAACGTGCTGGCACTTCGGCGAATCTTTAATATCGTCTTCAAGTTCCATATTTGTTCTGCACATGATCGACCTTTCCTGAAACCCGCTTGGTACTCGCCAATCAGATGATCTGTCTGTTTTTCTAACCTGTTTAAGAGAGCTTTGGAAATAATTTTGTATGTGATTGGTGGGTAGGTTTTAGCTAAGGATTAACAGTACCTAAGGGATGATGATAAAAGAGAAAAAGAGATCGGTTTCGGTTTGGAGAAATGTATTGGTAGATAGGAAGAGAATCCACCACAACAATTGAAGTAAATTAATAAAATGGAACGAAAATCTACTGTACAAATCTAAAGAGGAACCTAACTTTAGCGGGGGCCTGTTTCAGGCAAGCGGAGAACGTAGCGTGAATTGAGGTTGCCTGCAAGCGCTCGGCGATTGCACTTTCCCTCCCGAGCCGATATTTCGGTACTAAGGGGAAGGGTGGCAGTCTGGCAAGGCAAAGTAAGCCAAAAGGAAAGAACGTACTAATTTTCAATTCAGAAAGGTTATTTTTATGATGCATTCGAGAATGATTGAAAGATATGAATTTGGTATAATAATTTTATTTCTGGGCACTGTTGGATCTCCGTCAGACCAACCCAATGCTCCCAGAGAGGGAAGCGATAAAGCAGTATGAATGTTTTTAGTAATAATTTTACTGGTTTTCTTGACAACTTTTATAAGAATACCAATTGTTGCACTTAAGAAAGGCTAAGCTTTTTCCCAGCAAACTGCCGACTAAAAGTTTAGGACAAAGGAAAAACTTGACTTTTGAAAATAAACCATAAGTCAGAGAGAGAATCTCGACAAATAGGAAGCTTGCAGAGCTAGCTATATTTGCCTTACTGGCTTGTTAGAATTAGCTATGACAGCTAAGAGAAACTTTAAACATGTTGTTCATTGCAGTTTTGAGTTAAATGCAACAAGTAGTAAGAACCTTGTTGTTTTAGAGATTGGGAAAAAGAGTTTAAGCTTAAAGGAAGAATCAGGGGAGTGAAGGTCCTGCCTACTCGTAATTTTGACGGTAAAGATAAAGAACGAAATAAAACAACAAATTTATTGAAACAATAAATATAAACATTGGAAACTTAACACTTGGTAGATTCAAAACCTTATCTTTTAAAGTTAGAAGAATCTTTTCTTTGGTTAGTTATACAAATCTAAAGGTCTCAGACCTAATAAGGTAAAAGTTTACTATGAACAATAGGGCAGAAGTTCGAACTTGTTACAAGCACTAAACCTCTAAAAAGGTATTTAAACTGTGCTTAAAATTGCATTATTTAAAGCTCTTAAAAACAATGAATCATGCAGTAATTATAACTTTTACAAATTAGGTAAGTTACAAGCGATATTTGACTGCACTTTTGGCAAGCCAACAAGCTAAAGACAAATAGATTAAATCCTGATAGTACAGGAGAAAAAAAGAAAATAGAAAATAGAAAGCGGAAATTACCGCTGTTTGAAACAGTAATTACAATGTTGTAAGTTGAACAAATATGGGAGGGCGCTTGCTCGCAAGCGAAGCCTCATAGTATTTTAGATAGATGAAAATTTTAATTTAAGTTATGTTAGTAAAGGTATTTGGGAGAAGGAAAATAGGAGGTTTCGGAAAACGTCCTGGCCAAATTTATTTTCACAACCGAACGCGACACGGAAGATACTTGAACGGGCACTGTTTTGCACTGAAGTCTATTGATGAATAGGAAAAGGTCACTATTGCAGCACAGAAAGTTTATGAAAAGAAAAGTTATAGTGGTTGTGGATATCACTAGTTGAAATTTTGCTTGAACAATTTTATTGCTTTGAAAAGTTTATAGTTTGCGGTTGAATGATGAGGTACAATTCCCACGGTGGAAGGCAAATTAGGTTTTAAACAACAGTAAATGTGACGTTAATTCTTCAGTGAGGAAAAGCATTCCCAATTTGAGTGGAAAATACTAAATTGCTTTACTTGTAGAAATATCGGTTCATGTGGAATGTTCCAGAACCATGATGTCAGTTAAGTGGGCAAGATAGGTCCCACGGAGGGAAAAGCTAAATTTTTATAGACAGTGGGTAGTTTGAATTAAATCCCTCGTAGGGGAAAGGTAATCCCAATCATTTAGTACAAGTAGTAATGGGTTTCACTTTATAAAGCCAGCTTAGTGAGTTAAAGCATGACAAGAAAAAATATCTTGAAGACGGTTATTGCACTATAGTTCGCAATTTTTCACACTGCCTATAAAATTGTATTAAAAGCTCCTTTCCCCTTTAAAAACAATTAAATTGCGTTGGAAAACATTGAAGTTTGTGCTTAGCTCATTTTTGTAGAGTAATCGATGGTTCCTTGTAACCATTGATTAAAAGGCAGACATGGAGTCTGATTCAAAATGTCTCTCGAGCACAGGAGACAAGCTCGTGAAAGAGCCCCAACTGTATGGTTGACGTCTGACTCCGAAGTGAGAGCGATAGCGGAACAGCATGTACAGAGGCGAACGATATCGTAAACGTCATAAGTAGGCGAGCGAGGGGCTAGGGGAAGGTAACAAAGGCGTTTATACAAACATGGGAAACATTATAAACACAAAATTTCTCATGAAAGCAAAGCTTCTTCATGGGGTAGTTAGCTGACGACGAACACGACGCCTGGCGGATTGATGAGGAAGTCTTCTTGGCCTGAGGCGATCGAAGAACTTCAGAAGGTAGCTGTAAAGTGCGGCTAGGCTGGTTCCGCAGGATATGCGCCTCTGGAACAAACTTATACCAAACATAAGCAAGTGTACGGGGCAAACAGAATGTTAAAGTTAGCTGTTGGTGTCTGCGGGAAGGAAACCTAAATAAATGAATTAATATAAAAGAATAAAGAGCAGCAAAAGCCAACTCTACCTGACCGTGTATTTCGAGCAATACACCATATTGGGGGGTGGTTGCGCAAGACACCAGCAAAGAACAAGAACGCGATATTAAAGATTGAAAAGAAGAGTAGCACTGATAGAGAGGGGTCTGATAAGATACCCATTGGTTATCGAGATCCCCACCACCCTGACTTTTCCATTCCCTCCCGGGTAACAATCAATCACCTCGCCAGAGATCCACGCTAGAGGGGGGAGGGGAAGGAAGAGAACTGCAAATAAGGAAATGACCAGGTGTTAGGGAAAGTAAATTATCAGAATCATTGGAATGCGGGGGCAACCAGCACGAATTAACAACGCTGTCAATCAAAAAGTAGCTAGGAGCTGCGAGAAACAAAGCTTCAATAAAGATCGCGACAAGATGCGAAAAAAGGAGAGATAACAAATGTAAACAAAGTGTATAGAAACAACTACATTGATTAAGGCTAATAATATACCAAATGAGTAAAGAGAATAGGCGAGTAAGAAACAAGAACGCCATAGGTAACAATAATCTAGTAGCAATAATCAATGACCTTAAGTCGTAATAAGCATAAAAAGGGTTAACTAGAAGAATAATTAAGTCAACCAGATGTATGACGCAACAAGAATATATGCGAAGATACATCGAATGTAACGACGAGAAAAAACAAGTATGTTTATCAACAAACAACAAAAGTGCAAAATAGTTACGCAAAATACAGGAGGTACGCTCAAAAAATATATGTAACGATGTTATGAAACAACGATCAAAACAACCATAGGATACGAGTGTGATCAAGTGAGGAAAGTAAATAAACAAAACCTTGAACCACATAGTACAACGAGATAACAGATATAAATAACTAGACAGGTCAGTAACCAAAACTAGTTTATCTGGGCAGGGGAGAGTGTGCCTGACTACTGAATAACGGGAGCAAACCAGTTTTCCTACTGTTCTACAGTATTTGGCATGTTGCCTAACTTCATATAAGACGAACACACTATTACCTTTGTCATATGTGGAGACAATAGATAGTGAATTGTTATTACTTGAATTCGTAAATAAACAAGACTGCGAAGCACAAGGTTGAAGGTAAACAAAAGGAGTAAATGCACCCAGCCAACATTAAAGCCAAACTTTAAGTAACACACCTAGTCATGCGTAGCTCGAACATGAAAAACTGAGAAAACAGAACAATTAATCAATTTAACATAATTTTGAGGATTACAAAGCTCAATAATTGCCAACAGAAAAAGCTTAATTCTTCTGAACAACGAAGAAAAGCCGGGAAGTTGAGTGAGAAATTATGCCTATGAATTATTGTCCTTGAAGTTAAAGAACCCAGATTGTCAAGCGGCTTCAAATGCTGCTTCCGAGTGTGAGGAAGAGGGAAGGAGGTGGCCGCGGCCATCCTATTAAATAGCGAAAGGATTGAAATACAGCTCACAGCAAAGTGATGGTGACTGATAGCCATGGTTTTACACAGAGAGAAGATAGTTTTCTATGAAAGTTTAACCAATTACCGACTACGAAAAATGACACAAAGCAATGAAATAAACGACTTAGGCAAGGCGGACTTGAATTGCGGGACCAGAGTGAAGAGTATCATTGAGACTGTTGCCATTGGCGTCAAGTGATGACCCATTAAACACGACTCGGATTTTATCCTTCACAAGAGGGTTTTCTCCACACAGGGTGGTGATTAAAAAAAAAACAGTTTCAATTGGGGGAGGGGGGGGGGTGCAATTTATCATCAGATTTTCTGACAACTACCATGTGATCCAAACGTTCGTATTCGTTCATAAACTCAGTGTACTGTTTTTTAACGAGGGGTTCTTTCTTAAATTTGCTCTTGAACGCAAAGAGAGCTTTTCGAGCCTTGGGTTGACAATTAGTAAGTTTGGGGGAATTGAGTAATCTCGGCATTTGTACAATGAATCGGCCTTCAGGTGAACGAATAATAGTGGAAATGAAGAGTTGCTCACAGAATTCGTTTTCTGAAGAGCTTAAGTTAGGAGAATCAATATTTTCAAGTTTCCAGAACTGTTCCAAATCGGTACTCACAAAATGACATCGTGACACAGGTTGGGGAGAATAATGGGGAAGTTGACCAGTAACAATCCAACCAAAGTTAGTGTCTCCGGCAACCACATTTGAAGACAGTTTACGAATTTGTTTGCGAACGCAATTCCAAAAAATATTGGCACTGAAAGGTATGTCAATGGGATCTTGGATGTTAAACAGAGGATCGGCTAACCTTAAATGAGAAGGAATATTCAAACTTGAGATATCATCAGAGTGGTTTGGAGTATCCTCTGCGATGCTGTTAAGAATAAGGCAATTAAGCTTAAGAAAATTATTTCTATGGCAAGTGCCCTTTATGGTTAGTTTCGAGAATTGCAAAGCTTGTGATTTTAAGCTGTTAATGCCTGATACATTGATAGAAGTGGGAGTTACAGGAAGGCCTAGTTTTTTGATTAAAGAATTGGAAACAAAATCGTGGGTATCCGCTGAATCAAGAAGACCTCGTGCACGGACCCAGTTGCCAGATTTATCCTGAACTTCAATTTGAACAGTGGATAATAGTACTTGAGCACTACGCAAAGACATAGCGTTTTCAATAAAAGATGAAGCATTAGGACTGCTAGTGTTGCCACTTTTTTGAGAAGTGGATGCTGTTGATGACCTGGATTGATCATGACGATGCAATAAGGTGTGATGCGTTTTTTCACAATGGAAACAAAGTCTAGAAGACTTGCAATTAGAAGCAGAATGCTTAGGAGAGAGAGGCAGTTAAAACAATATTTATGTTGGGAAAGTAATTTCCTTCTGTCATCGACTGACAGTTCCTTAAAGGATTTACATAAATATAAAGCGTGCGAATCTTTGCAAAGTACGCATCTTAACGGTTCATTTAAACTTTTACGGGGTTCACTTTGAGTGTTTAAAGCAAGAGAACTGGCAATACGGCGTTCACGGGACCTAGTTTGGTAACCAGTGGCATATGGCTTAGGCTTAGAAGAGCTAGACCCAGGTTTTTGGGTACTAGACGCTGCATATTCGTTTTTAGATTTAAGGGACAATGATTCAAATCTAAAGTTAGGAGAAGAGGGTTCACTTTGGTTGGCTAAACCAGTTAAAAGTTGGTATCTATCATCTATGAAGGTGACTAAATGCTCCTAAGAATAATCATCGTTGTTAGAAAGTTCCATGTCCCAAGCTTTGAGGGTGGCGGTGTCAACTTTAGAAACCACTAAATGTATTAGGAAAGTATCCCAATGGTCAGTGGGTTGATCTAAATGGGATAATGTTTTTACATGGAATTGTGTGGTATCGATGAGAGTACGCAAACTAGTGACGTCATTATGTTGTGAAGAAAGCAAGTTAAATAGAGCTTTCAAATGGCGTTGAATACGTAACCGTAAACTATCGTATCTTTCCTTCAATAAGTTAAAGGCAATGGGGTAGTTTTCGGCACTTAATGGAAGTGCTTCAACTAACTGAAGGGCTTGACCACGGAGAATAAATCTCAAATAATGAAACTTGTAGATGACTTGAATGTCTTCATTGTCATGAACAAGGGAGCAAAAGAGTTCATAAAAAAATCCCAAGTAGATTCGTCACCTGAGAAGCGAGGCAAATTAATTTTGGGTAGAATTGGTTTGGGTTTGTGTGTGCCCTCACGAGACGAGGTTTGTTGTTCATGAAGGGAACCACGAACAGAAACTTCCTTTTCCTGTTCTTATTCGAATTGTCGTATTGTTTTAAAGGCAGAGCCTAGGCCTTCATAGTATTGATTTTCTACTTCTACTCGATCATCTGTTTGATAGAGCATGCAAGTTTCTATTTCAGTTTGGATGTTACAATAATTTTCAAAAGAACGTTCATAGTCTTTTACGCGGTGTTTTAATAAATCTAATTGTTTCTTCTGAAGAATCCAGCTCTCTGATATATTTTTAAATCGGGTAATTTGCCCTTTATAAGACGCTCGTTTGGCGGTAAACTTTCCATCCCTACCCACCTTATCTTTATCTTTAACTGCAGCGATGATGGAATGGATAAATCAAAGTATAACTTACGAAACTGTAGAGTTTTGGAAATGCTGTCAGACTGGCAGCAGCAAAGAAGTTGAAAGAGAGAGACACACCAAAGGAGACAGGAGCGACCCCTTTCACCCTCACCAGCTTTTCAAAGCGAAATTATAGCTGAAGAAATCAAAATAGATATAAGTATTTTGCAATATATTGACAAATGGATTCTCCCGGGTTTCTGGGACCAAATTTTGGGTAGGTTTGAGCTAAGGATTAACACTACCTAAGGGATGATGATAAAAGAGAAAAAGAGATGGGTTTCGGTTTGGAGAAAAGTATTGGTAGATAGGAAGAGAATCCACCACAAAAATTGAAGTAAATTAATAAAATGGAACGAAAATCTACCGTACAAATCTTAAGAGGAACCTAACTTTAGCGGGGGCCTGTTTCAGGCAAGTGGAGAGCGTAGTGTGAATTGAGGTTGCCTACAAGCGCTCGGCGATTGCACTTTCCCTCCCGAGCCGGTATTTCGGTACTATGGGGAAAGGTGGCAGTCTGGCAAGGCAAAGTAAGCCAAAAGGAAAGAACGTACTAATTTTCACTTCAGAAAGGTTATCTTTTATGATGCATTCGAGAATGCTCGAAAGATTAGAATTCGGTATATTAATTTTATTTCTGGACACTGTTGGATCTCCGTCTGACCAACCCAATGCTCCCTGAGAGGGAAGCGATAAAGCAGTATGAATGCTTTTAGTAATAATTTTATTGGTTTTCTTGACAACTTTTATAAGAATACCAATTGTTGCACTTAAGAAAGGCTAAGCTTTTTCCCAGCAAACTGCCGACTAAAAGTTTAGGACAGAGGAAAAACTTGACTTTTGAAAACAAACCATAAGTCAGAGAGAGAATCTCGACAAATAGGAAGCTTGCAGAGCTAGCTATATTTGCCTTACTGGCTTGTTAGAATTAACTATGACAGATAAGAGAAACTTTAAACATGTTGTTCTTTGCAGTTTTGAGTTAAATGCAACAAGTAGTAAGAACCTTGTTGTTTTAGAGATTGGGAAAAAGAGTTTAAGCTTAAAGGAAGAATCAGGGGAGTGAAGGACCTGCCTACTCGTAATTTTGACGGTAAAGATAAAGAACGAAAGAAAACAACAAATTTATTGAAACAATAAATATATACTTTGGAAACTTAACACTTGGTAGATTCAAAACCTTATCTTTTAAAGTTAGAAGAATATTTTCTTTGGTTAGTTATACAAATCTAAAGGTCTCAGACCTAATAAGGTAAAAGTTTACTATGAACAATAGGGTAGAAGTTCGAACTTGTTACAAGCACTAAACCTTTACAAAGGTTTTAAAACTGTGCTTAAAATTGCAATATTTAAAGCTCTTAAAAACAATGAATCATGCAGTAATTATAACTTTTACAAATTCGGTAAGTTTCAAGCGCTATTTGACTGCACTTTTGGCAAGCCAACAAGCTAAAGACAAGTAGATTAAATCCTGTTAATACAGGAGAAAAAAAGAAAATAGGAAATAGAAAGCGGAAATTACCGCCGTTTGAAACAGTAATTACAATGTTGTAAGTTGAACAAATTTGGGAGGGCGCTTGCTCGCAAGCGAAGCCTCATAGTATTTTAGATAGATGAAAATTTTAATTTAAGTTATGTTAGGAAAGGTATTTGGGAGATGGAAAATAGGAGGTTTAGGAAAACGTTCTGGTCAAATTTATTTTCACAACCGATCGCGATGCGGAAGATAGTTGAACGGGCACTGTTTTGCACTGAAGTCTATTGATGAATAGGAAAAGGTCACTATTGCAGCACAGAAAGTTTATGAAATGAAAAGTTATAGTAGTTGTGGAGATCACTAGTTGAATTTTAGCTTGAACAATTTTATTGCTTTGAAAAGTTTATAGGTTGCGTTTGAATGATGAGGTACAATTCCCACGGTGGAAGGCAAATTAGGTTTTAAACAACAGTAAATGTGACGTTAATTCTTCAGTGAGGAAAAGCATTCCCAATTTGAGTGGAAAATACTAAATTGCTTTACTTGTAGAAATATCGGTTCATGTGGAATGTTTCAGAAACATGATAACAGTTAAATGGGCAAGAGAGGTCCCACAGAGGAAAAAGCTAAGTTTTTATAGACAGTGGGTAGTTTGAACTAAATGCCTCGTAGGGGAAATGTAATCCCAATCATTTAGGGCCGGTTTCACCACGGGGCTGCTTAAACCCTGCTTTGCTAAGGGTGGTTTACGGTTAAGCGATCTTAAATACGACGGCTTAAGGCTGGGTGTTGCACCAGCCCGTCTCGTACTTCGCTTAGGTGAACTGAATTTACGGTGGGAGTCAAAGATCTGCGTTGCGTGAGTAATGCTCCCTGCAGCAAAGAACACGTAGTCTTACCGTTATACCACATAATCCCAGCCGTGCAAAATTACTTCCATAACGATCATATGCAATATAAGGAAAGAATGACAACTTAAGTATCTAGGGAGCTATTTGAACGCTATTATTGAATTCGCATCATACATATAATATGAAATAATTTCGGCAGCATTGATTCTCCGAGATTGATTTTGTTTGTCATGTTGGTCACGGTTATCATTTGTTTCTAGCCGTCGCAATAATTTTTCACGACTACAGCTGGTCTACTTTTGGGTTGGCGACCATAAAATACATTACTAGTTGTAGAAAGAATTGCCTACTCTGTTTACGAGACGTGAGCATCAGCTGTAGTAGACGCTGGGAAAACCGTTGTTGAAATATAATGCAGTGTATTTTCCTTATCATTACGGTACATCCTGAACATGTTATTGTCTACACCCCACATTGAGATGGTCGCTTCTTGCGAAGGTTATGTTTTCTTACTTGGTTTTCATTATATCTCTTGTTTTATAAATACGTATACATTATAGCATTAAGCACATATAGTGCGTATTTTCTAATGATATATATATATATATACACAGTATATACAGTATGTATACGAATGACACAGCATGTTGTATTGCAAGCATCCACAATAGGCTAGTTCGTCATTGGCTAAGGATTTCTACATCCGTCCCTGGGTTAATATTTAGTTTAACAACCAAAAATGTACATTGCGGTACTGCCAATATATAGAAGAGTATTTCATTTTACGTTGTCAAAAGCTATGATGTCTGTAGTACAAGCTACCGCGATTTTAGGAAAGCGAAGGAAATCCCTGAGGCAGCGCGTTGAAAGAATATTATACGTATATATTTAATTTGCATAGCAAAATGCACACTATGTATGCTTTGTATTATAACGACTGAGTAATTATTAAACAATAAAAACAATGAAAGTCAAGCAAAAATATTCCTCCACGCTGGTAATCGAATCCCGGCACTCCGGTCAGAAGTCAGCAATGTTATCCACTCAACCAAAGACGACGATATATGATACGGCTTTATCAACAGGTTTAGGTACTACTGCTTAGCAAATGATCACACGGAAGGAAATATCTCTTCAGTGTATTGTGCCGTCATTATAAACCATTTAATAATATTTTTATTATTATTTCGTTCACTAAATTATATAACAACACCTCCAACCTACTGAGATATGGATCAGACACAATGGGGCCGGCCGCCATTTTGGCGTATGAGTGAACGGCTTAAACCATCCTTAGGTCTTAAACCACCGAGCACGGCCGCTTAATCTAAGCCTAGTTTAAGCCGTTGCTTATGGTCTGGTGCAACAGGCCACATCCTTGAGGATTGTTTAAACCACCCTTAGTTCCTTAAGCGGAACTGGTGAAACCGGCCCTTAGTACAAGAAGTACTGGGTTTCAATTTATAAAGCCAGCTTAGTTAGTTAAAGCATGACAAGAAAAAATATCTTGAAGACGGTTATTGCACTATAGTTTGCAATTTTTCACACTGCCTATAAAATTGTATTAAAAGCACTTTGCCCTTAAAAAAAATTGCGTTGAAAAACATTGAAGTTTGTACTTAGCTCATTTCTGTAGAGTAGGCGATGGTTCCTTGTAACCGTCGATTAAAAGGCAGACATGGCGTCTGATTTAAAATATCTCTCGAGCTCAGGAGAAAAGCTCGTGAGAGAGCCCCAACTGTATGGTTGACGTCTGACGCAGAAGTGAGAGCGATAGCCGAACAGCGTGTACAGAGGCGAACGATACCGTACACGTCATAAGCAGGCGAGCGAGGGGATAGGGGAAGGAAACAAAGGAGTTTATACAGACATGGGAAACATTATAAACACAAAATTTCTCATGCAAGCAAAGCTTCTTCATGGGGTAGTTAACTGGCGACAAACACGACGCCTGGCGGATTGATGAGGAAGTCTTCTTGACCTGAGGCGATCGAAGAACTTCAGAAGGTAGCTGTAAAGTGCGGCTAGGCTGGTTCCGCAGGATATGCGCCTCTGGAACAAACTTATACCAAACATAAGCAAGTGTACGGGGCAAACAGAATGTAAAATTTCGCTGTTGGTGTCTGCGGGAAGGAACCTAAATAAATGAATTAATATAAAATAATAAAGAGCAGCAAAAGCCAACTCTGCCTGACCGTGTATTAGCAGTAGAGATAAGCCTCTGTAGTTTTTTGGATCCGCCTTGTCACCTTGCTTGTGCAATGGGTGTATTAATGCACACTTCCAATCCTGCGGGATTATTTCCGTTTCCCATATTTCTACTAGGATTGCATGAATTTTGTGTTCAAGGTCGTCTCCATGTTTACACATCTCCGCAGAGATGCCGTCCTCTCCAGGGGCTTTATTTTTTAAGCGATCCTATGATATCTGCTGTTTCCTGTATTGTTGGTGGTTGTGAATCAGGGTTGGGCATAGACTTTTCAAAATCCAGTCTTTCCTTTGGAGGATCACAATTGAGGAGGTCTCGGAAGTATTTGGCTAAAATGGCACAGTTCTCTTTGGTATTCGTTTCTAATGTTCCATTTGCTCGACGGAAGCATAAAGATGGTGGTTGATAACTGGATAAATTCTCACGGAATGTCTTGTAGAATTTCCTGGTGTTGTTTCTGAAGAAATCTTGTTCGATTCTATGAGTCTATTTTTATCATAGGCTCGTTTCTCCCGGAGGAAATTTTCTGCACCTTTAGGAAGGTTTCCCATTTCTCAGTTGTTTGATGTCCATTCCACTAATTCCTTGCTTTCGTCCGGTCATCAATGGCTTTATCACAAGTCGTGTTCCACCACATATGCTTGCGTTTCCTTGGAGGCTGTCCTAATTTCATTGATGATGTCTCAAGTGTGTTACGAAGATCTGGCCAGTCCTTGGGTTCCTGCTCTCGTATATCTTGTAGGAAGGTCGCAGCGTTCTGTCGAAGACATTCTGGATCAACTCTTAGAGATCTTTTTTGTTTAGGTCTGCATCTGTTGGGTTGGAATCTCACTTTGATTTGTGTTAGGTGGTGGTCCGAGTCGACAACTCCCTTCCGTACTCTAACATTTCCACACACTTTGCCCATAGAGCTTCGAACAGTTTCCTCCATTATGGATGTTGCTCTATGTATACAGCTGCTTACTGCGTATGACAAGGCTGCTGACTAGTCGGTGAGACTGTAAACGGTAGTAGTCAACTAATTGTATTCTTGCTAAGGGTCTTTTAATATACCCTATTCAAGGCCAACAGCTACTTACCGCATTTCACAAGGCTGTACACTGGTCGGTAAGACGGTCGTCCTTGATGTGAACACTGTAACAGATATTAGTCAACTGACAATGTTCTTATTCCCTAGTCAGGTACTTACTGCATATGGCTAGGCTGTACACTGGTGGGTTATACAGTCTTTTTGCTAAGAATCCTTATATACCCTAGACAAGGCTATACATGATAGTTCTAAACACTTAGTGGTTAATTGCATATTCAATGTATAAACACAGCTTATTCAAGCACATTTTTCACGCGGTCAAACTTTGCGAGATATTTATATGCAACACGCAAAGTATGTTTCCGCTACCTAGCGGTGGATATGAGCACTAAGTGAACTACTAGCATAATACCTAGCGGTGGATATGAGAACTCACTCAACTACTAGCATGCTTGCCCAATAATGGATGCAATTGTTCTTACCACTAACAATACACACAGTGGGTTTGCTTTATAGTTTAATACAAATATATCTTGTTTAAATAATGTAACAAAAAGTTAAATGGCGCAATTGTATGGTTATGTTGGATTACCTAAAATGTAATACTATGCAAGTGTTTAATATTTTGCAATTGCATTAGCAAACAGGCTGTAATTTGTAAGAGTGTATGGGCTTTCAAAAATACCACGGCGTAAAAATTGTTTAGGCATGCTATTTGACCTAGGTCATAAAATACTAATGTAAATAAACAATATCCTTCCGTTTACAACTTACCAAACCAAACCAAACTATACCGAACCAATGCCAAACCAAAATTGAACCAAAACATATTCGCGCCCGTGTTAAATCACTCCTACTTTAAATGGCACCTACTTTTGTTTACCTGTTTTACACTCCACTTTTGCTGTAATATTTGCACCCACTTGTTGCCTTATTTGGTCTTGGAAATTATCTCAACCCTTTTTATCACAGCATAATGCTTTCAGCCATTTTTGTAACAACAACAATAACACCCTAAATTCCAAAAATCCAAAGTACTCTAAGGTTAATCATTGACTCTTACTCTTACCTCTATCCCACGCCTAGTCGAAAAATAGTGTATTTTACAGATAAGCTAAAAATCCCAAAAAGCCATATGTTACCACACTCAGACAAAAAAATAGCTTATTTTCGAATGTTTCCAAACAGTACTGGAAAAGTAGGCTATATGTTTAAACGAAATATGCTAAAAAGTTATATGATAACTCTTACACCTACTGCTATCCCATTCTCCGTTCAAAAATAGTGTATTTTGCAAATTCTTCCAAAAATGTATTGGGAAAGTAGGCTATATATTTAAACTAAAAATGCTAAAAAGTAGTATGTTAACTCTCACACCTCCCTCTATCCCAATCTCAGTCCAAAAATATCGCATTTTTATTTATTTTCAAAAAATATTTAAAATTGGGTTATATTTCCAACATTAGGCACGTTACAATAAAGTTTATTTCACATAAATAAAAGGTCCTTTACCCCTCTACCCACAATCCAAGTTTTAGGTGTCTAGAACAAAAGCCAAAAATGTTCAATTTGGAAAGGAGGCTATAGTTTCAAAACCAAACATTCTAAAAGTGTTATATAGGCTTAAAAGAATGATTTTTGTTTCCTTCATTTTTATAATAAAACTTTTTTTAAATCCAATATAGAAATTGGCTATATTTTGGAAACTAGAAATTTAAAAAAAATGTTTTTATGAAGTAAATTGATAGTCCCTACCCCCTCTAACACCAACCCAAGTTTCAGGTCTCTAGGACAAAAAATAGAGTGGTGATTTAAAACTTCCGCCGCGGATTAGTGCCGGGGTGGGGGTTAAATTCTCATTACCCCCTACTGTTATTGTTTTTCCCTAGAGACCTGAAACTTGGTTTGTGGTAAGAGGGGGTAGGGACCATCAATTTACGTCAATTAAACATTTTTGTAAAATTCTTACTTTTCCAAAATATAGCCAATTTCAAAATGAACTTTTTTGGGAAAAAAATCAAAAAATAACAAGTTTTATTATAAAAATAAACGACACAAAAACATTCTTTTAAGCTTATATAACACTTTTTAGAATGTATGGTTCTGAAACTTTCAATATTGAACAATTTTGGTTTTTGTCCAAGAGATCTAAAATTTGGTTTTTGGGTAGAGGGATTAAGGACTTTTTATTTATGTGAAATAAACGTTTTTGTAAAATTCCTAATTTTGGAAATATAACCCAATTTCAAAATATTTTTAGAAATGAATTAAAAATGCGATATGTTTGGACGGATAGTGGGATAGAGGTAGGTGTAATTGGTAACATATGGCATTTTAGGATTTTTAGTTTAAACATATAGCCTAATTTCAAAATATTTTTTGGAAAAATTTGAAAAATACACTATTTTTTTACTAGGCGTGGGGCAGAGGTAAGAGTAAGAGTCAATGATTAACCTTAGAGTACATTGGATTTTTGGAATTTAGTGTGTTATTGTTGTTGCTTACAAGGGAGCGTGATGGCGCAGTGGTTTAGCTGCTCGTCTTTCACCCGGACGGCCGGGGTTCGAATCCCGGTGACAGCGGGGTGGAATTTTCACCTGAAAAATCACGTGGCGTCAGGAAGGGCATCCGGCCTTAAATCCCCGGCCAAAACCAAAATGAGCCTGGTTGGCTGCGGCGACCCCAATTAATTGGGAAAAGCCGAAGAAAGATTGTTGTTGCTTACAAACATGGACCTAAGAATTATGCTGTGATAAAAAGGATTGAGATACTTTCCAAGACCAAATAAGGCAACACGTGGCTGCAAATATTTGAGCAATAGTGGGGCGTAAAACAAGTAAGCAAAAGCAGGCGCGATTGATAGTAAGCGCGATTAATAGTAGGCGCGGTTGATAGTAGGCGCGATTTATACTAGGCAGAATTAATAGGCGTGATTTGACATGGGCGTGACTATGTTTTGGTTCAGTTTTGGTATGGCTTTTGTTCGGTATAGTTTGGTTTGGATTGGTAATTTATAAAAGTAAGGATATTGCTCGTTTACATTAGTATTTTATGACCTAAGCTTAAATAGCATGCCCAAACACATGTTTACGCCTTGTTTTATTTGAAAGCCCATCCATTTTTACAAGTTACAACCTGTTTGCTAATGCAATTGTAAAATGTTAAACACTCGCATAGTATTACATTTTAGGTAATACAACATTCGCATACAATTGAGCTATTTAACTTTTAGTTACATTATTTAAAGAAGATATATTTGTATTAAACGATAAAGTACACCCACTGTGTGTATTGTTAGTGGTAACAACAATTGCATCCATTATTGGGCAAGCATGCTAGTAGTTCAGTTAGTGCTCATATCCACCGCTAGGTAGTGGAAACACACTTTGCGTGTTGTATGTGACCATCTCGCAAAGTTTGACCACGTGCAAAATGTGCTTGTATAAGCTGTGTATATAATTTGAATATTAAATTAAGCACTTAGTGTTCAGAACTAACATGTATAGCCATGTCTAGGGTATATAGGGATTCTTAGCAAAAAATACTGTATAACCCACCAGTGCCTAGCCATATGCAGTAAGTACCTGACTACTACCTGTTACAGTGTTCACATCGTGAAAGAACGTCTTACCGACCAGTTTACAGACTTGCCATACGCAGTAAGCAGCTGTTTGCTGAAAACAACATACATAATGGAGGAGACTGTTCCAAGCTCTATGGGCAAAGTGTGTGGAAAAACTTCTCTTCGAGCGTCATGAAGTATCGTGTGGTGAATTTCATGAGTAGCTAAAAGACAAAAAATGAGCCTACAAAACATACCTGCCGTCAATGGTTCCTGACAAAAATGAACTTACTGAATATGAAACGTCTTTTCAATGCAGTCATAATCCTATTCTATACGTTGCGATACGTGTAAGGATTTAAATCCATACCTTAAGGAGCCTAAACTGCAAATAATGCAAGCTATGCCGAAAAAACTAGCAATGCACAAGTCGATAAAAGTTAATCTTGTGGCTGAATGTATATTCATTCATACAGCTACCAATGAAATTGCAGATCCAGCTTTTAAAACTCGCCATATTTTTGGAAACTGACTTAAGTAGTTTATTGGGCACACAATTTACAATGTTAAATACGGAAATGGAGGAATCTGAGCTAAAGGCAGTAATTGGGCTTTGATAGCAGTTGAAGGAGACGATTGAAAAAAATGCAGATTCAGCTTTTAAAACACGCCATATTTTTGGAAAAAGACTTAAGTAGTTTATTGGACACACAATTTACCAAGTTAAATACGGAAATGGAGGAATCTGAGCTAAAAGGCAGTAATTGGGCTTTGTTAGAAGTTGAAGGAGACGATTGAAAATAAATCAGTACAATCCCTTACGTGGAAGCACATGTATTCCATTACCAGCAGCTATAAAAGCAAGGAAAGCCTGTATTAATCCTCAAAACTTGAAATATGAAAAGTGTTTTATGTATGCCATTTTTGCAAAATTGGTTAAAACGAATGGTAAACGCATTAGTAAATACAAGGATCTGGAAATCAGCTATGATTTTTCAGTTATATCGCTTCGTACATCGCTAGCTGACATTCCCAAATTTGAGAAAGCCAACGACATATCCATCAATGTATTTGGACTGGAAGAGACAAACAACCTGTTTCCTCTAAAGGTTGCGGATCAAGAGCTGCAAGACCATCGCGACCTTCTTCTGCTGAGTTCTTCATCTGGCCAGAACCACTACGTCTTTATCAAAGATTTTGATAAACTAGTAGGACATCAGATTACCCACCGTGAACATAAAATATACACTTGTAAACGGTGTTTTACTCACTTCGATAGTCGATATGGTCAACAAGAACATAGAGATTTGTGTGTCCTGCATGACATTGCTAGGGTTGAAATGCCTGCTAAAAACCCAATTGTCAAATTCTTATGTGTTGAAAAAATCCTGAGAATACCTTACGTTATCCATGCAGATTTCGAAAGTATACTCTTACCATATCAAACATGTTTATCTAATCCTGAGGCAAGTTATACAGTGCCATACCAGTATCATGTTCCTATGAGCTTTGGTATATATATCAAAACCTCACCAGCTGTGGAACACATAAAAACAAACCTTCCAAACCAACCTCTCATTTATCGTGGACCTGACGCTGCAGAAAGGTTTATGGACTGATCTCAATTGATCTCAGTAGCTAATGAAATTGATCGCCTTTACTGCTTTAATATTCCAAAGGCCTTAATTCAGGATCAAGAAGCACAGTTCCAATCTTCTAAAACCTGTTATTTGTGTCATAAAAATTTACCAAAGAGGACTGGAAAGTCAGAGATCATTGCCATATTACAGGTGAATACCGTGGAAGTGCCCTTAATAACTGTAATCTGAGGTGTAAGACACGTAACCCCGTTCCCGTATTTCTACATAATATGAGTGGATACGATGCAAATTTCATTGTAAAGCAATTGGGGTGTACTTCTGAGAGAATGGATGTTATTCCAAACTCCAAAGACAAGTAAATCTCCTTCAGCAAATATGTGGATACGTTTCGGTTAATGCCGAGTTGCGTGGAAAATATAGTTACTAACTTAACATCATACCATAAAAACAGACAAGTACTTTGGAAAAGAAAATGCAATGCTCATGACTCGTAAAGGTGTATTTTGTTATGATTTCATTGACTCATGGGAAAAGTTAACTGAAACGTGTTTACCTCCAAAAGAGGCATTCCTTAACAAATTAAGTCAAGAAGATGTTAGTAAAGAAGACTATGAACATGTTAAAAATGTGTGGAATCAGTTCAAAATGTACTCCTTCTTGCAGACAGCTTTGAAACTTTTCGAAACAAAACACTGGTAGCACGCCGAGTGAAACCTGCGCATTTTTTTACCTCACCTGGTTTACGTTTTGAGGCAATGCTCCTTTACACTGGAATATAACTGGAATTGCTACAAGATTACCATCAGATTCTTTTAATCGAGTCTGGAATACGCGGAGGCATATGCCAGGTGTATGGCATTTGTACAAATTATTCAACAATGCAATTTTTGGAATATATTCGTAAAAGAATAGATATACGTCTTGTGACTGACAGTAAAAAGGCTGAAATGCTAATAGCAAAGCCAACATTTATTGGAAGAACAATGTATGGTCCTAACCTAGCTGCATTCCACATGGCTAAACGTAACACTGTGTTCAATAAGCCTATATATATTGGAATGTGAATATTGGATATTTAAAACTCTAATGTATTCCCACCACTATGATGTCCTGCTACTCTATTATGGGATGGAAAATCTTAAACTTATGTATATGGATACGGACTCGTTCATTTATTTGGTTAACACCCAAGATGTATATCAAGACAAGTTGGATTTCCTAGAACACCTGGACACATCAGATTATCCTACCAATCAAACAAGAAAACGTAGGGAAAATTTGAAGACGAAGCATGTGGACAAATTATTAAAGCATTTGTTGGACTTAGAGCTAAAATGTATGCTTTAGACATAAATGGTAAAGAAATCAAAAGGATTAAAGTTATTAGCAGAGGTGTTGTCAAAAATTGTAAAAGCTTTCAAGATTATAAGGATTGTATCATGAAAAACGAGGTAAAAAGAATAGCAATGAACATTAGTGCTTCTAAACAAGATGACATATCATCTCTAAGACTAAACAAAATTGCTTTTTGTCCTGGTGATGATAAAAGAGTAATTGATTCAGATGGTATAGCTACACATGTCATTAATCAACCGTTGATCATGTTTAAAGAATTATGTTATGGATATGAAAATCCTACAACAAGAAATACATTATTGTAAAACAATAGCACTAAAAACAATCAAGCGACAAGGAAAGAAAAAAATGTTATTCATACTTAAGAATAAAAAATAGAAAACAAATAAAACCAACTGTACAATTTATAACAAAATATAAAGAAGAAATAAATGTAATAAGTGTAAATATTTTACATGTATTTAAATTGAATAAAAAGTATTTTATGGACACTGCTTGTACATTTTGATTACTACCCACCTCCCACTCCTAATCCAACCGTTAAGCCCTAGTAATGTTGAAATTGCCCTTAGGTAGCCGAAACTATGTAGCCAAAAGTATAGTATAACACATATATTACCTATATGCTTTGGGATAAGGTATAGAGACTTGTTATATGTAATGAAAAATCATGTTTCGCAAATATGAACTCCCGACATGGGCTAAATCAAAAACATGTAAACAACAAAATTGGAAAATCTATGTTTCAATATTGACAAAATTTAAAAACTTTAAACTGACATTTTTAAAACTGTAAATTGAAAATTGGAATAGGCAATGTGGAAAATGAAAAAAATAATGAAATCTTTTACTTTTTAAAACTTAACTGACTTTGTAATCCTAAGCTGGTTGTGTGTGGCGATCATCTTGTACTGTAGCCACAGTGCAAGTGTTAGCTTTACCTCACTCTCTATAAGACTAGCATAAAGATAGTTGCGTGTGCCCTTATATACTTTGGGTGTGTTGATTAGCCTTTGGATTAGCTTTAAAGGTTAGGTTAGGTAAAGTTAGGTTAGGTAGAGTTAGGTGAGGACATGTTTGGTTAGGTCAACTGAGGTTGGGTTAGGTTAGGTTAGGTATGTGACCTTATAGTTTACTCTTTTCGAAAATCTAAAATGTGAAATCTGAATTAAAATATCTAAAATCTTAAAATCTAAAATCAAAACAAAATGAAAAATCTAAAATCTTAAAATCGAAAATCTAAAAACTAAAATCTAAAAAGTAAAATCTAAAAATATGAACTCAAAATCTAAAAATCTAAAATCTAAAATGAAAAATCAAAAAATGTAAAATCAAAAATGTATAAATATAAAATCTAACATGCATTAATTTAAATCTTTAAATGGGGTTTCTGTGGGTTGTATTAGGTTAGGTTATGTTAGGTAAAGTTAGGTTAGGTAAAGTTAGGTGAGGACATGTTTGGTTAAGTAAAGTTAGGTTAGGTTAGGTAAAGTTAGGTTAGGTTAGTTTAGGTTAGGTTAGGTTAGCATGCCATATTTGTAAGCGGTTGTGTGCAGTGACCATTTTACACATTAGCCCTGTGCTAAGAATAATAAATTAAAATTTTATAAGTTAAAAAATAAAATCAATATTAGGTCTGTGACCTTGTAGTTTAGTTTTTTTGACAAATTTAAAACTAAAATCTAAAATCGTAAAATCTAAAATCTAAAACCTTAAATGTAAAATCTAAATATCCGAAATGAAAAAATCTAAAATGAAAAAATGTAAAAACGAAGATCTAAAATAAAATATAAGTTATCTAAAAATCTAAAATCTAAAATCTAAAATGAGAAATGTAAAATTTAAAAATTTTAAATGAAAAATCTATAAAATCTAAAATCTAAAATGAAAAATCTAAAATGTAAAAATAAAAATAACGTTACATGCATTAATTTAAATCTTGAAATCAGGTTTGTGTAATTATGGGTTAGATAATTGTTGGGTTAATGACCTTGCAGTTTAGTGCTTAGACACAATAAATAAAAAAGTAAAATTATAATAAATTAAATAATAAATTAAATAATAAATTAAATATTAATATAATATAATAATAAAAGAGTAATGTCACATAATGCAAAACTGAAACACTACAAAACAGTTGTACTACCGAAAGCTCTATGTGTTTCAGAAACCATAGCTTTAGCTGGTCATTCCAAAAATTGCAAGTATAGAAAAGTCAGAACGTAAAATTCATAGAAAAATATTCGGCCCCACACAAGAAAACGGAATTTGGATTAAAAGACGAAATTCAGATCTATACCGTCACACAGATAGTTTCAGCAACACTGTGCGAAGAAAACGTTAAACATTTTATGAACACCTCTTCAGGATGGACGATTATAGGCTTACAAAAAGGTTAATCAACGTAATAAATTCTCAGAAGTCAAGGATAGCCTGGCTGGTTGAAACAAGAGAGGACTTGCAAGAGTTGAACATCGGAGAAAATATTCTGAGAAACCGCAAAGTCTTCAGGACCGCAGTAACAAAGCACAAGGTTAGGGTGAAAACTAGTGGCAGGACTGGAACCAAGTGGACAGAAGAACGGAAGAAGCAGCACAGTGACTTCATGAAGAGATTTTGGGAAGATAGGAAGGCGAATATCATCAAGCCGAAAAACAAGTTCAAGCGCGCTCTATAATGGGCAAAACGCAGAAAGAAGAAGAAGAAATTAAATATTAACAAAAAAGAAATTAAATATAATATAACCAGAGAACAAATCGCAATAGTGAGAGGCTCGTAGAACTATGTAAGGCTTTCAATCTTGTTATAAAATCCACAGCGTTCAAACACCTTCCCAGAAAACAGAAGACTTGGACATCTCCGAATCCAAATCTCGGCGAATTTCAAATTGATCACGTCGCAATTGCACGTAAAGCTCAGAGAGAAATACAAAATGTGAAGGTTCTAAGAAATGCCAATCTAGATTCGGATAACTATCTATCCAAAATCAAAGTTAAACTGATTCCGAGAAATACCAGAAAGGCTGTCTTAAAAAAGATCAATCGAGTTGATACTGAAAAACTACGATTGTGCCCTGAATTTATTCAAAAACTAGAATCGTGGAAACCCAAAAACTAGGATGAACTACAACAGGCCTTGGTCACAACAGCACAGGAGACAGTTCCACTGACGAAGTCAAAGAAACATGCGTGGTGGAATAATGCATGTTATTCAGTGGTAAAGCAAAGACAACTTGCCTGGCAGAAATGGAACTCGGGAAAGAACCAAGATAAATGGGAAAACTTCGTGAACGAGAGACAACGCGCTGCAAAAATCATCCGCAATGTAAAACGTGTCTACAACACGAGCCAACTAACTCAAATTGAGCTAGACATTCAGAGGAACAACACAAGGGACTTCTACAGAACCTTCAAACGCAATCCAAGCAAATACAATCCTCAGAGTCTACAGTTCAAAGACTCAAATGGGAGACTAGCTTACAGTGAGAGAGAAAATTGCCAGATTCTAGCGAAATACTTTGAATCCCTCCTTAATTGTGAGACTCCAGACTCCACTTTCTCATTTGAAGACAACATACAAGTCCACCCAGATTCATCCCCTCCAACGAAAGAAGAAATCAAACAGATTATCCAGTCACTTAAGAACAAGAAGGCACCAGGTGAGGACTCGATAATCGCCGAATTGTGGAAGTATGCTGGTGAGAAGATGATTGATAAATTGACTGACATTATCAAGGAGATTTGGGAAACTGAGAAACTTCCACGTGACTGGACTTCTGCCTTGATTCATCCCCTGCATAAGAAAGGTGACAAAACGGACGTTAACAACTACCGCGGCATTTCCCTCCTACTGATAACTTACAAAATTATTTCAAAAGCTCTGCAGATTAGGGCAGAACAACAACTTGATCCACAATTAGGAGAGTGCCAAGGTGGGTTCAGGAAAGAGCGCTCATGTGCCGAACAAATTATGAATCTGAAATCCATCCTTTTCTATCTGAAGCAAAGGAACAAGGAATTTGTGGTAACCTTCGTCGACTTCAAGAAGGCCTATGATTCGATTGATAGAATAGCTCTTATTCAAATTCTAAAGGAATTTGGATTGGATAATAAAACCAGGGCAATCATTCAGCAGACCTTAGCTAACACAACCTCCAGATCTCTTTGGAGAAAACACACTTCATAACTAACATCAAGCCAGCACCAAGAGACCTAGAAGTAAACCAGGGGAAAATCAAACGGACATATAAGTTTAAATATCTTGGCGAGTGGGTAGAACCCAACGTATGTGAGAAAGAAACCTTCACTTCGCGCATGAACAAAATGGAAATGGCGTACCAACTCATCAAGGACGTTTACAACAAAAAGTCAATATCCCTGAACGCAAAACTCAGACATTATTGCACTGTCATACGACCAGAGGCTCTGTACGCAGCGGAATGCCTCACCATGAACAAGAAAGGCCTGGTAGAAAAATTGGAGATCAAGGAAAGAAAGATCTTGAGGAAAATTCTTGGCCCGATTAAGGACAACGGTGAATATAGACGACGGCATAACTATGAGCTGTATATTCATGTCCAGAAGATCTCTGATGTAATGAGGAAAAGAAGGATTGCATTTTATGGCCACTTGCTTAGAATGAAACCCACACGATTGACGAACCTGATCTTTAACTATTTTAAAAATAAGAAGACCAAGCCAGCCTGGTTCAAAGAGGTGGAAAGTGACCAGCAAGAGATGGAAATTACCTGTGGGGATATTCAAGAACGCAATTCCCTCAGGAAGAAACTACACGACCACCAGGTTTTCAAGAAAAACCGAAGTTGAAGACGGTAAAGGTGTGGACGGAAGAATGAAATGAGCAACACTGGCAACGTATGAAGGAACACTGGGCAAAGATCAAAGCCCAGAGAAGCCAGTTGAAATAACGTGGTCCTTAGTTGGCCGATACGATCAAAGAAGAAGATAACTTATAAATAAAAAATAAATAATGATTAAAAATTATATACGTTACATAATAAATTAAATGAAAAAAGTAAATAAATAATAAATAATGCATAGTTAATAACAAATAAATAAAGCCTGCCATTTAAGAGTGCAGTTGCGCGTGGCGGCCATCTTGCCCACTAGCCCCTAGTCCAGCTCTGACTCTCTCTCCATAAGAATAACAAAGGGTGGTTGCGCGTGGTGACCATCTTGCCCATTAGCCCCTGACCCAGCTCCGGCTGGAACAGGTGATGGTATAGGAGGACGAGGTGGAGCAAGAATTAAGAAGAAATTGTGAAGCACATGATGATTTGTTGTAAGTTGCAGTTCTAGTGAAGACGAAGAGGATAATACAGAATTTAGTGATTCAGTGCTTCAGATACTTCTGGCGATGAACTGGATAATCCTGTTGCACAATACTCGGGGGAAGCTGGACGCACAACCTGGTACATCCATTGCCCAAAATACGTTGCAAAAAGCAGAGCTTGTTCGACGCCTTCCTGGATTAAAAGACGAGGCAAAAATAGTGACCTCCCGCAGTGAGGCGTGGAGATTGATTTTTCCTCCGGAAACTATTCAAGAAATTGTGGACTGCATTAACATACAAATGTCAAAATTGCGTGAAAATTACGCCCCAGAAGGGGTCGCTCGAAACAATGTGAAGAAATAACTGCATTATATGGCCTATTCTATCTCTCTGGCGTTTTGTACGTTCCTCATGAGAATGCAGAATACTATTGGGCAATCTCTGCCTTATTTTTTTTCTAACAGCTCCCACTACTGTCAATCATTTCATCAACTAGTCTTAAACCATGGAAACCAATGAAAAATAATTACCCACAGTGAAGTTCCTTCCAGTATTTTCAACAGAATGTGCTGGTCGTTTGACTACCTCTGCAGGCTTGTTCACAACAGAGTTGCCTTCCAATATAAACTTCCATTTAGTATTTATGATTATGAAATGCGAGCGTCCGCCAGAGAATATATTTAGATGCCATATTTGGGGTGCTCTAATTTAGAACGTTTAATTATGCATATTGGTCTGGCAAAATTAAAGTATCTTTTTATATAAATATCTATTAGGTACTTCACGAAAGCAAATAAACATATTGCCGTACCTTCCAAAACAATCATTTGTGTATGAAACTTCAAATTACGAGGGTGAGAGAAAATCTCACACGCGACAACTTACGTCGAAATGTCTCCACGACCACTGCCGGGTTAGGCTTATTATGAGTAAAAACATATTATGGATCCAGTTCATTTCTATATAGACAGCCTTGGTGGGCTAATGTTTGAATAATGGGCACTGCTCGACGTGCTTGTGCGTCTTGGCGAGGTGTACCACACCAACTGACAAGCCCACTGGGCGAAACGCTGATAGTACTGGTTTGAACTAAGTGGGTCAACTTTAAATTATTTAAAATTTAATGCTGTGTCATTACGCTCATTCGGAGTAGAAAGTATCATGGATCCTTCGGGAAACATTGATGGGGAATGTCCTTCTTCTTACTCTGTATCTTGGCTCCAATGCAGCAACTGGTGCAACGTTGGCCATGTTGGCTGCACGGTGTTCATGTGGGGAACTTTATTTTGCCTTCCTGCAGCCACGCGTTGAATACCTTTCTAAGGCTCCTCTCTCTGTGATGTCAATTATTTGTACATGTTTGAGATATTTCATGTTTTCCCTCAGATAATTAAAGCATCAGTCAAGCATATCAGCCTCAATGATTATCATTTTAATTTTATATTTATTTTAATATTTTGTTTTAGATTTTATTTTTAATTACATTGTAAATTATTTCAGCAATTTCATTTTTATTTTTATTTTAAATTTATTTGTTTTTTTACTATTTGTTTCATTTTCCACTTAACCCTTTACACGACAGAATATTATTTTAAATATTGTATTTTATATATTCTTGTTTCTGTTTAATGTGAGCTTAAAATTTTGTTTTTAATTTAAATTTATATAATTTAATTTGCAACTGAATGTTACTGTTATATTTACTTTAATATTTGAAACAAAATTATTTCCCTGTAACTTATTTATTTATGCAATTTCATTTTTATTATTTTTTATAATTTTAATTTTTATATTTTTTTTTAAATTCTTATGTTTATTTTTAATTTTTATTTTATATAATATTTTTTTTCGCTCATTGGAGATGCAGATGATAGACGCTCCATGGGTAGGCTATAAGATGGAATGCGGGAGGTGCTTGTCCCAAGTAAAGGGAAGGAAAGAAAGATTGTAATTTCATAATATTGCAATCATGGGCCAAAGAACTATCATTTTATGTGGAATACGAACCACAGGACGTGACATTTCACTTACAAAATCTCACATGCATTGACCGGGAATCAAACCTGGTCCGCCTTGGTGAGAGGCAACCAGCTTGACCACTGCTCCACCAAGCAACTTGACCACTGCACCACCAAGCAGCTTGACCACTGCTCCACCACGCACCCTGGACCAAGCAGCTTGACCACTGCACCACTACGCACCCTGGACCAAGCAGTTTGACCACTGCTCCACCAAGCAGCTTGACCACAGCTCCACCACGCCCCCAGGCCCAAGTTGGTGAGAGACAAGCAACTTGACCACTGCTCCATCAAGCAGCTTGGCCAATGCACCACCAAGCAGCTTGACCACTGCTCCACCAAGCAGCTTGACCACTGCTCCACCACGCACCCTGGACCAAGCAGCTTGATCACTGCTCCACCAAGCAGCTTGACCACTGCTCCACCAAGCAGCTTGACCACTGCTCCACCACGCCCCCAGGCCCAAGTTGGTGAGAGACAAGCAACTTGACCACTGCTCCATCAAGCAGCTTGGCCAATGCACCACCAAGCAGCTTGACCACTGCTCCACCACGCCCCCTAGCCCAAGCAGTTTGACCACTGCACCAGCAAGGCAACAAGTTCAATGGTTCTCAGAGTAATGGAGGAGCTTACTGTGCATTTTTAAATTGTAGTTTTATTGTAAATTTTGCCACCAAATAAACAAGAGCTTGAAGCATGTGAATATGGCCTCTTAGCAGGGAGTGTCCAGTAGAGACTGACTGCACGGCTCAGTGGTTACGTTCTCGCCTGCTGTGCCGCAGGCTTTCAGGACCGAATCCTGGCGCAAATGTGAGGGAGCCGTGGCTCATTAAGGATCCCGTATAGGGCTAAATTCCGACACCCTTGTGTTTCTAAAAGCCGCAGTTGTTAAAGGGGACGTACAACCAGTAACATGATTATTGTTTTAATACCGTATTATAAGTAGGCTATTTAAAAGAGGCTATTTCATGTTTATTGAAATGTTAAAACTTGTGTTGAATGTTGGTTTCAGGGCTTGGGATGCTGCTCCGACAGTGCAGTTTCGTTCCATTACGTGTCGCCTAACCAAATGTATGTCCTCGAGTATCTCATCTATCATCTTCGTCCGTACGGCATCTCTCATCACGTGAGGGAGATGTGGGGTATCGGAACGTCCGCCCGTCCAGCAGGTCAATACAACCACTAAGAAAGTTGAAGCTTCCACAAAGAGTAAAGAATATTGATGTGTCTACTTTGGCGTTGCTGAAGATCTCATTGAGTGTGGTGATACTTCTAGTCGTAATAGGCCTCTCCATTGAATGGCAATCGACTACATCCCTAGGGAAGTCTTGATCGTTAGCAGTGCAATTGTCTGTAAATCGCTACGGACACTTCTCTGGAGAAGTGGATGATTATGGAGCCGAGCTAGTTCACAGCGTTAATGTGTCGGTTCGTTTCTGGCGGGTTATGAGTAGGGCCTCTCACTGATGGCGTGTGATATATTGTTTTAAATGGCAGAAAGCTCACTTCACCGTTGCAGCTATTCAAACTGTGTCTGTCAGACTGAAAGGCCAATGCATTCCTTTTTCCAAGTTTCATATTGGAATCTACAAATATTTGTCAAAAGTATGGGTAACATTGAGTGCATGGCGTTATCATGATAGCAGAGTACAGGGTCAAGTCTGATATCGTATGTCTATAAAGCAAAGTTTGGTCAGTTACCATTCATAGTTGGTAACTGTGACTCAAGTCTAAAATGAGAGTAGTCCTATGTTTGGTCTGATTGACTGCACATTGCCGAGACATATGGTGATGTGGCGATTGCTGTATTAAGGTATGGAACATCGAGGTCATCAGCCTCTGCCTAGTGCTGTACTAAGTTGAGAAAAGAAATAAAGTAAGAATTGGATTTCACATGTATTCATATAATTAAATGTATTGATGTTTCATTAAAAAGCAACGTTATCGAGGTGAAAAACGCTTCCCACAAATCTGTGGGTTGCTAACTCGACAACCATACAATATTGATACTCTTCTTCTGCTTCTGTCTAACGTCTTCCCGTTGGAACGGGGTCCGCTTTTTGGATCAATGCACGCCATTTCTTGCAATCTAACGCTTCCTGTAAGTGTAAGTTTCTTGATCGTAGATCTGCGTTTATAGCGTCCAGCATCCGTAATATAGGTCTCCCACGTTGTCTCTGGCCATCAACTGTTAGATGATATGCCGAGATGATGACTGAACTTGGTGGAGCTCGGACAATGTTTCCATAATATCAGAGTCTCGATTCCTTCATTTTCTGATTGATTGGAGCCACACCGGCTAGTTGTGATGTGAATATGATCGAGCAGAGAAATGTCCAACGATCTTCTCAACATCCGCACTTCTAGATGCTGGCCAACACACGGTACCACATAATGCAACTGGTCTCTCCATTGTGCGGTATATCTTTGATATTAGGCGGATAGGCATCTTCTTATCATATAGCCGTCGCTATGTATTTAACACGCACGGCTACGTAGCCCAGTTTAAGATTGTTCCTGGCGGAAATTTTAGACTTGGAGTTCATGCAATGGTGGTCAGCCGAGAGTGTGTTCCAATTCTACCTTGGTCATCCTGAAATTGGTTTTCGTGGTTTCTCATTTTCACCACCAGGCAAATGCTGTGATGGTTCCCTTCAATAGGTCCACGGTCGACTTCCTTCCAAAATCCCTTCCTTCATTAGACCCAAGTTAGCGATCACCTGTCACCATCCCCAGTTGTATCTGCTGACATAGTACGTTCTGCTCCCAGACGATAGAGGAATGATCCCTCGCACAGAGTCCGTGAGTGAAAAAGGAAGCTTGTAGTTTAACGTGACCATTAATCTCGCGATCATGAGCCACGCGACCTCCTTTTTACGTGGAATTCGAACCACAGGGCATGACATTTTACTTTGAAAATCTCACATGCATACTCCGGGAATTGAACCTGGGCCACCGTGGTGAGAGGCCAACAGCTTGACCGCTGCTCCACCACGCCCCGAGTCTGTGATTGAAGCCGAGCTGGTAAGCTATTAAGGGGAGAAGAAATCTTTGAGGCACCACAACTAGCTATTTGGGAGTGGTACAGTATTCTATTGCCGCCTCCGTAGCGTAGCAGTCAGCATGGTTAGCTGCCGCCCCGGAGGTCGTGAGTTCGATTCTCGGCTCTGCCACGAAATTTGAAAAGAGGTATGAGGACTGGAACGGGGTTTACTCAGCCTCGGGTGGTCCAAATGAGTAGAGGGGGTTCGATTCCCTCCTCAGCCATCCTCGAAGTGGTTTTCCGCGATTTCCCACTTCGTCTTCGGGCAAATGGCAGGATGGTACTGCCCCCGAAAAATTAATCATTTGGGACCAAAATGAGATTATTTTTGTAGCCCATGATATAATTTAACATGGCAATATGAATCCTGGATCTTGACGCATTCCGGAATTGACAATCATTATTTTACTAGAGAAAGCTAAGATCTTTCGTCAATTTAATCTTTATAAGAGACTAACAGAAGTACCCGTTCTTCGAACGGTGTTATATATTAACACCAGACATTATCAATTGAGCTACTCTTGCAATGGTTAGCGGCTTGTCATGCCTTCATAAGTTTATCAGAACGAAGTTAGTTTTCTGGGAATATAACGCACACTGTTAATTTAAGGGCCTTAAAATGTGGTTTTCGGAGACCCCTTATAGACTCGCGAATTTTGTGTCTCACAATGAGAAGCGCAACATATGCTTTGATCGTCCTTCTAGGATAATTTTTATATTTCGCCTATTTTAGCATGTATTTTGAGAAGTTTTTCCCTATATCCACCCTTCTACTGTATGAAAAGTACGGTGAGGAGTTATATAAATGATTGGTGTATTGACTCATGTTTACCATACCTAATTTTACGATGCACCAAGCATCCCAAGACGATTTATTGGCGTACATAAAGATACACAGAAAGACAGACAGACAATTCTATTGTCTACAACATATCACCCAGATATCCAAATATGCGTATATCTACCATACGTATCAAACAAAATCATCCTTACGATGAACCCGTATGTCGACAAAAAAAAAAAAGATTAGTTAAAATGTGCTCTCAAACTAAATTCACCTAACGTGTACTTCCTGACGTGAAATAGAATTGAAAGCCTTGTAGACGAAACGCAATACACGTCACATAAAAACTGACCCTCTACGTTGTGTTAGGTCCCCATACACAGAAAGACCCATTTCATAAATTATAAAGGCTTGTGGTGCATGAAAATTCTGGTTCTTTAGCCTCAAATGGCCCAAATTCCTAAAAGCCGCAAAAAATGCTGATTCAATTCAGGAATTTTTGAAAATAATGTTTCTGTTTGTAGATATAATAGACTTTCTGTACTATATGTCGGACGTGAAATTGCATGAAAAAATTCTAGGTTACCCCTTGACCCCCTTAATTGCATTGACGAATTATACAGTCTACACTGGTTCCGTGATAACCTTATAACCATTTGCAAACTTTCACAGAAATGTAATAAATGGAGTAGCCTAATAATAATATCGTATGGCCTCGGGTGACGGGTGCAAGCTTCGTAATTTGACACCCAGAGGGTAGCTTGCATGTCGAAATTTCGTTGTTCCTTGAATCACTATGAAAGTCAAGGAGGGTAGATATCTAAGCTCCTTGAACACTATAGCGCTTTCTAGTAGATAAATGAGGAACTTTGTGTTGGCGGAAACTCCTGAGGTTAATTTTGCCATTATGAACACGGCCTACTGAATTCAAATGGGTTCTTTGTCATGCCAACATCGTATGACATGCGAGTCGTATTTTTGCCGCCTTTCAAAAATCACGTACAGGCCGGACGTTTGTTTTAGACGATTGCCCATGACCTTCAAGCCTGCGGGTGAGCCTGTACACAGTCACTCTCTTACCTTCTCACTTCACTTTTTTCACCACCGATCTGATGTAATGGAATTCCAGACTTGAGCAGACAGTACAGCCCACGTCGAAGTATTGTGTGACACGGAAGTACACGTTACGTAGTTACGAACAGAACGTCATTATATTTGCCAGTGACTATACTTCAGCAATAGTGTGAAACAGCTTTATCAATCATCGGAGCGCTTTGGGCAGCTGATAACAACACAGGTACTGTAGTAACTCACCTCCAGGCTTCCATTAAGATTTTTCACTCGTCTAAAACAAACGTCCGGCCTGTACCACGGCCAGGAGTGAACCTGCAATCTTGGGGTTAGTAGACCGACACGCTATCCACTCACCCACCGTGGCAAGGTATAAATGGAGTGATATTGCTTCTTACAGAAATAGATGGTAAGTTGGTGCCACCCCTTGAGATAATGTTGTCATGGTTACCGATTTCCATTCCTTCATTAGTTTGTTAAATTAAATTAAATTAGTTTTCTGGGAATATTTCAGATACTGTTGGTTTTAGAGCCCTATAATGTAGTTTTCGAGGCCCCCAAGTTTTGTTTCTGGCACCGAGGGGCTTTGTCTCCTCGTTGTACGCCATAATATAATACTAATAATAATAATATAATATAGGGATAGGAATATAATAGACCTGCCGTACCACACCCGCAGGTGTAAATCGCGTAAAAAAAATTCTAGTGTGCCCCTTGACCTCCTTAAGCGCATTATACGTATTGATGAATTTTACAGCTTAATTTGGTTCCGTGATAACCTTCTAGCCGTTTGCAAACTTTCACACCAATGTAATTAATGGAATTGCATTGCGTCTTACAGCAATAGATGGACCTCTGAGAATCTGTTGCATTGGTTACCGGCTAGTATTCGTTCATTAGTTTATTAAATGAAATTAGTTTTCTGGGAATATCTCAAAAATGGTTGGTTTTAGGGCCTTAAAATGTGGATTTCGGGGACCCTTTAGGGCCCCCGAGTTTTGTCTCTCACATTGAGGGGCTGAAAATGCTCTTTGTCTCGTCCTTCTACTCCTATTTCAGCACGTATTTTAAGGGGGTATGCCCTCTTTTATGAGAGGTACAGAGAAGGGTTACATCAATGATTATTGTCGTGCCTCTGCTGGATATCTGTACCAAATTTTACGTTGATACACCCAGCCGTTCTCGAGTTACAAGGGAACAAAGTTGTCCACAGACAAACAAACAGACAGACCAAAAAATTATTTTCGCGCGCATCCATAATAAAACAGTCTGAAACGCGTAAATAACTCAAATTTCCGTAGAAATTGCGAAAAAAACATACAAACTTTAATTTTTATGTACGTAGAGATATACTGCACCGCTCGTTGTTGACCGTGTTTTATTGCACAAATTGAGGTTTTACTCGCCAACCGTTGGAGATACACGAAAAGTGATAATGACCTTATGGATAGAAAATTAAATGTTAAATCTCGTGTATGCATCAAATGTTTGCTATTTCTTAGCGTTCTCTTTTTATTTGAAATGGAAATATGAAATTTTGAAACCAAAGGGCGTAGTGACGTCACATATGTGGGTTTTACTCGCTAACCTTTGGAGATACACGAAAAGTGATACGGACCTTTCGGATTGAAAATTAAATTTTGAAGCTCGAAGTGCCATCCAAAGTTTTCTATTTCTTAGCGTTCTCTTTTTATTTGATATGGAATATGAAATTTTGAAACCAAAGGGTGCAGTGACGTCACTAAAATGGTCGCCATATTTTAATAGTGCAAATATCGAAATTAAAAGTATCCTATATGTAAAAATTGTAAATCAGATACATCCATGCAAAATTTCATTTAAATCGGACCAATGGTTCTTGCGTTATTGAGTAACACACAGACAGACAGTCACACACCATCTCATTTTTATATATTAGTATGATATATCTTCTTGGAAAATATTTTCATCCGACGTTAGGGAAGTCAAAACTAGTCTATCCCAGTCGCGATCATTGGCGCCCGCAGGATTTTTCCCAGAGGGGGACCAAGTTATAATTTATATTTCAGTACAACCCCCAATTTTCGTTTCATTTCTTATTTCCTTCGTGAAATTCATTATTTTACTGCGCTGAAACCGTTGGCTACTTTATGACAAGATTGGGCGAAAAGTTTTGTTTTTAGTTCACAGTTTTTGTCCATAGGAGTTCGCGTTTCTTTTTTGTGATTCATTGTCATAATGTTCAGTTCTTAAAAACAGGTAAAAATAGTGGTATCGCTATGTATCGACAATAATATAAAAATCAAGCAGTTTATTAAAATGCTAATGTAAATCCAGTTCGCTTATTTTGTAAATACGATAATTACTGATTTAAATTAAACTGTGGAAATACCCCTACATATGAATCTGTCTAATAATTCAAATAGCACTGTTTCCAAATATCTACGTAGTTGTACTGGCTATTACGGCGGATCCATCACGTTTTTCATCTTCTTCACAAGCAATCAGGAATACTTCGCATTGCCCTTCTTAGCATAATGAATTTTGTGCGAAGTGATGCATTCGTATTTTACAGTACGTTACTTGTACATGTGACGCCCATGGTATTAGCAAATTTTCGTTTTAGAAAGAAAATATTTCATTTGATTATTGCCGAGCGTTAAGTAAAATATATAAAACTCACTAAATCATGTACTTCTTACTTAGTCGCTTTGATAACGTCAAACATCGCAGTATCATTTAACTATTATACACTCGTACTTAAGAATGTCACATAAATGTTCCTTGAGTTAAGAACCTGCCAATGTCTGTTCTGTAATTTTTTTCTTTCAGAAGCACATCATTATCAATCCCCTACTGAACTTTGGCTTTATCACCTAATTGATCTATATTGAATATTGTAACTTTCAGTCGGTCAATACGACTATGAGCCCAATTAGGATTAAATTAGCTTCTCCGCTCATATAAGTAGGCTATATGTTGCGCATCGAAAATTGCCTTGCACGAAGATTCTATTCGAATCATATAGACTATAACATTACGAAGTCTATCAGTATTGAATTCACCATTCTGTCTCAACTGATCTACCGTCTACATTCGATTGACAGTGCGAATCTCAGTCGCTTTGATAACGGCACAAAATCACCGCAGAACAATTTGACTCTTAGCCTGTAAATTGCTTCGATCGTAGAAGATGTAACACTACAGGTTAATAATCTACAACAATGGTAGATTGCCGTTCATTAATAGCAATAATGGCTCTGTTCTCAAGAAATTGACCATAGTACTATGGCACCTTAAATAGAAATATACGGCATTTCGCAGCACGAATAACGATTGCAGTAAGGCAGAACGGCGCAAAATTAGACGAGTGTACAACGCAGTCAGGTCCGTATTTAGGGCTCCCGAAGCTCCTGGGCAAAATGAAAAAAAATTTTTGCTTCCCCAGACTTTAAAATATGTAGATTTATGAAAGTTTCCTTAACATCTGGGGCTGTTTCTACACTGAGCGTGTATTTAACTATGAGTGGGAAACACTATAATAGTACATTATGCAACGAGCCTATAATGGCTATAATTAAGACACGAGTATTTTTTATAAAACGAGCGTATGCGAGTTTTATAATTTCCATACGAGTGTCTTAATTACCATTATAGGCGAGTTGCATACGACTGTTTATGTTCGACGATAATTATAACTTTATTATATGTTTTAACATAAATATTCATAAATATCTGTTGAGAGTCAGCTACTGGAATTTTGTGATCGCAGAGCGAGCGTTGGGTGTTATATCTCTGCCTTTCAAGAGCTTTGAACGACCGACGCATGCGCTCTGTGTGTTTGCAATGCCATATGCAAACCATATGTTTACATCTGCCGTCCCTCAGTAATATTGTCACCGGTGTCAGTTGAAGACAATGCGCTGTGTAGAAATTAGTGTTGGTGATTTTAAGGTATAGTGCTATTTCTTGTCTCATATTCGCCAGTTTATTTACGCGAACATACGGACGGTGGGTATTCCATGTCGGTAATTTATTATAGTTCGATGTTGTGTTTATGTCCGACATGTTGGATTTTGAGCGCATGCGCGAAGTTATCGTTACCTAATTGGTCAATGAACGAGCTCTGATTGGCTGGAGAAACTGCATCATAATGGAAAACAGTGTTATAATGACCATCATTATGATACAGTTATCTGACACATAATAGTGAGGGTCGAACATAAATATCTGTTTAGCCTACTAAAATTACAAATAGAAAACGAAACTTAATGCAAAGAATTTGCATTTAAATTTTAAGTTATCATACACAACAAATGGCAAACACACCAATTATTTAAACAACAAGGGGCTTCCTTCTTGCCTTGTCATTTGCAAACAAGATTAGGATTTCATTAGTCCAATTTCACTTTCAAGTCAGATTCAAAAGCAAGAACACCAAGATGACTAACACAATCCCGTTTTGTGTGTGTGTCCTTAAATAATCATCATTGCAAATGTGTGACAATGAATAATTCTCTTCTGTGTATGTGTGTGTGTGTGTGTGTGTGTGTATGTGGAGGGGAGGGGGAGGGTTTATATTTAATAACTTGGTGTTTAATGCCCATGCGGTTTTGTAGAGTTTTCCAGATTTTTTTCCGCCCCGAAAACCTCCCACCCTGGGCAGCTGCCATGTTTGTTCCCCCGTAATTACAGGCCTGAAAACAGTAAATGACCCAATATTGTAAGCACGACCTTAAAGGACCAGTCAGCAAAGGAAACCTCGTTTTAGGGGCTGAAATCCGCTATCGGTGTTGCAATGTATAAAATATCTCCAGAACGTGCTTTCATATCATCACTGCCAAAGTGAGGTGGCGAAAGTAGTTGCCAGCCTAGCCACTTTTGATAGTGTTGAGTAAACATAGGGTATTTATCAATAGGCATAACCATATTGAAAAATGGAGCTATGTTTGCATTGGTGGTCTAGTGCATGACATTATCAGAACCATATATTTTTGAATATAAATAGCCTACATATTACGTCAGAAACATTAAAGTAGTTTTCTACTGTAGCGTTTGTCAGTTAATTATCAGAAACTTCAATTTATGAAATAAACACTGGTGACAATGACCAATCGAATATCAACATTCTCGGAATTCCAGGGGGGGGGCACGACCCCACCTTTCCCCTCCCTGCGGGCGCCCATGGTCGCGATTGCATTTATTGGACACTTAAATAACATTTGTGGTTATTTGTACACAATATGTAATGTCACGTTATATTGTGGACGTAACATTGCAAGACGTGTAGCTTAGAAGCCAGATAAGTACGGTGGAACATAATTGTATTTCTATTAAATGTATATGTAACAGTTTAGTCGACAGCCAAGTAACATTTTAGAGAAACCCCATGGTGGTCATCCACAATACGTCTAAGGTCGTCTTTAAGAATGAAGGTAACATTAAGAGCAGAAGTAGCTGCTCAGGATGCCATCGGCTGATTGTTGCAACGCTGAGGTAAATGCCAATAATGAAAATGCAAGTTTTATAGAAGAGGTGTTGGTAACAATTATTTTGTGTAATGGAATTGTTCAACAAATTGTAGAGGAGAGTTTATTGCCGTATACAGAGGTATATGAGGCTACGTAGAGAAATGTGTGTGTAAATGCGAGGCAGATTCCGCATCAAGATAAGTTATTGCAGTGTAGTACTGTTTAGGTATGAACATGGCATTATAATAATGGAATCGAGATGTTAAGAACTCCGATGTGTGAATTCACGACTTAGAAGTGGAGGCAAGAGAGTGTATGGGCGGAAATAGTTTGGGGAAAGTGTTGTCAACTTCTGTTTACTAATACTTTTTATTAACATTTTTATTAAATATGTATCTGAGTAAATACGTGTGTTTGATCTTTGTTGAATGAATACATTAAACTGATAACGACTACAAACCTAAATATGACATGGTGGTGTAGTATTTTATGAAAGAGACGGAGATCTCTATATGAGTACCACATATAAATGTGTAGAAAGATAAACTTTGAACTAGAGCTGAGGCTCAGGGATATAACTAGGGTGACCAGACGTCCTCTTTTTCGCGGACATGTCCTCCAATTTACGTCTCTGTCCTCTGTCCGCGAACAATTTTTAAAATTGTTTAAATGTCCTCCTTTTTATTAATTTACTATATTATCGTATGTATGTATGTATGTATGTATGTTTTAGTTTTTCGCAGTTTATATTGGTGCCATGCAAATAGTTTAATTTTTTACCGATGTGCAGCGCTACAATAATTGTTTCCGGTCTACGCTGGGTTTGGGAATGTGTTTCTGTGTTTGTGCTCCGTTGATTGGCAGTCTTGTGGCGTTGTTGTGTGTTTGCCAGTTTAAAATTTGCTCGCATTCAAGATGCCTAAAAGAAAGTGCCAATTTACAGATGCTTTGAAAACCAAATATCCTACGTTCAAGCTTGGACGTAATGATTTTGAGGCAGAATGTAAAGTTTGCCCAACTGCAACTTTCGTCTCGGTAGCAAATCATGGTAAGTTCTATAATTTATTGTTTATGCCCGTTGCTCACGGTGAAATTTTCCTTCAAATTTATTGTACAATAATTTAATTTTATAAAATTTCTGTTGCTCACGGTCAAATTCAAGTTTTATAAAAACTTTGATAAAACTTTCCATAAAATAGGACATGTTCTATTCCGTTAAATTAATTTTACGAAACGAACCAATCAGGGAAGCTGATATGGAGATGATGCTGGCGCCACGAGGTGAGAAGATTTTGAAGCTCGCTTGTAAACAAACACTTCGAAAATGGCAGGCTCCGGCTGGACTAAGGAAGCTGTTAGTGTTTTACTGGAGGAGTACCAGAAATAAAAGTGTTTGTATGAGGTTAAAACGCCCATATACCACAATAGAAGGGAGGCAGAAATCTCAATCTCCGAATATGTTTCGCAAATTCGACCGAACACAAGCCAGGCTGATGTGAAGGCGAAGATAAACGGGCTTCGAACTCACTTGCAGTCTCATTTCAGGAGAAATGGCTTGCCTCATGTTAGTGTCCTGTCGAATAATTTTGGGACAAACAAGATCTAGGAGATTTTAAACTGCTTTCCTACATTCTTAGAAAATTCCTATATGAATTCTGATCGTCTCATTTTCTCAACTCATTTTCGACCAAGGGCAGCATTCCTCTACTCTTCTCTTCTTTTTATCCATCCCCGAGTCCAGGACTTCCTAGCATTTCTTTTCTTCCTTTTTACCTCTGTACGACATATAATTGTAGCTAAAGCTGCAATTTTTGCTTTATTTTTGGAGCCATACTCTCAAACCAATGTGTGTTGAACAGCTGATTCTTGGTTCAGAAGTTTATCGGTAGATGGCGATCCTGATACATCCACGAATTTTATAAAATAATTTTACCGTGAACAACACAGCTTGCTTTCGTCAAATTTTTATAAAATTCGTTGTAAAATAAATTTTAAGAAACATTTTACCGTGCGCAACGGGCAAGTTATTAAATTACAAATCTTAAAAGAGCGTTATTTATATAAAATTCTCATTTAATTTCGTAGGTTCTCAAGATTTGGATAGTCACATTTCTTCAAATAAACACAAAAAAAGTGTACAAGGCGGCGGCAGTTCCCAAACTATAGACAAGCTTTTTTCCACATCAACTACAGCATTAACGAATCGCGTTTTAGCTGCCGAAGGAGCATTAGCATTCCATACCGTTTGTCATCATTCCTCCTACAGATCAATGGACTGCACACCCAAATTGAACCAGACAATTTATTATGATTCGGAAGTGGCCAAAATAATTTCTTCAGCTAGAACCAAAACTGAAAGTATAATAAACAGAGTAATAGGCCCACATGCTGTTGATGTTACAGTAGAATATATGAAAGGTATATCTTGTTATAGATTGTGTACGGATGGAAGTAATCATGGAAGTCTGAAAATGTTTCCTATTCTCATTCAATATTTCGATTATAAACAGGGTGGTATAAAAACTAAGGTTGTAGAACTAAAGACAACTCCTGATGAGAAGGCTGAATATATTGCAGGGTATATTAAGGATACCTTGTCTAGTTTAGGTCTTGTAGAGAAATGTGTGGCCTTTGCTGGTGACAACACAAACACTAACTTTGGTGGTTTAAATCGAAGAGAAGGCAAGAATGTATTTACTAACTTAAAGGATGTTGTCAATAGGAATATGGTAGGTATAGATTGCCCAGCTCATATATATATATATTTTTGTCGTGTGGCCCCCTCAGAGGCCGAGTGCAGGTCTTTCTATCTGACGCCCGTGGGCGACCTGCGCGTCGGGATGAGAGATGGAATGGATGAAGATGAATGAAACTGGGCAAGGATGTGGAAGGAATCGGCCGTGGCCTATCAGAAGGTACCGTCCCAGCATTTGCCTGGTGTTGAAAATGGGAAACCACGGAAAACCATTTCAAGGACGGCCGACGGTGGGAGCTCATATATTGAATAATACAATACAATACTGCTTTCCTCCATTCTTAGAAAATTCCTATATGAATTCTGATCGTCTCATTTTCTCAACTCATTTTCGACCAAGGGCAGCATTCCTGTACTCTTCTCTTCTTTTAGGTAGATTTCATTAGAAAGCTAAAAATTGCAATGGGTCCCATGTTTCGACTTCCGGAAAATTTCGACATATCTTCGCGTTTCACATCCCCCAGACCCCAAAACCACCGTCAGTTCAAAAGTTTATATACAATTTATGTATATATACAGTATATGTATATCAGTTTCTTGTGGACACGATAACTGCCGTAATTTTGCACCAATCACTTTGAATTTTTTTCCGAATATGTATACCTATAAAATCTCTGTCGAGTTCGTTACTGGGCTAAATCGGTCGAAGGGGGGGGGAATGGGGGGCTTTTTTCGAAAAAGTGAAATATTGCTATAACTCTCTTAATATGTGAAATATCGAATCCGTTCAACGTTCATACTATGTGTCGGATAAAGCCCAAAAATTTATGTTTGAAGAGTTTTTTTTTATAGCACCAACCATTGACCAAAGGGTTGGGAAATATTGGGTTTTTCGGGAAACATTAATCATATCTCTCTTAATAGGCACAATATCAAAACCGTACAAAATGGACAATATTCCCTTAATAATTACCTAAAACTTTTGTCTGAAAGAATTTTTGATATGACCCACCATTACGCCAAGGGACGAGGAAAATGATTTCGGAATTATAAGAAAATGCTAAGAGCTATCAGAGGTTGCCATGGCAACACTACTAAATTGATAAGGGATAAGCCATCAGACGTTGCCATGACAACGCACTTGCACAAGATCAGATTCAGGATTTCCATCTGACTAAGTGGGAAGCGGCTTCGGTGACGTAAATGGTAGCATGCTGAATGTCTATGCCCAAGGTCGCGAGTTCAAAGACGGCCGAAGTCGTCGGATTTTCTAAGAGCGCTAAAAATGCCTAATTATGCTTTCCTTTGGAGGGGAAGTTCCAACGTTCGTTGCGTGTTGCTGGTTGGGGTGGCATCTAGTAGCCAAGTTCACAGCTAGGTGTCGTTGACGGTAGTACCTGGTAGCAACATTAGGAACTACTGCTTGAAATTGACCGTCTGCAGTCCTTACCTGAATTAAGACTAATACAGCCATTACAATTCACACCGTTTATCAGACAGATTCTACACTCACCCAAAGTACACGGGGTTAGATGACCGCGTTGTCGCAGCCCCTAAACTGAGGAACCAACCAGAGGTAGATTTCATTAGAAAGCTAACTATTGCAATGGGTACCATATTTCGACTTCCGGAAAATTTCGACATATCTTCGCGTTTCACATCCCCCAGACCCCAAAACTACCGTCAGTTCAAAAGTTAAAAGTTTATATATAATTTATATATATATATATATAATAATAGCATTTATTGCAGCCAGTTGGCCATATTACATGTTACAGATATGTACACTTACTAGATACTATGGTTCGCTTCTAGTCCTTACTATAAGCCACTATTGATAAAGTTCTGTTGGGGCATGTCGTGATATGGTACCTGCCGCATTCGTTCCTACACAGCTCACATATACACCTCTCATCCGGGTCATGAAATGTCTTTCGTGAGCAGACCTTATGGTGGAACCCATGAACTGCGAGTCTCGTCACGACGTGTCTCATTTCGGATATGGGTTGCATCCATCTTTTGTCCACCATGGCATCAGTCGCGTAGAATTCCTTTGGAATGTCAAGCCTTTTGCTTTGCAGATCCTGGAGTAATTTTCTGAAGCTTTCTGTGGAAGGCAGCAGTAAAAGTGACCGAAGGTCCTCTATTAGGAACGTTTCTCTCGCCAGTTCATATACCAGCCGAGATTTGGCTGACTTGGAGACTCCGAGGGCTCTTTTGAGGAACCTAGATTTCACCTTTTCGAGTTCCTCCAGCTGTTTGTAGTTGAGAAACTCCCATGTAAGCTCCAGACCGTATGTTAGTACGGGTATGACCTTGGCTCGGAAGAGCATCATTGCTGTTTCCAGCGATATTTGGGTAATATGGCTTATGTCGTTTATGGCCTTCACTGCTGCGGCCGCTTTCGCTCTTGTATGTATTCTGAAGCTTCGGCCTGTTACCTGGAGCGTGAGGCCGAGGTATTTGAAATTGTTTACTTTCTTCAGTTCCTTGCCGTTGCATAGCACTTGGTCTGATTCCGCTGACCTGCCCCCGTTCCGGAAGACGACCATCTCAGTCTTGTCCTCGTTGATTGTTAGTTCGTTTTCCAGGGCCCATTCGCTTAGTATGTTGATTGCATCTTGCAAATCCTTTATCTGTTCTGAGGCGATTGCCATGTCCTCTGCGTATATATACAGTTTGGACTCAGTCGATTCCTTTATTTTGTCTCCTGCATCGTGTGAGAGCGCATTGAATAGAATGGGACTGAGGGGGTCCCCTTGAATTACTCCATTCGTTTGTATCATCCATTTGGTTTGTCCAACTCCGTCCTGCACTTGTATATAGTTTTCTGCCAATATGTTCGATATAAGGGTCGTCAGCCTTGACCTACCTATGAGTGTTTCCAGCTTATGTATCAGCAGCTTTCTGTTTACCAGGTCAAAAGCCTTCGTGAAGTCAACAAAGACTACATAGAGTTTGCTCTTGGGTTTCTCTAGTGTTGTTGTTATGTGCCGTAATAGGCTTCCTGCAGCCATAGTTGTCGATCTATGCTTCCTGAATCCACATTGCTCTTCTGGTAGTATTGGGTCTATTTTTTCGTATATTCTCGCTGTCAATATTCCTGTTAGTAGCTTTAGGGCTGCGGATTCCAGCGCTACTCCCCGGTATGAATTTGGGTCGTCAGTACTCCCTTTTCCTTTGTATAGTAGCTTGATGGTTGACTTCTTCCATTCGTTTGGTATTTGCCCGAGTTCCAAGCATTTGTTTAGTAGGGCCGTCCATATCGGTACCAGTTCCTCAGTAGTTTGTTTTAGATGCTCATTCCTTAGTCCATCTGGTCCGGGGGATCTATTATTTCTTTTCTTCTGTATGGCCATGGTGATCGCTTCTTCTTTGATGGGTTCTGACACATCGCGTTCTTCTGGGGGCCTGGTTTCGGGTCTAGTCTCCTTTGCACAGGTGACGTTCTTGATATGCTCCTCCCATGTCTCCAATGATATGTTTGGTTGGAAGCTATGGATCTTTGGCCTCAGGGCACGGTATGGGTCTGTTTCTGCTTCTGCAATGACCGCTCTTTGCGTCTCTTCTATGAAGTCCCTTTTTTTCTTTTTAATCAGTTCTTTGTAGGTTTTCCTGTGTTGTCGGTATTCTTCCAGTGCTTTGTTGTCTTTTGTGACTCTTATGTTGTGGAGTTTGCCTAGGGTTTCCTTCCTTTGAATAAAACACGACTCATCGAACCAAGGTTTAGCCTTTCTCCCGTGTGAAGGCGTGGTAGCTGCGCCGGTGATGCAGTCTTGTATCCGAGCTGCCGCCTCGTCGATTCCTCCCTCTTGGATGCTTTCCATCATCTTGTCTATGTCTTCCAACTTATCTCTAATTTTATCTCTGTTTAGAGTTTTGCTCACTCTGGTCGGTTCTTCTATAGTTTCCCCATCGCAGATCTCTCCATCTATTTCTAGGCTCACTGGTATGTGCTTGCGTATAATAGCACCCTCCGACCTAATTGTACTTGCGTTCCTTGTTTCGAGTGTTCCTCTTGTGCATATTAAGTCTATTGTGCTGGTCCCGTTGGGGCCTATGTACGTCCAGTCATGAGTTTTGTTCCGTATTTTAAAACCCTCTAGGCTTAGATAGTTGAAAACTTCTTCACTCTTTGCGTTTTGTTGATCCATTCTGCAGTTTAAGTCTCCGGCAAGGACAGTCTTTCTTTTTCCTGGGAATGTATTCAGTGCAGCTCCAAGGTGGTCTATTATGTCCGGGGCGGTCTGGTTGGGATTGAAGTAGGCCGCCACTATTACACCGATTTTCGTTTCCACGACTAGTATGTCCTCTTCTTTCCATAATAACTTTATCGGGGCCATTTTAGGCTTAACTATGCAGGCAACGCCACCTGATGGTCTTCCCCTCTCCCTGCACTGCCTCGCAAATGCATGAAAATTGTAGAAATTGGGGACGTCGAATCTCTTTTCTTCTTTAATCATAGTCTCCGTGAGAATACAGATGTCATATTCGCTTAGGATTTCTCGTGATAGGAGGTTCATTGCACCTCGCAGCCCTTCTACATTCCACGTTAGTATCCTCGTCCTACTGGCGCGAGCCTCTGAACTTCCAGGGTTGCCGAAAGGGCCGGCAATAGACGTCCGTAGGCCAGAAGTTGCAGTTGTAGACCAAATCTCTTTTATTAAAGGGTATGCCGACTTTAAAAGCTCTGCTGCCAATTTTCTGGTTCACTACGTCACAGTGGATCACTCCTTCCACTCCATTTTCCTGCAGATACGCAGTTAAGTCCTCTGGGGGAAGTGTCTTGGCTCAGTTTTGAGACGTAAAGCCACGCACTCTTTTCTGCAGTTTTAAGTCTTGTGACTCCTTGTCTGGTGCCTTTCATTTATTCCCTTCTGTGTGCGCTTTCTTCCTGGGTTGGGGAGCGTTGATCCCTTTGCACACGACGCCTCTGCACCACTTCGGTCCATTCGGTTTGATTTGGTTCAGACATTTCTTCTTTTTTTCCCCTCTCTTCGTTTTGGGCCTCGTCTTGTGGGCTGCTATCGGTGGTACCTTCGTTCTTTCCAATATTGTGTGGTGGTTTTGCATTCAGTATTGCAATCTCTTTCCTGGGAGTAAGTATATTTGCTCCATATATATATATGGTCCGCTGTCAAACTAAAAAGGAATGGCCGATCACTTATTAATGTTTACTTAAAAGCAAGCTTAAAAGAAAACAATACATAAAGATCGAGGTTTTTCCAACTTTGTTGCGTGTTCTGCAGTCTTGGCTGGGAGGAATTTGATTGAGAAATTGCAAAAATACATTATACATTGGTACTGAATATAATAGGCTATTTAGTTTACTGCTACAATGACTCGTCATGCTAGAAACTGTACTGCAGGAGCAGTATACACCTATCATGAGAAAAAGAAGGATGCCCAAGCCTCAGGTTATGGTACCAGTACCCAGCGTGTTGGAAAAGACTCTGTCAAAGATTTCGATTGTTGCTGTCTGACATTGCAGCCTTGCAGAGATCCAGTTATCACGTCAGATGGGTATTTATTTGACAAAGAAGCTATATTGCAGTACATTATTACGAAGAATGAGTACAGTCGTCAGTTAAAGGAATTTGAGAAGCAGAAGCGTAAAGAAGAGGTAATAATCAACCTAAAATCAGATAAAAGTTGTTGCTGCTTTCCAGCTATGTTTTTAAAGCAAAAATTACAAACTTTGAAGACAGAACTAGCAGAACTTGCAGTGGCAGAGAAACACAGCAGGCTGAACAACTTCATAAAGACAGAGAAGAACATTGTTAGTGCTCCATTGAATGTGTTCAAATCAGATAAGGCAGATAATGAAAGGCCATCTGTATCGAATATGACAGAAGGAAGGGACAAACATCTCCCCAGCTTTTGGATACCATCAAAAACTCCTGAAGCAAAAAAGAAGAATTTAAAGAAGCCTGATAAAACAGTATATTGCCCAATGAGTGGCAAACCTCTTAGAGCCAAAGACCTTATTGATGTGAAGTTTACAGAGGTTAACGACCCTGGTGATAAGAAAGCATTGGTTGTGAAGCAGAACCGTTATATGTGCCCGGTAACACATGACATCCTGGGGAACTCCGTTCCTTGTGCCATTATCAGAACCACAGGTGATGTTGTAACTGCAGAGTGTGTGGAGAAAATCATTAAGAAGGATTGGCTTCATCCTATGACTGGAGAGAAACTTAAAGAGAAAGACATCATTTATCTCCAGCGGGGAGGAACTGGTTACTCAACAACCAACAACAACCTTGAGGGCAAACATGAACGGCCAGTTCTGCAAGCTTGAACTTTTCATCTTAATATCCTTTCATATATATATATATGTATATCAGTTTCTTGAGGACACGATAACTGCCGTAATTTTGCACCAATCACTTTGAATTTTTTACCGAGTATGTATACCTATAAAATCTCGGCCGAGTTCGTTACTGGGCTAAATCGGTCGAAGGGGGTGAAAATGGGGGGCTTTTTTCGAAAAAGTTAAATATTGCTATAACTCTCTTAATATGTGAAATATAGAATCCGTTCAACGTTCATACTATGTGTCGGATAAAGCCCAAAAATTTATGTTTGAAGAGTTTTTTTTATAGCACCAACCATTGACCAAAGGGTTGGGAAATATTGGTTTTTTCGGGAAACATTAATCATATCTCTCTTAATAGGCACGATATCAAAACCGTACAAAATGGACAATATTCCCCTAATAATTACCTAAAACTTTTGTCTGAAAGAATTTTTGATATGATCCACCATTACGCCAAGGGACGAGAAAAATGATTTCGGAATTATAAGAAAATGCTAAGAGCTATCAGAGGTTGCCATGGCAACACTACTAAATTGATAAGGGATGAGCCATCAGACGTTGCCATGACAACGCACTTGCACAAGATCAGATTCAGGATTTCCATCTGACTAAGTGGGAAGCGGCTTCGGTGACGTAAATGGTAGCATGCTGAATGTCTATGCCCAAGGTCGCGAGTTCAAAGCCGGCCGAAGTCGTCGGATTTTCTAAGAGCGCTAAAAATGCCTAATTATGCTTTCCTTTGGAGGGGAAATTCCAACGTTCGTTGCGAGTTGCTGGTTGGGGTGGCATCTAGTAGCCAAGTTCACAGCTAGGTGTCGTTGACGGTAGTACCTGGTAGCAACATTAGGAACTACTGCTTGAAATTGACCGTCTGCAGTCCTTACCTGAATTAAGACTAATACAGCCATTACAATTCACACCGTTTATCAGACAGATTCTACACTCACCCAAAGTACACGGGGTTAGATGACCGCGTTGTCGCAGCCCCTAAACTGAGGAACCAACCAGAGGTAGATTTCATTAGAAAGCTAACTATTGCAATGGGTACCATATTTCGACTTCCGGAAAATTTCGACATATCTTCGCGTTTCACATCCCCCAGACCCCAAAACTACCGTCAGTTCAAAAGTTAAAAGTTTATATATAATTTATATATATATATATATTGTACAGCATCCCAGGGGTATGCACCCCTTGGAGACCATCCCCCCAACATCTGGCTAAATCCCCCTAAAATGGCAACCCTTGGAAAGCCGGGGCAACATCCATTAATACTGTAAGGACAGCTTGCTACTCCATAAAGCAGCTCAAGCCTTACGTAATCATTACACTCAGCGACATAGTACTAACTGGGCCAATACATTGCTGACAGGAGGGCGTCTGAAGGTATAAGAAGACGTCCTAATGAGGTCAAACTCTCTCTCCATTGTCAGTGCTCCATCAAGACGGCCGAAGCTACGCTGGTGTCAACCGAGGTGAGTCAGTCAATCGTGTTCAGAGTTCCTATTTATGTAACCTGCAACCCACAACTTGTATCACATTATAAACATAATTTCATTCCCTACAAGGGACTCACACAAAGAATATCACAGACCAATAAAACACTTGGTCCACACTCTACACTAGCATTACTGTTATACGCCTCTTTACATCCCAACGCCCTTCCTTACTCCCGTCACAGTCAGACGTGACACACCGTAGTAATAACGCCAACTCAGACGTCATTGTATTCCTCACAGCGGCTCGCGTGCTCAAGTGAAGCGCGTGCCACCCGGCTGATACGAGCAGAGTCGATTACATAACAAGCAGTCAGCTGAGCGACTAGTACAGCGACCCTTTGCAGTGGGTCCCATCCCCTCAAACACTACCACATTATTTATAGGAACGCCCCCTAGTTCCTAGCACACCACAACACACTACACTGGTCAGCTTGCCCTGTCAAGGGGAGCTACCCTTCTTTAGGCACCACCTCATAAATTAGTACAGCAACTCTCCCTTTTAGATCCACCCCCAAATAAGGGATCTAAAACACTGGTGGAGGCGGGGTACTACGCATAGAGAAAAGGGACTCAATCAACGAGCCCTCGTAGTTAAAACGACCCCTTCCGTACCGCAAAAAAGCCAAGCAAATTAGTGAGAAAATTTTCCCCCAGACAAAAAGCACCATTTTTTTTTGTGTGCTCCAAATTAGCTACACAGGGGAACTTCTTAATAAACCAACCCCCTAACCCCATACAGAATCAAAGAAATATAAGAATACACTGTCAAACACGTACAGACTTTTTTTTAATTCTTATTGTAGGCCCATACACTGCAGTCAGAATGGCACCTCATGCAGAGATTGCAAGCCATAGAGGCAATAGGGGTACGCCAATATTATTAACATTATTGTTCAGATGCCAAGGGCACATACAAGGCCGGCAAACACAAATACGGGCACTCCAAACAAAAATCGGGGCAATACAGGGCAAACAGCCATACACCCCGTCAGAGGGTAGGACAGCGCGATTAAGATGCGCACATACACTCTTGAATCACATACATGAACACCTCAATAGGTTCCATATACAAAGACACAGAATATACCGACAATTAATCACCACACATGGTCCCGTAATAGATAATGCAACCCTCGAGAGAATGAGGGTGCACTACACAAGTTTACACGCCCAATACAGGGAGCTAATTCGCGTCCAAGCGCTTCTCCAACTAGCGGCCACAAAACAATACAGAGCACAGAAACATTAATACATTAGTACAGTAATTTGCAAGCAGGCCATGAGCCTCAATAAGGCAGTACACCCAAATTTGGGACAAATACCGTGAGCTACAAGCCAATAAGGCCATTTTTGAGTTCATGGTAGGGCCATCAGCCCACCCGAGAGAGGACATAAGCGTGGATACGCTGACTCGACAATTTGCGAGGATGTCCCTCTCGCCACGTACTGCCACAGAATGGAAGGAGTTCGCCGTGGCCACAGTCAAGGAGACGGCCAGGTTAGGCTCCAATTTACTACAAAATAAACCTAACACAAACACACGTCCTTCAGCTCCGGATCGGAAGGCAATTTTGCCAAACCGAGGGGCAGAGCCTAGAACAATCCCCTCGGAACAGAGGGATGAGAGGGAGTTGAAGCCAGGGCCATTAAACACACATGGTATGACAGGGAAACAAAGGGACATAACCACGTCATGGGCTGACGACATAGAGCCCGCCCTACAGTATATAAAGCCTACATACACGTACACAGATAGGCTAACACATTGGCAGGAGTCGGCCGTGGCCACAGGCCGAAAAGCGGTCAGACTACACGCCACCACATTGCTAGGCCGGACACAAGCCATTAAGCGACCTTTACCGCCAGTTCAAAGGGCAAATTTGCCAGAACAAAGGCGAACACCGGTATTAGGCCCTCAGGGTGCACGATATACGCACGAACATTTTGACCGGGCATTACCACACAGTACACGGGGATTAGGAAAGGTGTTCTCACCTACCCCACAAAACCACGCAGGCAAATATATACACACTCCCGTAAAATCTACTAGGGCAGCGCCAAGCACAATTAGGCTCTCGAATACAGGTACATTTAAACCTATAGACACGCGCTACGGTGGGAGTAGGCCAAAGCTTACTTTGCTAGAAATTCCGCCGGAAGGTAGCAAAGGAACACCCCAGTGGATTCCAGAGGCCTATAATCTAATAACAGGGCAAAACCCTTCACCTTTCGGAGCACTGAAGCTCGAAAGAGGATAACGACTTCCACCAGGGCCACAGAAATAAACTAACATCGCTAACACCAAAATTATAGGCCACATAAGTTCTTTCACACGGGGGCGATAGGAAAACGGTCCAACAAGTACATAATCAACATGAAATCGCATATTTTTCTTTCTTATTTTATGTATATACAGTGCAATATAGCCAAAGTAGAAGGAACAATTCTAAATCCTTCTTGTTTTTTTTTCGGAACCATGGCATTTTTCTCTCAGGCCATCAATGGTTATTGGGCGAAGTGATTAACGCCATAACGTAAAGTCTCTAATATGCTAAGCCAAGTGGAAGCCAAGCAGGCTTCAGGCCGAAAAAGAGATATTTTGAACACAACTTAAGCATAAAATCACAGCATAAAGCTTAAGTGAGTCTTTCTAAGTAGAAATGACTAAACGTTCTATGTTAGGGTTCCACAGTTTGATAGATTCTCCTGTTGCGGGCGAAAGCCGTAAGTGTGGCAGGAATTAAGAATCTCAAACTAACTTCAAAAATTTGGTGAGATGTGCTTTAGCCAACTGAAAAGCCCAATTGCACATCGAGACGAGACACTGTCATTTTGGTGAGTTACAATTACTTTGAAGGGCAGGTTTCACTCCCATAGTGCACTGGCTTTGCTCGAGACGTGGATACAGGTATAGCAATTACGTCTTGCAATGGCCTTCCTAATGTGTACTAGACAGTGTCGGTAGATTCCCCTGAGACGTAACCAGATTACGGTAGTACTCACGTTACCAATATGGTAAATATTACACTCAGGTCCCAAGCACATTTTTATTTTTTAACATTTTTTATGGTGTTCACGACATAATTTTTAGACATAGGTACACGTAAAGGCGGAAATACTGCCAAAAGGAAAGGAAGTAATCCCACGGGCAGGCGTGAAAAGAGGGCCAAGAAATAGCCCACTGACCGCGCCGGGATACGATCCTAACACTCACCAGAACTGTCCCGGAGACACAACCTTCATGGTGCCGGAAACAATTACTCTGGGTAAAAGGCGGTCTCCAAACCCGCAACCTTCTGAATACCAGGAATATAAGGTTGAGTAAATATCCAGTCGTAGAATAAGGATAATGAGAAAGCTAAGACTAATTGGGACAGTCCCACTAACAGCGGGTCATAAACGAAAAACAATACAATCGCCTCTGGCATCTGGTCACCAAATACGCGACTAGCGGACCAGACACACTCGCGTACAACGCATATGGGATTTCCGAAATGAAATGCCTTGGCCTGTGGTTTGGATTCCAAGTAAAACGGAAATCCCCTGGCGCATGAGCTACAAATCAACGGTCATATTAAACCACAAAGTTTTTTTTTCTACAGCGAGAGAGGCACTGCTAGCAATCATTATAGGCAGCAATCAGGTTCACACACACACACGTGCAGAAAACTAGGACGTGGGCAGAGCATGAAACAAATGAAAGCACAAAACATCGTAATTCAACACCGTCGTATCAGCTGTAACATACTCCTCAATGAGCAAGGCTGCTCGACGCAGACAAGCGAGCCAAAGCCTACTGGACAGAAATCAACACATCATTCACGCCCGATTTAGAGACCCTATATCTTCCAAAATTACACTACGAGGGGAATTCAAAAACGTACAAACTCTACACACGTATGCATGCTTTCATATGCGCATTACACAGCCACGGAAACGTGCCATATTATAAGCGGCACGGAAATGATTACACCAAGTCTTTACAGACAACCGGATTCGAACCCATGACCACACACCACACGCGTACCAAAAACTAACTATCCAATGGTATTTTTGGTACACGGAACACAAGCAACGACCACACTGGGAAAGCCCCAAGCCCTGTCACACAACGCAAACATAAAACACAGAGAATGACATAAGGTCACGGGTCTGAGTTCCAGTGAAAATTTAGACGCAAAGGAGAACAGCTATTCAGGCGTCCAATCATACTGAAATTGGCCCATACAAGTGCATGAACAGGGAATACTACATTTCCTCCCACCAAAAGCCAGACATAAAATTTCGAATTACACCAGGCATAGAGGAATACATTTCACGAACACAGGTAGGAAAATTTCGCAAGACACAGGTCTTAGAGAACAATGGCCACACGACGTCATTACCTAACTAGGGTGAATTGCTACATTAGGCTAGGAATCCAAAACAATGACCACACTTGCATTCGTGCAAAAAGGCACATACCAGCGGATGACAAACAGTAACTTCCCGGCCTGTTATTGCACATACCAATTGCTGACTGCAGACTATTCACACTGCAATACTGCGGTGACGAGACACTATTGCGTATAGCCCGTGACCATGAAATTACACACACATAACAATTATAACGCCATACATTTTTTTTTCTCCACACTGCAAAATCATTTGGCAATGGACAAGACGTGACACGGCGAAACTTATCTTGGGCCTATAGGGCACGGTCGCAAGGGCACGTTGGCAAGCCACGGGCGCCTTCTGCCCACAAAGGCGATACATATTAGGACTTAGCCTTATAACAGACCAACCGTCCGCGTGGTGTAGCGGAACGTAGTCACACACACACACGCACTCGCACTCACCAATTAGGAGCGAACATAGGGACTTTGAGGAAACAGGACCTCCCCTTAATAACTTCTTTTCGCGATTCTATTCCCCAAATAAATCATTACAGATGACTAGCACATGACCAGTCGCGTTACGACCACTGGCCACATCTACACTGCAAATGGCCGACCAGATTAGGTCATGCAGCCCTACTATCCCAAGGCGCGGATAGAAAGCCAACATGGACCAAGGGAGGACGACAGGAGAACAGGCTACCAGCGTACCACCTTACTCCCTTCCCATAACCTTCTCAAGCCTGACATAAACAACGCAAACACATCTACACGACCATAAACAGCTACACTACATTACAAAATACACACTGGGGTTGATGGACTTCATGCGTTTAAAGAGCAGGCAAGCTACGCCTTGAGCCCCGTTGCACCGCCTGAGTATTAGAGGTGGCTCAGCAAACATTAAAAGAAGCATAATGCGCCTCTCCAAATGAGGGAGGAGGCCATAGATACATATTAACCATGCTTTAGTACTTAAGCTCTCCCGCATGAAAGGAACATATGGTATTATGCCCCATCCTACACCTATCCGTACATGAAGGCAAAAACTTCATATCCAGACGCATGCATGAGTATCCCATCCAATTACCAGGGATTTTAATATCAAACCTGCATGAAATTTCGTATTTTTGCAATCCCGGGAATTACCTCCCCACTCCACTCACTATAGAAGCATCCCAGTGCCACCACCGGTTCTAGGCCACCACTAACGTGGAACCCAAAGGTGCGCAAAACCCTTCCTACCATGCTTTAAGCCCACTCAACAAATAACTACCCCCAAATCCTAATAACAGGGTACCTGACATTACAGACCCTACTAACACCTCCATTAAGGTAAAGAAGGCATTATTGCTGGGAAGCTGACATAGCGATGGTAGGCCAGAAGTAGCCTATGTACTTAGAAGATCTGCAACCCCGCTACACTGGAAATATTTTACATTTTACACAGAGGTTGAACCTTTCACACAGGTTACGACACATTTTCTCTCTTACAAAGGAATCTGATACGAACTGATGGTTGACAACGGTGTAAGCCGAAGGTCAGGAGGGACCACACTGGAGCAGAGCTGGGGAAGGCGATGTGGACCCTTACCCCAGTTGGCTCATCAAATTACTGACGACTAGACCAAATAGACGAACCACGTAAGGTCAAAGCATTCGCGGCCTGGTCGGGCAAGCTCTGGAATCCTAGGTGCGCATAAACCGCCCCTGGGAGGAAGGGATGCTAAACCCACTTTGAGCCACGGTCGTCGAAGCCAAGATCTGCAGGGTGACTTTCTGAGGATGGCGGGAGAAATAGCTCACTCAGCGCCGGCCTCGGGAACTATCCCTAGAGACGACCCCATATTATGACTAGACTGTTAGTTAAATTTACGTCAGTAGGACTTCCATGGCGGGGAGTCAGACTCCTATTCGTCAGGAGTGAAGCAGGATCCAAGGGTTCAGCAGGACCAATCCTAGATCCGACAAGTCCTTACCCCGCGAGGTGAAGGTGAAGACCACGACGGTAATCGATAATGAAGAATGAAATATGAATATATATATATGGAATGTACGCGCTCATTCGGTCCTGCGCCCACGTAAATGGACGACAACGGGTCGCCAGAGTTCTTAAATGAGTAGCATAGCGGGCACTCAAAAGGGTTCAGTGGGCCAACCCAGCAATGCCGATTAAGGCGAAGAGGACTCCCCGGACGCTCACTTCCCGGAGGACACATGAATACAAATATTGCGGCCGACACAGGCGAAGAGGACTCCCCGGACGCTTTCTTCCCGGAGGATATTATGCCATTGGACCACACTGTCCAATGCCCACATAAATGGCGACGCAACGGGCAACCAGAGGGCATTCAGAGAGGGGCATTGCGCGCCCCTCACAGGAGCCAAGTGGGCGGCTCACCTACGTCAAATAGGAACAGCACACGGTTATGAACACGAAAGTTACAGCGGGCGAAACGGTTAGCTTAGTGGCACCGTAAGGCGCCTGCGAATAGGCTAGTACTAGTATTAAGACCTAGAATAGATGTCGACAATAGTATTAAAACGGAGGGGACTACGAGGCATTGTTGGGTTCCGGTCCCGACAATGTACTACAAGGGCGCCCCCGCGAGAGAAATCAAGCGGCCAGCCTCCATCTAAATCTTAGTACTTAAGTCATAGTGCCATGTTAAGGTCACTTAGATGTAAGCAAATTTACTGACAGCTGTTGCTAATAATAGCACAGCACATTTCGGCTTTAGAATAAGGTCCACTCGGCATGTAAATACAGAATAGTTTTACAGTTAAGTAATTTTATCAATAAGTTAAATAAGTAAGGTAAGACATAAGGTAACATAAACCTACATTTAAGGCATTTTTTTAATATATATAGATCACCGTAGAATATATCGGCACTCGGTGACTATAAATCCGTTACCGAGGTAAGCCCGACAATACTTAGGATAAACTAGATTAAGATAGGAATAATCAAAGTGGAATATATCGGCACCCGGTAACCACAATTCCGCTACCGGGGTAAGACCAACTATATATTATTTACGGCTTTACGGCACCGCATAGGGTAAGCCCGGCCTTGCAGCTAAGTAACATTAATCATGTTTTTTTTTCAGTAAAAGAACAGCTTCAACCAGTACTAATATGTTTTTTTTTCTAAACCTCGCCATTTTTTTTCACAGGCATCGTCACCAGATACAGAAAACTGGTGACAGGAATTTCACTGCCATATAGCAGTGGCATATTATTTACAGCATGCCATGATGTGTACTATTTTTTTTATTTTTTTCAACTTGCACTAATCCCGACACACTCGCAAACACTCACCACATTTTTCTTTTTCAGCTACACACTCTAAAATGAATCTGCACAGCAGGACTGGTGCCTGTGGGGTACCAGGCTTACTGGCAGATCAACTCAATTAAAACACATAAAGCGTCAAAATGTGACGCAGATTACGACAATGAGGGCGCAACCGGTTTGTGGCAGTGACTCTCATTGTCAAGTGTGAAAGCATTCACCCACAGAGGATGCTTCACAGGTTAGGTATTAAGCACACATACAAGCGGTACGACCACTATACCGTACCAAGAAGTGGCCGTACAGAATCAGCCGTGAGACGGCAAGAGTACGTACAGACGGGTAGCGTGCACGCGAGGTACCTCATGAAAACTATAATTATAAGGGATTAGCGCGATTAAGTAGACATAAGGTCATTGTAAATTATAATTTTTCAGGATAAACTGTATACCATTATTCCACTAGACATAAGGTCATTGTAATTTATAAGTTTTTCAGGATAAGCTTTATACAACTATACACTATATATATTTTTGTTTGTTCACCAAAATGCCAATGTCCATCATGTGTATGATTTGTTTTCTTTAATTTTTCCTTCTTCTAACTTCCCCATTTGTCAGGGTGTTCCGTTTTTCCCACACAAATAAATACTTTTGAATATTTCCCTTAAATTATACCCTGGAACACCCATTTTTCTATTTTCTTCTACCTTTCTTATTGCAGGGAGCATTTTTTCCCTAAGATGGGGCGGGCGAAGCAATCATCCGTTCGGCCCTGGGTTTTTCCTCCCTGCACAAATATGTGACACGTCACCATCAGAAACCATGTTTTTTTTAAACTAGCAATATGCCAGCAAATGCAAGGGCAATTTTTTTTTTACATATCGAATTTATTTTAATGTTCAATTTTTCTCAAAATGTCAATTTTTTCCCAATGTTAATCAAATCTTTCGCAAATGTCAATTTTTTTTGTTTGTTTTTTCACAATGTCAATGTATACATATATATGTAAATCCCATAACCCTCCCCTCTGAACACGGGCTCACCTCACACCCACACTTCGATACGACGCCACCAGGAGATACGAGAGGGTTTTCCAGGACCACTACGTCAACATCCCAACTTCCAGTTCCGTTCCCGTTCGCGAGGACGCGAACAAATGAAGGAAGACTCTTGTACAGCATCCCAGGGGTATGCACCCCTTGGAGACCATCCCCCCAACATCTGGCTAAATCCCCCTAAAATGGCAACCCTTGGAAAGCCGGGGCAACATCCATTAATACTGTAAGGACAGCTTGCTACTCCATAAAGCAGCTCAAGCCTTACGTAATCATTACACTCAGCGACATAGTACTAACTGGGCCAATACATTGCTGACAGGAGGGCGTCTGAAGGTATAAGAAGACGTCCTAATGAGGTCAAACTCTCTCTCCATTGTCAGTGCTCCATCAAGACGGCCGAAGCTACGCTGGTGTCAACCGAGGTGAGTCAGTCAATCGTGTTCAGAGTTCCTATTTATGTAACCTGCAACCCACAACTTGTATCACATTATAAACATAATTTCATTCCCTACAAGGGACTCACACAAAGAATATCACAGACCAATAAAACACTTGGTCCACACTCTACACTAGCATTACTGTTATACGCCTCTTTACATCCCAACGCCCTTCCTTACTCCCGTCACAGTCAGACGTGACACACCGTAGTAATAACGCCAACTCAGACGTCATTGTATTCCTCACAGCGGCTCGCGTGCTCAAGTGAAGCGCGTGCCACCCGGCTGATACGAGCAGAGTCGATTACATAACAAGCAGTCAGCTGAGCGACTAGTACAGCGACCCTTTGCAGTGGGTCCCATCCCCTCAAACACTACCACATTATTTATAGGAACGCCCCCTAGTTCCTAGCACACCACAACACACTACACTGGTCAGCTTGCCCTGTCAAGGGGAGCTACCCTTCTTTAGGCACCACCTCATAAATTAGTACAGCAACTCTCCCTTTTAGATCCACCCCCAAATAAGGGATCTAAAACAATATATATATGTATGTATATCAGTTTCTTGAGGACACGATAACTGCCGTAATTTTGCACCAATCACTTTGAATTTTTTACCGAGTATGTATACCTATAAAATCTCGGCCGAGTTCGTTACTGGGCTAAATCGGTCGAAGGGGGTGAAAATGGGGGGCTTTTTTCGAAAAAGTTAAATATTGCTATAACTCTCTTAATATGTGAAATATAGAATCCGTTCAACGTTCATACTATGTGTCGGATAAAGCCCAAAAATTTACGTTTGAAGAGCTTTTTTATAGCACCAACCATTGACCAAAGGGGTGGGAAAAAGTGGGTTTTTCGGGAAACATTAATCATATCTCTCTTAATAGGCACAATATCAAAACCGTACAGAATGGGCAATATTCCACAAATAATTACCTAAAACTTTTGTCTGAAAGAATTTTTGATATGACCCACCATTATGCCAAGGGATGAGAAAAATGATTTCAGAATTATAAGAAAATGCCAAGAGCTATCAGTGGTTGCCATGGCAACACTACTAAATTGATGAGGGATGAGCCATCAGACGTTGCCAAGATAACGCACTTGCACGAGATCAGATTCAGATTTCCATCTGACTAAGTGTGAAGCGGCTTCGGTGACGTAACTGGTAGCATGCTGAATGTCTATGCCCAAGGTCGCGAGTTCAAAGCCGGCCGAAGTCGTCGGATTTTCTAAGAGCGCTAAAAATCCCTAATTATGCTTTCCTTTGGAGGGGACGTTCCAACGTTCGTTGCGAGTTACTGGTTGCGGTGGCATCTAGTAGCCAAGTTCACAGCTAGGTGTCATTGACGGTAGTACCTGGTAGCAACATTAGGAACTACTGCTTGAAATTGACCGTCTGGAGTCCTTACCTGAATGACAGACTAATACAGCCATCCCTAAGTCCACGGGGTTACATGACCGCGTTGTCGCAGCCCCTAAACTGAGGAACCAACCAAAATCTCTGCGGGAGATACAATTTTGCGTGAAGAAGTAACATACCGTTACATAGTTACACATCAGTGTCGAAACCTTGCATAAGGACAGTGTGACCACACGTATAACAAGAAGTTCCGTGAAGAACTAACTATACAGCCTACTTTTCATGCCAATGATTATTCTACAGTATATGAACCTATCTAGAATAATGACAAAATTAAGTAGGTAATATCAAAATATCAAATTAGTTCAAAATATACCTGGTATAATATAGTCTAATAGAGCACTACAGTTGGCAGCCCTGGTGACTGAATATATTCTTAGTTCCATCTCTTAAGGTACAGAATACAAAATTAGGTTGAAGTCCAATGGACGTTACACGCAGTTAGACACTGGATCTATCAGCAAGCGAAAAAGCATGTTGCCAACAATACCATGCGTGTGCTGGTCAGAAATAATCTGAAATATTATGATATCTTGTTGTGCCAATTTTGGATGAAATCCATTTGTTAGTATAGAAGTTACATGTATTTTAAAATTGGACATATCAGCAGGTATAGAATCATGTTGGCAGCACTGCCAAATTAATCTACAATGCCAGGTGCTATACGTGTGCAAATTATAGAGCTGTTGGCTTGCATACTTTCTGATATATTGATATTAGGGTAAAAAAAAATATGGACAGCATTTATTAACAGTTGGCAGCCCTGATTGATCTTAACAATACTTACAGTCCTATCTGTTATGGTACACATAGCACATACGAAATTTGGTTGAAATCCAACTGACAGTATAGAAGTTACATGTATTTAAAAATTGGTACTATCAATAGGCTTATAATCATGTTGGTAGAACTGACGTATATAAGTTACTCCAAATTAATCTAAAATGTCAGAATATACGTGTGCATAGTTTAAAGCTGTTGGCTTGCATGCTTTCTGATATATTGGTACTTGGAAAAAAATAGAGAGCAATTATTAACAGTTAGCAGCCCTGGTGGCTCTTAAGAATACGCTCAGACATATCTGTTTATGTATAGATATTACATACAAAATTTGGTTGAAATCCAATTGATAGTGTAGATGTTATATGCAAATAAATATTGGACCTATCAGAAGGCTTAACATTATTTTGGCAACACTGTCAGTGCTGGTCTCCTGGAAATTAAACTGAAATAGTATTATCTGCATGTGTACCAATTTTGGAATAGCTCCCATGCGTACCTTGCGAGATATCCAACATGGAGCTCAAATTTCTAGTGCGTTTTTTCAGCAGTTGGTAGCACTGACATCATTTTCAAATATGGACGTGAGCTATTCCGGTGCACATCTTTACTCATACTAAATTTGGATTTGATTGCTGCAGCCGTTTAGGAGTTGATAGGGGGGACACACACACAGCCAGACAGACAGACAGAAGGACAGACAGACAGACAGACAGACACACATTTTCCCGGATCGATCTCATAAGTCTACTTTTTCCTCATTTTTGCAAAATGTGAAAAGTAGGCTAAAAATGGACCCCAAATGACAAGAAGGTTACCGTTCCCATAAGAAAAGAAAATGTTTAAAATAAGCATAATATGACGAAAAACAAAGTTAATTAAGCTCCAATTATAAAATACCTTCTCGCAATAAATGAGGTCTGATCCTTCTACGAAAACCTGCATATTCTGCCTATTTTCGCCTATCCCCAAGTTTGTCCGGTGATATCTACCTTCGCCTTCCGGCGTGCCGAGAGGACTTTCTTTTTATCCATGGAACTGAAGTTTTATCTGTGGACATAGATTGTCTTATTGTTAAGTTGTATAATTATTTCTCAATTTACACTGTAAGAACTGAACAGTTGAAGTCATATTGTGAATTTGTTGATACCAATTACAAACAATTACTCTCTCACAGCAAGACAAGATGGCTATCTCTGTTCCCTGCTGTTGAGAGATTATTGGAATGTTTCTTCCCGTGAAGTCTTACTTCTTGTCAGTGCCAAATCCTCCAAAACTTCTCATTATTTTTTTGGAAATAATTTGAGTGAAGCTTATTTGTGGCACCTGCATTCTCTAATGTCAATATTTCACTCAAAGATTTTGATAATAGAGAAAGAAGGGAGTTCTGTGTTAGAAATCATGAATGTGTTGGAATGTGTCAAGGCTATGCTTCAAAATAGATATGAAGGTTCTTTCATTTCATTGAAGGTGAAAGATGTAGTAGAAAATGTTCTAAAAGAGGGGTATGATAAGGAAGCAGATTTATTTATGAATGAAGCTTTGATGTTATATAATGTGCCATTTCAGCAAGAAATATGCCAATCACAGTATACCAGCGTAGCTCAATTCGGGATTTTCGGGGCAGCGGTAAGTTCCCCCACTCTGTGACTCACATATTTTGGATTAATTAGAGGATACACTTGCAAAATAACAACAAAATCAACTCCTATTTTAACACATTTAATTAATCAAAATTATGGCGCTACAAACAATTTAACAATTTAATTACTGACCCATAATCATCTACTTGTTCCAAATGAACAAGGAATAATATAATAATGAAACAAATATTGTATTAAAACCTCTGGTTTCCATATAAACCAACAATTCCTACTTATTTTTACTTCCATAAAGCATCAACTGTGAGTTTCATATAACTCCGAGCTCTTTGGCTCAATGCTTTTTGTAATAATGGTGTCATTCATTATACACCTAAAATGCTACTTTTTATATTTCTTAATCATCAAACAAATGTATAATTACATTTAAAATTACATGTTAATTTTCTAACTCAATATTTGGGCATTTTCACATATTTTCAGATGTTATCATCTCTCTCTAGTATTACAAATACATTAAGGTAATCAGGAAATTACTTGTGTACTCCAGAGTATGAAGATACTTGACACAGTCAAAAAACTACGGTTACTCCCGAAACCTAGTTGCCTTCAATTAACTCGTGGAATCCTACTTCCATACAACATTACAATAGGGATTGTTATTTATTTCTTACGTCTTATAAGACCATCATCACATAAAAGAAACTACGATCTGAACAGGCAAGCGGAAATATCAATCTACAAGGACCTCGGTTCAACGCCCGGGTCATTAACAACTTTAAACACTCCTGGTGTATTCATTACTTCTTACAAAACGGCCTTCAGACACCCTCCTACACCAAGGGTTTGGCCGTGAAACTTGAGAGTTATTTATGACTATGCGGGATCCCTCCCGTCTAGCCCCGGCTAGAGCTCTCTTTAAATGCTTTAAAAACACAAACTTTTCATTCTCGGTTCTTTGGGAAGACATGGCATTATACTCTTCGTGTACATACAACAATATTATTGGGCTCATAAACCACATTCGTAATCTTGGCGTTTATTAATTATGAAAGGTCCTCATTGATTGTGGAAGAGTAATTAACGACGAATAATAAAGGGGCTTTCAAAATAAGAGGATTCTGAGTTCGAATCTCTTCACATGCCTCGGGAACCTTTCCCATATAGAGGACTACACAAAATGCGATTTAGGGTCAGCCAATAGCTATAAGACCTACGCTCAATACCATACATTTGCTCCCTTTCAATAACATACACAATGCCTCGTGATACTACGTCACAAATAGAGGACTTATACCAAATCTCAATTCGCTACAATCAACTACCTCTCATAAGTAATTTACCAAGTACATTAACTTTTACGCGTTCCTAGCGTGACATTTTACTTTAATTGCGCTCCTTTTGCGCTAAACATTTTTTAAGCCTAGCGTCATCCAAAGAACTCATAATATCATATTAACAATTGATACACATTTCAATTTTTATATTATTCTTTTCCTTTGACCATAACTTTCTCTATTCCAAGAACATGCATTTAAACATCATGTGTATACTTTTTATTAAGACTCTAACGCTCTTATATTCACATCAATTAATTTGATCTTTATTTAATATTTCCTTACTTGGTTATTATTATTATCATTTCATATCTTTATTCTTTACACACAAGCTCAAAAGCTATTTCTTTCATATAACTCAAATTTACATTTAATTAAATATCTTTCATGATAATTACTAATATTTCGCTTGCTCTTATGACAGTCGTCAAATACATTAACATTTTATATATTTCCTCTACTGGATTTATTCTTTACATAATTATTTATAGTTTTCAAATTTCTATTTTTGTTCAGACCGCGTTTTTGTTTATTCAGTATTTATTTATTTAAACACATCCCTTTTACTCAAAAACTCCGGTGGATTTGTACACAATCATTCCCTGACACCAAAATATAATGAAATTCATTACTCACATGTTATTAAGGTCGTCTCATGACCTTTATCCTTGTGCGGTGTTTCATTTTGGCCCACTTTTGAAATTTACTCCATATTATAGAAATTCATCTTATGTACAAACACTTCTTGACACATATTTAATACACTTAACATTGACGACATTTTTAATACACTGGTGTATCCCTTTAGAACACACAATAAACACTAAAAAATATTATTTTTACACACAATCTTGATCGATTTACACTTCACAACTTTCGATCACTAGGCCGTATTTTCTTAGCCTATCACACGTGACCTCTTAATTTCCCGTTTCCAAGGGTGAAATTTATTCAATGTCGGCTTCCTATCCTGCAGAATGCGAAAGTCTCGAAACATCTACTTTTCCCTGGAATCCTAATTTTTCGAATCCTATTCTTGATGACCGGCTATCTCTCTAGCTTGAACGGCTTCCCTTTTTAGATCTAGTTTATCGATCCTAGCGAAAGTCTGTTCGGATCGAGGTCCCCTCAATGATCTATCGATGATCGATGGATTTATTTTATAGCAGCTAGTACTTCTCAAGTCTAGTGCTTTAGAATAGTTCGTCTGCTTTCTGGAGATAATGTCTATAGTCTCCGTTCTTCTTTATTTAATCGGTTCTAGCACTCCTACTTTTCTGAGATACGTTGCGAACCTTACTCTGTTTTTCCCTTTTTGGGTTCTTTAATTTAGATAACTGTTTATCTTTCTATTTCGGTACGTCCGTACGTTATGATATCTTCATTCGTCTATTTAAAGACCTATCGCCTTTAAGTCCAACGTTCGCAGCCTGCTCTGACTATATTTTACGAACTTTTCACTGTAAACTTGTGTACTGTCGGACCTAAATCCTGTAACTAGGATTTTCCTATTTTTTTTAACACGGCGATACTTTAATATTTCTTCTTTACAACTCCTTATGAAGGCAAGCAAGTTGTTAATACTGCGACGCCTATGGCTATCGGATATTAATTCTGCGGTGTAATACAGCGTTTCTCCCCTTAAGGAGTACTGGTAAACTGTCTTCGATGTGACGCAGAATAACGCCCCACACGGCTGTCTGAATACTGATGCGTAGCAACGCCCCCTCTCGGGCTATTTGGAACTGCTTGTACTGATGCGTAGTAACACCCCCTCGGGCTGTTCGGAACTGCATGTGCTGATATAACTTCACGTCCCCTGGACTGAATAATACTTTGCGTTGATGATGCTCCAACGTTACGCCCCCCTGGACGGACTCGTACTGCATATCTGGCTTGGTGATGCCAGGAGCTTTATACTATTTCACTACAAAAAGATAAAACTCTAGCCCTTTCCGTGGCCAACTTTTAAAATAATGGTTGCACAATTATAAAAATTATACCTTCAAAAAGCTCGTCTTCTCAATGTTAAATAATCTCATTGCGCTTAAGAATCGATCGTGCAATTCGGAGATATTAATTACTTTGTAGTCTTCAGCTGCGTAGGTGTTGCTGTTCTTTTGTACTCTCCCCTCTCTACAGGCCTTGGTAAATCCCCGATGACGTATACTTGCGTTTGCAGTTTTTTCTGTGCAATATCTAAAAGGTTTTTCTTTACACAAAAATCTCTCATTCGAAATGATTCACTGTACTGTAATTGTTTACTTATTTTTATACTCGTAAACGGGTTAAATTTAATTATTCTTCTTCTGGCGCATAGGCGGTGTTGTCGTTTTCCAGCAAGCTAAGCTCGATTTCCGAGTCAGGCTTCCTTGTCTAATAGTGGGAATTTTCCACTCGGTTATTAATACTCATGACTAGCTCCTTTCTGAATGTCAAGAGGGGTGATCTCATCTCTCGAACACCTGGTCCTTGTTGCTTGCACAACGTTAAGCTAGCATCTTAGCTTGATCTTTCTCTATGTTACATTAGAAACTGTACGTTTCTTTCATTTGTTCCCCAAATACATGGATTCGACCTCCATGGACCCTATGGCACATGGGTTCAATAAAGTATCTTTGGAATATTTGACAAAATGGGTAACATATTTTGATGATTTCAGTTGTTTCATGTAGATGAGTTTATCTTGAAAGAAGATGGAATACACTGATATTGAAAAAAGTATTATGTATTTACAAGGGAAAGGTATTCACATTGATGATGCAAAATGTTTTGATCAGTTTTGTAATCTGAGTAAATTTACAGAGAAGTTTTCAAATAACAGCGAATATCTTAAATTAACTTCTAGTCAAAAATGGGCAAAATATTTCAACGATAGTGAAAATATTGAATGCTACTCAGAGCTTCTTAAAATTGCAGAATATTTCTTTTGTATCCCAGGTCACAATGCTAATGTGGAGAGGGTTTTCTCATTGATTGCATCTCAATGGACAGATGAAAGAAATAGATTGCAAATAGAATCTGTGAAAGGTCTATTAATGGTGCAGTACAATTTTAAGGAACACGCTTGTCAGGACTTCTATAAATATCTGTTGGACGGACCTAAACTGTTGGCAGGAATATCATCCTCAGTTAAATATAAATAGCCTAGAAATTAAGTGTAATTTCATGCTTTTAATTTCAGAATAATATACATTTTCAGTGGCAATGTTCTAAGTTTACTAATGTATTTAATACATTTTGAAGTTCAATTTTTATCGTATCTTATATGGTTTTATTACTTTTAGATTTGTCCACTTTCTTTCCTTAATGTCCTCAAAATTTTCCTGTGTTGTCCTCTATTTCACAGTACTGGATCTGGTCGCCCTAGATATAACGAGTTATTACCGTTATAAGAGTAAACGTCAACGATAACGAGAGTAGATACTGTAAATAAATGTTCATAATTATTTAATTAAGGGCATATTTGATAATAATTATTTGACCGTATATTTTTAAAATGTATTGTATTTCAGGGTAAATATTTTTGGAACGAATGTTTTACGATGTTAAGTGTGAATGAGACAACTTCATTAGTCATGCATGCATGATGCAAGGGAATGCATGGAGCTGTATGTTAAAGTTTGAATGTATTTGAGAAAGGGATATCTGTTTTATAGAAAGATTTGTTAAGAGTGAATGATACGATTTGAGACATGTAACTTTGAGCGCAGTTACGCATTCACTGAATGCAGACCAGCGATGTGGACTGGCCGGCTGCAAGGGGAGGCAGGCAACTCATGTTATAAAATCAAGGTCAATGTATTACATAAATGAAAAGATTTACTACGGCTACACTCTTTATGAATGAAAACAGGTTGAAGGCTGAATGGAAACTGTGTCAATATATATATACACGAGTCGACAGTCCAGATGCACGCTTTTGACACGCGCAGGAATGTAAATAGCTTCTAGAGGAATGCTAAACACGCAGGAATTTTTCGTTAAATGTTTTATTGCTTGTAATTGGCGAAGGCCTTTCAAAACTTAATTTCTGTTTAACTGAGGACATAGTAACTTCAGTAGCGTGTGTGTTGCGAGGGATGAGTGTGTATGAATTTATTAATTAATTAATTTATTAAAGATAGGTTTTTATTTGTTATTTTTTAGTTTACTATTGTTAATAAACTTCTTTATTTCGTTTCCTACGTCGTGTTTCGAGTGATTTATTTTAGATATAGATGAAATGATATTATTGAGCCCCATTTCAGGTTTGGAGCGCATTCCCCTTAATAAAACCCAGAGATTTAAGGTAAATGTTCACTTGAGCCCAGTGTATTTTATTGTTTGTTTATAATATCATTGTAGACTTCTGTGTATATTTCCGAAGACCTTGTTGGAGCGATTTTTGATGGTATATTTAGCCGGAAGCCTTTAGAATTTTGCAATCCAGCAGTGCTATGGATATCCGGCAGGCAACTTCTCGAATTTTACGGGTACAGTACCTCCTGTAAGGCCACGGCAGCCTCCTTCCCTCTTCCTTGCCTATCCATCCCAATCTTCCCTTTCCTTCCCATCCCTCATGAGGCCCCTGTTCGCTTTGCAGGTGAGGCCGCCTGGGTGAAGTGCTGATCACACATCCCCAGTTGTATCCTATTCGACCAAGTGTTCCCAGCTCTAGGACACTGCCTGGAAAGGCGGTAGTGGTGAGTTCGCTCGCTGAGCCCGTGGGAACCACCAACCTGGAGGGTAAAATTGGCTAAAAAAACAGTATTCTATTCCAACCCCTGACCATACTAAACTACCTTTAACCTACCAGTGGCATTGTAAGATGACCTTTAGGAAACTAGGCTTCATAGACCAGAGCATTATTTGCCATTTTTCTGGCAACTAGTTAATTTCACTAGCCTGTCTTTATTTTGAACAAACGGAAAACGAAATAATGGTAGTTAGGAAGAAATTAAAACCAATATAAAATCTGATGACTTGAGAATTGAACAAGTGAAACAATTTTGTTATCTCTGTAGTATAATCACAGAAGACAATAGATGCTCAATGGAAGTGATGAGAAGGATTGCATTAGCAAAACAGACATATTTATGACTAATAAAAACATTTTATCCAGCAAACATATGAATATAGATGTAAGAAATCCTTTGCAAAATCATTTGTATGGAGTACACTGCTCTTTGGAAGTGAAAGTTGGACTCTGGGTAAATTGTAAAAGAATCAACTTGAAGCTGCTGAAATGTGGATATGTCGGAAAATAACAAGAACGAGCTGGATGGAAAGAAAAACCGTCCTGGATGTCTTAAGGGAAGTCAAAGAAGTGAGAATATTATTGAAGGAAATGGGTAAGAAAAAAATAAAATATATTGGGCATGTCATCAGACACAACACTTTCATCGTTAACATTCGTGAAGGGAAAATGCTGGGAAAGAAAGGAAGAGGACGGCCTAGGACGAAGTATTTGGAAGACATCAAGAATAGAATGGGATGAGACAATTACATGGAACTGAAATGAACCCCCAACGACAGAAGAGTGTGGTTGCCTTTGGAATATGATGATGTCTTTATTTACAAGTACTTCACAGTTATACAGAATTTCGTTAATGTCTGTGTCATTATAACATTTGTAACAGAATAAAGAAAATAATAGAATTGTTATTAATTATATTATGGTATCCTGAAGTCTGACCATCAGCAATACACCTGGAAAAGAAGAGTTAGTTTTAGTAAAAAGAAAAAAAGACACGGATAGTCAGTTTGAAAGAGTAGACTTTATATCATTTTAAATGCTACAAATGCTGCGTGAACTCAAAGTCCGTTAGCAAGTGCAAACCAAGGTCAAAGGAGGTACCTGGCAGGATTACGTCACGCTCACCAGAGCGCGCGAGGAATGGAGGAAGCTTGAGCAGTACCATGACGAATAGAAGGAGAAAGTGAGAAGACTCCTGAAGTTCAAGCGCGCCCCGCCAGGCAGCGCTAGAGTGGGTAAGTTCCACACTGGCGGGGTCAGCTGGTCTTAGGGATGGTGCTAAGGGAAACGATTTACTTTGTAACCAGTACTCTTTTAAAAAGTAATTAGCGGTTACAATTAAAATAGCACGGCAGGGCACAATGGAAAATATAATTCATGGAAATAAGAACTACGGTCTTCATTGCATGTTACGGAACGCACAGATTCCTGGAGTATACAGAAACAGATAAAAAAAACACGGCTAATCCCCAGCATATTAAAACAAGCACGCATAAACTATTTAAAGTAACTGTCTACTTACCAATTCATTTTGTCGGCTACGGTACTGAACTTTCGAAAGCTTGCGTGAAGACTTGGCGGATGTTCGAGATTGCAAATCTCGGTGGATTTCCTTCGTTCTGAAGATGAATCGGCACCCAAAATAAACAAGTCTAGGGATAATATCCATGACACGCTGAAGACAGCAGCCAGCTCCTGAATGATCAACTGAAATTGTTCCTTTGGAATCGATACAATCATAAATATTTCTCTCCACATCGATTTTGAGTTTAATTTTCCGGTAATTACTTTCTCGGCCTGGAAAAGAATGCCACATACACTTCTCGAAGGACGTGTTAGATACACTTCATTGTTCATCTTAGGGCACCTTTTTTAGTTTCTTTGTTGCTTTCTCTTAGCAACAATTTAGTCGTATTTCCGTATATTCCTGATGAAGAAAGACATGGTTTCTTTCGAAACGCGTCGAGTTTGAATAAATAAAACACGGCATAAGCCCAAGATTCTACATTATGGATAAAATGGTATTAGTTGCGTTTGACATTAACCATACCGTACATAAAACATCACAATAAATTGGTTGAAAAACTGAATCCAGATAGCTTTAAAACCCATCATTTTGCACCAAATTATACAAAAGTTATTGTGAAGTTATGAATGCATTTGCGGTAGCACTGCCGGAGACGTAATCGGGCTAGGCTATTGCGTTTTTAAATTAGCTCCCTTTTCAGGGTTTTTAGGTTTTAAGTGCGAATAGTTCGTTTAATAGTTGTAAAAGAGTAAGGAGAGTATGTTTTGTGTAGGTTTTGAGTTGAATTAAAGTTTATGTCGAACTGAGAAGTGAATTTGGTATAGCTTAAAGTGTACGTTTTTTGGTCTGATCTGTTTCCTCTCAATTTGGTTAATTAAAGCTTAATAATTGAGTTTAAATACCGGTTTGGTGACCCATCGTCCCAGGCAAGCCGGTAACACCTGTAACTACTCAGGCAGATAGCTCACTTAGTCGTAATTTGGAAGTTATTGTGAAGTTATGAATGCATATGCGATGATGATGATGATGATGATAATTGTTGTTTTAAGGGGCCTAACATAGAGGTTATCGGCCCCTGATGAAATGAAATGGCGTGAAATGAAAGGATGAAGATAAAAACAGCTCACTGCTATGGATGAAACGAAAATGGTTTAGATAAGAAAGACAATGAGCCCCAACAACTATGCCTTATGTAGCAGGGAAAATACTTACAAAAAGGAACTCAGATTGAAACTACTCACCAAATGGAGAGCGGTAATACGTACATAAGGGAATTTTGAACGAAAATACTCGAAAAGGAATAGATTGAAAAATACGCACAAAATGTAGGTTAAGTCCAAAATACGTACAAAATGCAACGTACAGTCGAAATACCTACAAAATGCAAGTGAAATCAAAATACTTACAAAATGCAAATGAGATTGAAAATACGCACAAAATGTAATGGAGATTCAAAATTGCAATTGAGACTTAACTACTTGAACAAAGCGGGATAGGTTGAAAATACAAAATGCAATTGAAATTCAAAAAACTAACAAAAGCCCCGGCCCGGATATTGAAAGACATACTAAAAAGCAATTTAGATTGTCAATCCTTACAAAATGCAATTGAGATTGAAAAACACACACAAAATGCAATCTAGATCGAAAAGACTTACAAATTGCGACGTAGATTAAAAATACCTACAAAAAAAATCCTAAAAGGGAATTTAGATACACGGGGAACCAAGTAACAAAAACAGTGCGGGAATCTGAAAGAGAAAAGGAAATATAAGGAAAAGAGGAGAGGATTATGAGGAGTGGGGAGGGGAGAGAGGAGAGGGTCAGCCCCAAAGGGAAGGGACAAAAGGGGAAAACGGATCAGGCTCAGGAATCCCTCGGGGTCGCCAACTCCCGAACTCACCAGCCGGGAGCCCCTGAGGGTGTAGCATTATCTAGGGTGCACCAGAACTGGTGGGGCTACATACACCCTGAAATGCATATGCGGTAGCACTGCCGGAGACGTAAGTTAATCGGGCTAGGCTATTGCGTTTTTAAATTAGCTCCCGTTTCAGGGATTTTAGGTTTTGAGTGCGAATAGTTAGTTTAATAGTTGTAAAACAGTAGGGAGAGAATGTTTTGTATAGGTTTTAACTTGTATTATGGCTTATGTCGAGCTGAGAAGTGAATTTGGTTTAGCTTAAAGTGTAGTTTTTTGGTCTGTTCTGTAGCCCGGATTTATTAAGTTTATTGTGCTGCTGGCGTGATTAAAAGCTGTAGGATTTGATGTAGAGTGCTAGGATTGCGTGGGGGAAGTGTTGGTGAGAGGGAGAGGAGTGAGGGGATGGGTTTATGGAGTTGTTGCTTGTTTTTCAACTGCTGTTTTTTGATGGCGTGCTTGTAGTGCCTACAACCCTGGTACAGGTTGATGGAGATTATCGCTTGCAGTGCTTGTAGCGGCGGGACCCCAAACTACCGTGCTATAATGGCGGAGTCCTCACACTAGTTCCTTCTATTCGTCATGGCAGTACTATAGCGTCACACACGCCAGTGCATTCTCGGTACATTTCGTCCCGTCATCGTAACTTAATGCCAGACCCCAGATAAAGTCGGCATAATCATTTAAAATGATAAAAGCAGCAATCGTACTCAGCTACGCCCGGGTGATCACTCCCCTAACATCACCTTCATACGTGACTTTGCCTCGCCACACGTGACTCATGAATGATGCGAGAGCACAATATGGTCAGCATAAATTAATTAATTAAATAATTAAATAACTGTCAGTTGTAGCCGTTCAGTCGGTTAACAAGAATTTACCCAAACACTGGGCGGGGTACAATGAATAATACGTACCTCTAGTGCGAGCTGAAACACTCCTGGATAGCCTTCGCTATGCGACAGGAATCCCTGGTGGCGCTCACGGCTCGTCCTGTCAATAAGATAAAGCTTTATGGGATAGTGGTCTCTATATTAACCACAGGACAGTTTATGCTTTCAGAGGTGCTCATAGTCGAATCTTTAAGCCACATGTCGGAGAATTTTCATGCCGAAGTGCTAGTATTTCTAAAAATCAAATATACCTACGTGTCTACTTCACGTAGTGTGTTGGATAAAATTTAAAAAAATAACTAAAAACATTAACAATTAGAGTTTAAAAATAAAATATAAATACAGAAATAAAAGTCATAAAAATACAATAATAAAATAAATATAAAAATGAAAATAATAAAGATAACTATAAAAAAATAAGAAAATAATTGTAAAAATCAATTCGAAATTAGTTAATTAATTAATTAAATAAAAATATCAATATTGAATCTATAAGAACATAAATTGAAAATTAAAAATGAATTTATAAACATTACAATTAGAGAAACAAAAGAATAACATTATTAATAATTATAATGTCTACCCCTTATTATTCCCGTTTCTCAACGGGGTCGGGGATGAGATACGATGGAAATCTTTGTGGCGGATGGTTTTTACGGCCGGATGTCCTTCCTAACGCCAACCTCATGAAGGATGGAATGGATGAAGATGAATGAAACTGGGCAAGGTTGTGGAAGGAAGCGGCCGTGTCCTGTCAGAAGGAACCGTCCCAGCATTTGCCTGGAGTTGAAAATGGGGAAACCACGGAAAACCATTCCAAGGACGGCCGATGGTGGGGCTTGAACCCACGCGTCTACCGAGTCAGCGGAGAGCTTGGTCCCATGGCCTAACGCGGCGCTTTAGAGAGCGTAGCCACCACTATCGGATTATTAATAATTATAATAATTAAAATAAATTAAAATGTAAATACACATAAAACTATTTTTGCTCTATAAAGGGATAAATCCTCGCTCCTTTTGTTAGAGAAGTATCTCAATTTATGAACAACTAGCAACCCGACCCGGCTTCGCCTGGGAACAGCTATGAATGCATTACGTGATAACCGCTTTTATTTTTCAATGTCAATGAACAACTACAATATTCGTTTTACGTCTCGGCATGATGGGTTAAAATCACTGACTGGACTATAAATTATATTATCATGGAGATGCATGTGCAACGAATCTTTGTCAGACGTAATTTAAGAATGGCGAGGTGCTTGAAACACAAATCCCCCTTCCGTCGAATCTTAACTTGACTGTGAATTTTGCGGAACGAAAAGTTCACAGGCGAAATGAAGAAAAGCCGAATTGCACTTCCATGGAAACTCCAAACTCAACCACTCTTCTCTAAAGTTTTGAACTCAACACGACTCGACAGTTTGATGCTGGCTCTATCTGGGGCAATACGCTCGTCCGCTAGCTAAGCTGTAACAGAGGTGATAGACTCGCCCCTACCTAGCTAGCTCGTAAACTGTCGCCTCAGTAACTGAATGGAGATTGTTGGAAGAAATGAAAACGTATTATTATTAGCGTATGGCATAAGTAACATATATACAATTAAATATGATACAATAACAAGAAACAATTTCAAATAGAAATGTCCAGTCCTTCGATCCACTTTAGTGCTGCCTCTGATGGGATCAAGAAATCAGCCCAGCTACCCGAGTAGGCTCTCAGCTTGCAGCTGTCGACGATATGAGCGATGGTTTGCCGTGGAGCACCACAGTCGCATTCTGGTGACGTTAAACAGTTCCACTTGTAGAGTGAGTCCCTGCATCTTCCATGGCCTGTCCGAACTCTGTTAAGAGTGGCCCACTGCCTGCGTGGTAGTTGGAATCCACTAGCAATTTGCGCACCAGAAAAGATGTTGTGTAGGGACAAGTCTGTGGAAGTTTCCCAACGGTCTTTCCAAACTTTCACAGCGTCGAAGTTGTTGTAAGCCATGTCGGTAGCATCACGCAAAGGTGGATGGCGTGACTTCAATCTTTGAAGATTGAGTGCAGGGATGTCTTCTTGTATGGGTAGTTCAGGATTTCTGCAGATTTTTTGGTACTCTCTTAATAGGGCATTCGATCTGCGCAGATCAGGTGGAATTATTCCCGTGAGCAGCGGGAGCCAATGTATTGGCGTGGATCTGATTGTGCCCGAAATAAGGCGCATGCTGTTGTTTAGCTGCGTGTCAACATATCGGGTATACGGGCTATTTAACCATACTGGAGAGCAGTACTCTGCACTGGAGTAAACCATACCAAGGGCAGAATGTCGTAGAGTGCTTGCAGTAGATCCCCAAGTGGTCCCACACAGTTTCTGAAGAATGTTGTTCCGAGTTTTCAGTTTCTTTGATAAGTTCAATAGATGTTGCTTGAATGATAAAGTGCGATCTAAGGTTATACCAAGATATTTAGGAAACCAGTTATGACGAAGAACTCGGTTACAGAAGCTTATGTTCAATTTGCTGTTAGCCAGTCGGTTATTTAAGTGGAAGCATGACACTTCTGTTTTACTTGCACTGGGACTGAGTCCCCATTTTTTGAAATAGACCTCTAGAGTGGACAGATCCCTTGTGAGGATTTCCTCAGTTTTCTTGAGATCTTGGTGCTGTGTGGCTAGTGCAAGATCATCAGCATAACAGAATTTCCTGCAATTTGTCTCAGGAAGATCAGAGATGTATAGATTGAACAGTAGAGGGGACAGAACTGATCCTTGGGGTAAACCATTCTTGAGTTTTCTCTCTGTGCTCTTACTGTTGCCTGAGTATACCTGGAATCTCCTGTCACTTAGCATGTTGTTGATAACCTGAACGATGGTTCTGCAGGGTATGACTTTGAGGAGCTTGTAGATCATACCTTCTCTCCAGACAGTATCGAAGGCAGCAGTGAGGTCTATAAACGCAGCAGATGTTTTAAGCTTCTTTTGGAATCCTGCCTCAATATATGATGTGAGTGATAGTACTTGATCACAACAGCTGCGACTTGGTCTAAAACCTGCCTGATCTGCAGGAATGTGTGCCAACATAAATACACTTATAGTAGGCGATGTATTGGAGATAGAGATATGCTCTCCCGGGCTTTTTTGTAGAACTTTTCATGCTGAACAATTCTTACACTCATAGTATATTGATATTTTTAACGGTTTGCCCAGCGTAAGCTTAAAAAGCGCACGGACGCCAGGTTTTCTTTTCGACCTTTTCACTGAAATCGTTAGCGTTAGTGCTCGGCTTCCTTTGGTCATAAATAAATTATTTTCTAAAGAAACCTTCCTCGAGATATCCTTTACAGAATGGTGAAAACTGCATCAAAATCCATCCAGTGGTTCTCGAGTTTACCCGTAACATCCAAGAATCGGGGACTTAGTTTTATACTAAGTAGAGATTCCGTCCAATCAAATTGGGCTCTCTTGTGTTGATCGACTGCAGAACAATTCTGTTAATTAATATTAATGTTAATATCGCCCCTTTTAACTATTCTGGCTGTTAGAGACGGCGGAGTGCCAGTATTTTGCCCCTAAGCGGATCTTTAACGTGCCAGTAAATCTACTGACATGGTTCCCTCCTATTTGCGCACCCTCAAATGCCAGTTGACTGCGCAGGATACGAACCTGCAACGTTGGGTCCAGCTAGCGAGAACTTAACCGCTGAGCCACGTAGCCAGCCTAATTATGATTAAGTGCACTGGCATGTTTATGGAATAATTTTTAAATCGTCATCCTCTACCTGAGAGGGGCAGATGACCTCGTTGTTCCGCCTCTTAAAACGACAATAATTCTTAAAAATAACATCTACTTGAGACCACACTGAACGGAATGTTTCGCTGCTGTTGTATCCTTCTGAAAAAACGTGAACGCCGATAATGATCGTTCTCGATACTACGTTACTGGGAATAGTACCCCTCCAGGACCGGTCGGAACTGGGCAGCTGTTTGCCCGACTCTAGAGAGTGGCACGCAGTGGGGCCAAGGGACGAAAGAGTTGATCCTTGTCAGTAAGACTATTCCACTAATTCGTCACTCGTTTGATTTATACAAATGACGTGTAAGAGTTTGATTAATATCAGTCAATGGTAGTGCACTACGCGCCATGTCTCTTTTTCTCAGCTATATATTATCATACCTTCCTTTTCCCTTAGCATCGTACTTATTTTCACAAAAATAACCAAGAAGGAATTAAAGGGTTTAAACTGCGATTTATTTATTTATTTATTTATAATCTTTAGCAACGCATTTCGTCGTTCTTTGTTGATAAAGGACCGTATGTTTCTAGGAAAGTAAGGAAACTTTTAGTTTAACGTAAACGTTAGTCTCATGATCACGACCCCTGGACCTCCATTTTACGTGGAATCTGAACCAAAGAACGTGAAATTTCCCTTCGAAAAATCTCACCTGCATGAACCGGGATTCTAACGCGATTTGCCTGGGCAAGAGGTAAGCAGCTGGACCACTGCGTCAACAGGCATTCTGAAGGCGTCTTTGTTAATGTTGTCGTTGATGTTGTTGTTAATAATTCATTTTAAGGGATTGGAACATCTTGGTCATCAGACTGGTGTAGTGGGGTGTGTGTTGAACTAAGTAATAATACTAGTATGTATGCAGCGGAATGCCTAACAAACTGCACAGCTGGCCCGTTCGAGAGACTTGAAGTTAAGGAAAGAAAGATCATTAGGAAAATTCTTGGTCCTAAGTTCAAAGATGGGGGTTACAAGCTCTGGAGTAATTCAGAAATATACTCCCACACTTAAAATATCTCAAATGTAATCCGGAAGAAGGAGAATAACATTCTATGCCCATCTCCTCAGAATGCCAGTCAGTAGATTCTCCAACCGTCTATTATCATACTTCCGAGGTTTAAAGGTGATGCCTCTCTGGGTGGTGGAAGGGGATAAGGACTTGTTAAAGTTTGAAATTTCTGAATCAGATATCTTGCTCAGAACCCCATCGAAACAAAAACTCCGTCGGCTTCATCAAGTGGAAGTAAAACCCAGCAAGAGGTATGTTCACTCAGATGAATGGATGAAATCCCATTCCGAAAGGATGAAGGCGCGGTGAGCTAACAAGAAGAAAAACAGTTGAGATCTCGCGGTCCCTAGTGGCCACAACGATAAAAGTAAAAATAAAGTAAGTAATAGTTATTGATTACGATGCCAAAGTCCCTCAAATGAAACAACAACATTTTGCCTAGTGTTATTAAAGATACAGTCACCTTTCCCTGTAGTAACTCCCAAAAAGTGAGCACAAGTCACTGACCTGCATTGAGACACTTGCTCAGTATCTCCGAAGCTCTAGAGATCCTGTCGTCATCCCCCTCGTGGACCAGAAAGTAATACGGCTTGGCGTTATCCACATTATTCACCTGATGCCAGTTCTGGACGTCAAAGTAGTGGTACACACAATACTGCAAGCACTGGAATCAACAGAACAACCACTTACTGACAAATGGTCGGACATCAAATTTCAAACGGAAAGCTTGGTTAGCATTAGTACGAAGTGACCCTTATTGCCAAAGTTTAATAGACAATAAAATCATTATTATTATTATTATTATTATTATTATGATTAATATGGAAGTATTATACAGGTCCTACCAAAAGTTAACGGACACCCGCAAATTTCATGATCATAAGAACTATTCCTGTCCCTAAACTTTTGGTCTCAGACATACGAATTTTCACTGGGACTCAGAACGTGTTCCGAGGAACATTTTGTGAATTTGTTAAGAAAACATCACTGTTAGGTTTGAAGTTAAAGATTTGTTTGTTTAAGATAAGTTTTAAAAAATCCAGTATTTTTTAATATTTGAAGCGATCTCGACAGAACACTATGAGGATTATATCCACAGTTTTAGTTACGAAGAATCACAGATACCTGTAGAATATTTATAATTGCGATTGAACACAGGAATGTGTTTCCATTAAAAAATTTCACTAGTTAGAACCCGAAATACTCATGCAGAAAAAGTCAACAGACGGACATTCTTTGGCCTTGGCTGGGCGGGAGACCGTTCAAGCTACAGAGATCCTTTATGTTTCACATTGTAGTCCTACAGATTGCAGGTCTGTATTGGATGAAGAACAGCTTCCTTCTAGGTCAAAGAATGTCTGTCTGTTGACTTTTTTCTGTGGTTCTATTTTGGGCTAAAAACTGATGATATTTCTTAATGGAAACATTCTTTTGTTCTATTGCAATTATAAATATTCTACAGGTATCTGTGTTTCTTTATAACGAAAATTGTGGATATAATCCTCATAGTGTTCTGTCCAGATTGCTTCAAATATGAAAAAATACACAATTTCTTTTCCACAATTATCTTACACAAAAAAATCGTAGCCTCAAAACCAAATGTGATGTTTTCATAATAAATTCCCAAAATGTTCCTCAGAACACGTTCTGGGTCCCTGAAAAAAAATCTTATGCCAGAGCCACACTTAAAGTATAGCGACAGGAATAATGACCATGTAATTTGCGGGTGTCCGTAAACTTTTGGTAGGTCCTAACAAAAGTAATCAACTAGTAATCAAAATTGTAACAGTTTAGTTTTAAGTACGGTATATATTTTTTCTAATCCACGCGCTGTATAACGAACCGGATGTGATAGCAGTAATAAGGAGCAGAAGAATAGAATGGCTGGGACATGTACCGAGAAGGGAAAACTTACTTGACTTCACAGAATTCCTGCCGCTCCTTCCTGAGCATACGGCCTTGGCGAAATTTCTCCACGCAGTACGGTTCCTGGCCATTCTCTTCACTTGACTACAGTTCTTGTCCACCTCTGCAATTTCATTTTCGATAGTCCTCTTGCAGGTCTTCTTAGGTCGACCTCGCTTCCTGGCGCCTTGAGGATTCCAGTCTAGCGCCGCCCTCTCAACAGCTCCGTCCGGCTTCCATAGTGTGTGCCCGATCCAGCGCCATTTCCTCTCCTTGATCTGGATGCTAATCGGTTGTTGATTGGTGATGGTCCAAAGATCTTCATTTGAGATTATGTCCGGCCACCTCACATTCATGATGCGACGCAGTCATCAGTTAATGAACACCTGTAGCTGGTTGTTGATCGGTTTTGTGACTTTCCATGTTTCACAGCCGTAGAGAAGAATCGAGTTTACGTTGCTACTGAAAAGGCGGAGCTTGGTCTTCCAAAAAATGTTTATATTTCTCCAGATGGGGTAGAGGTGGACAAAGGCATCATTTGCCTTCCTGATACGGCTTCAAACATCTTCCTCTGCTCCCCCATCATTTGTGACCATACTTCCATGGTAAAGGAAGGACTCAACTCGCTCAATTTCCTTTCCGTTGACTGTCAAGCTAGTCGTGACGTCAGAATTTATCCTCATCTCTTTGGTCTTGTTGGTGTTGATCATCAGTCCTGCACGTTCTGCTTCTCTCTGCAACCTCCCCAGCTTATCTTCTATGTCTCGGTACCGTTGTGCCATAAGACAAATGTCGTCTGCGAAATCCAGATCTTCAAGCCTGTCATTTATACCCCATTGAATACCCCTCTTCCGTCCCCCCATTACCTTCTTCATCACACTATCCAAGACCAACAGGAACAGAGTGGGGGGAAGGACATACCCCTGTCTCACTCCGGAACTGACATTTATCTTTTCTGATAATTTGCGAGAAGGGAAGAAGGGATGGTAAAAAGAGTGCTAGGAGGAAAATCACAAAGGAAAAGACCCCTCGGTAGCCCAAAGTTGAGATGGCAGGATGGAGTCATGAAAGACCTGGAGGCCCTGGGAGCCAACAAGAATATGGCCGGAACAGAAAGCAATGGAAGAGGCTAAAGAGATGATGATAATAATGATGATAATTGTTGTTTTAAGGGGCCTAACATCGAGGTTATCGGCTCAGGCTAAAGAGAGAGTGGCCAACTAAGTAAGTAGTAGTATATTTTTAGTAATTTATAAAAAAAATGATAAACGGTGTTAATTGTGATGGCTGTATTAGTGTGTGTTATCTGTAATCCAGGTAAGGACTGCAGACGATAATTTCAAGTAGTTCCTACTTTTGATACCAAATGCTACCGTCCACGACACCTAGCTTGTGGAGTTGGCTACTAGATGGCATCTCAGTCAGCACCTGGTGGCGAACATTGGAACTAATGCTCTAACCTACACATTTTGGCTTCACACAAGTGTAGTTAGTGGAAGGTTCATTTTCATGCCATAAATCTATGACATGGGACCTCCGGCTCTACTTCCCCTCCGAAGGATGGCATACTGAGGGATTTTTGACGCTCTTAAAAATCCGACGACTTTGGCCGCGTTTGAACCCGCGACCTTGGGCATAGAAGCTCACCATGCTACCAAGTACGCACCGAAGCCGCCACACAGTTTGAGATTAACAGGCATATTTGTTGATCGTGTTGGAAGTTAGTTTTCAGAATTTCCTCAGAAAACGAAATTTTGAATGTTCTAGATGAACCTGTAATTTGTAAAAATTCCCTTTTATGTTCACTCATTACAATTGGGTACAATCAAGTTGGCCGACTGAAAAGCACTAATTTCGACTAGTTTGCTAAGAAAACACTGAAAAATGGCTTCCCAAATGTTAAAGCAAAGTGATGTTAGTTTACCAACGGTCTGAAGTTGGGCCTATCCATTAAAATTCTTCTATTACGTTAATTTCTTGCGGGGCATTTTCAAATTCGAGTATCCAGTTATTGTTGACATCTAGTGAGGATGCATGAGTCTTTCATTGCCCATTCTTTGCATATGTCCACACAGTATGTTATTATTATTAATTTGCATTGCGCTGATGACGACTAACATTTATATTTTACTGTCGGTAATGCACTCACTCTCTAACTCGCGATGGAGTATCTATTTAGTTATATTTTTATTTGTTGACGGTACACAACAGAGCTCAGTGTGCGACCCAATAACCAGTGCACCTACACAGTAAAATACAATTCCAGGTATTTCTACATTAAATATTAACCCTCTTAGTGCCAAGCTATTTCCTGAAATACTTGCCAAGAATGCCAAGCCATTTTCAATGGTCATGCAGACTATTCGAAAAAAAATCACAAATATCACATTTCCAACGATAGAATCATTAATTTTGCTTTGCATTATAACCAATATGTCTTTCTTTCATACATTATGTTCATAAAAGTATATACGGCATCTAAACCTTTTTAATTGAGGTTATTCTGATAAATGTTCAATTTTTCAATTTCTTTATGTAAAATATCCGTTTTGAGCCTAAATTAATGACTCCTAAGAGTCATATTCGAAGACACACTACGTTTACAGCTGTAGAAAGTTCTTAGATACATATGTAGGCAGAAAACTTCAACAAGAAGAAAACAACTGCACCGCAATTTTGGCGGGAACGCGCGTGACGCGCGCAAAGGGACGGCGTGAATACAAACTCGAACCTATCGTGTAACGGACTTCGAAGGAAAAAAGTAGACACCGCACAGGCAACCTTGGAACCTAACCTTTCCAACAGTATGAAATAATCACGGACATATGCCTACAGAAATCTACAAATATAATGCCCGTTGCTCACGGTAAAATTTTCCTTCAAATTTATTGTACAATACTTTAATTTTATAAAATTTCTGTTGCTCACGGTCAAATTCAAGTTTTATAAAACCTTTGATAAAACTTTCCATAAAATAGGACATGTTCTATTCCGTAAAATTAATTTTACGAAACGAACCAATCAGGGAAGCTGACATGAAGATGATGCTGGCGCCACGTGGTGAGAAGATTGTGAAGCTCGCTTGTAAACAAACACTTTGAAAATGGCAGGCCCCGACTGGACTAAAGAAGCTGTTAGTGTTTTACTGGACGAGTACCAGAAATACCAGTGTTTGTATGAGGTTAAAACGCCCATATACCACAATAGAAATGCAAGAAGGGAGGCAGAAATTCTCAATCACCGAATATGTTTCACAAATTCGACCGAACACAAGCCAGGCTGATGAGAAGGCGAAGATAAACGGGCTTCGAACTCACTTGCAGTCTCATTTCAGGAGAAATGGCTTACCCCATGTTAAGTGTCCTGTCGAATAATTTTGGGACCAACGAGATCTAGGAGTTTTTTAAAACTGCTTTCCTCCATTCTTAGAAAATTCCTACAGTATATGAATTCTGATCTTCTAACCTCAACTCATTCTCGACCAAGGACAGCATTCCTCTACTCTTTTTTTTATCCATTCCCGAGTCCAGGACTTCCCAGCATTTCTTTTCTTCCTTTTTACCAATGTACGACATATAATTGTAGCTAAAGCAGCAATTTTGCAATGTTTTTTGGAGCCATACTCTCAAACCAATGTGTGTCGAACAGCTGATTCTTGGTTCAGAAGTTTATCGGTAGATGGCGATCCTGATACATCCACGGATTTTATAAAATAATTTTACCGTGAACAACACAGCTTGCTTCCGTCAAATTTTTATAAAGTTAGTTGTAAAATAAATTTTAAGAAACATTTTACCGTGAGCAACGGGCATAAGATAAACTGCGCGCCTATTGAATCGGCTTTGGCACTTTTGGCGTGAGAACGGTGTAATTGAGGGACAGAAATCTAGTTTCCAATTTAAACGAATTGTATCGTTGTGTATTGTTATGTGAGGTAGTGTTTGTTACACCATGTTTGAATGTTATTGTTGATCTTGTAGTTATCAATTTGACCGTTAATAACTTTATAAAGGAATTTCATATCATTCACTTGCCTACGAGACTCCAAAGTAGTCATGCCGAAATTCAACAAAAGTTCACCGTAGGGTATCATGTGTGGGTAATTGCCCGTTATTATGAACGAGATACTCACCGCTTGCGTGTACGTCTCCAGAGGCTTGTGCAAGGACACAACAGATACATCCCCTGAAATGAAAGGAACATTCATATTGACGGCGATATGCAAACAGGAACAAAGATATGATTGCCACTGAGCAGTTCGCTCCTTGCAGTGTCGTATTCCTCGCTGCATCCGTCATGTCTGCTTTATTCCCAACCCCGGTTGGTTGGTTCCTCAGTTTTGGGGCTGCGACAACGCGGTCAGGGAGCCCCGTGTACTTTGAGTGTGTGTAGAATCTGTCTGCTAAACGGTATTAATTGTGATGGCTGTATTAGTGTGTGTTATCTGTAATTCAGGTAAGGACTGCAGACGATCAATTTCAAGTAGTTCCTACTTTTGCTAAAAAAATGCTACTGTCAACGACACATAGCTGTGAACTTGGCTAATAAATGCCACCGAAACCCACACCTCGCGTTGAACGTTGGAACTAAAGAGCGTTAATCAAACTTACAAATTTAGCTTCACACAATTGTGGTTAGGGGAAGGTTCTTTTACATGCCATAAATCGATGACATGGTCCCGCCGGCTTTACTTCCCCTCCGAAGGAAGGCATACTGAGGGATTTTTAAAGATCTTAAATAATCCGATGATTTCGGCCGGGTTTGAACCCGCGACCTTGGGCATAGAAGCTCAGCATGCTCCCAACTTCGCCACCGATGCCAGCATTCCTAACCCACTTTTGCCAATGAAGAAGTTTTGCTCTCTCTCACTACTTTGCGGTGTCATCAGCACGTTTCTTAAAAATTCATTTTCTGATGTGAGCTTTATACACGGTGCTATTGACTGTGACGTTACTTTCTCGAAGTTTTCCCGCAGAGACTCACAACTAGTGGGACGTGGGTTGACGACCACGGGATCCTAGCTGAGTCTGACATTACTTCCACTTACTGTTGCCAGGCTCTTCTCTGTCATATTTCCCTTAGACCTACATTGGTAAACTCTTGGTCTCTTCCAGCCTTAATTGGCCCTTATCTTTCTGATACCCTCACTCTTCTGCCTTCTGTAGTCTGGTGCACCTCGGATAAGGGCTAACTGCTGGTGGATCCGGGAGTGGGATTCCCGACCTGAGTCCGTATTTTCCTCTTCATTCCAGTGACTTTGTAGCTCAATTTCCTTCCAAGTCCCTCAATACTCATTCTTCAAGGGTTGAGGGCTTTCCTTTTCTCTGTCTTTCATGTCCCTTATTCCATTCTTCCCCGCCATAATTTCTCCCTCCAGATATATAACAGTGGTTACTTATTATTTCATTATAATTTTCAATATCACCCTTACGTTAGTTGTTTGAGTCTCCAGTATTTTGACGGGTTTGATGCAGCCCTCCACGCCTCCCTGTCCTGAGTTAATCGTTTCATCTCTGCATAGCTATACCACACCCTACATCCGAGGCAATCGGTTTAACATATTTTAACCTTGGTCCACCCTTACAGTTCTTATCCTCGACCCTTCTTTCCTTAACTAAGTTTGCTATTCCTGTTTTTAGTGTGTGTCCTACCAACCTATCTCTTCTCTTCATTAGCACACGCCAGAAACATCTTTCCTGGCCCACTCGTATTAATACCTCTTCGTTGGTTACCCTATCTACCCATCTGATCTTCATCATTCTCCTGTAACACCACATTTCAAACGCTTCAATACCGTACTCCTCTTTTCTGCTGCGCCAACAGTACAAGTTTCACTTCCATAGAGCACCACGCTCCAGACAAAAGCATTTAAAAACTACTTTCTAATACCTAAATCTATATTTGATGTTCCGTAGGAATGCTTTCCTTGCCTGTGCTAACCTACTTTGTATATCCTCTTTGCTTCCTAATTAACAGTAGTCTCCTATTTCTTTAGCTTTTCACCTGCCAATTTAACGTCAATGGGGGTTTCTGAATTCTTTCGGATGCATTCCCTTACCATTGGGGACCGATAACCTAGATGTTAAGCCCCTTTGAACAACAATCAAATCGCAATCTCCTAGGCCTTATATAACATTTAAGAAGCATGGCCGCTATGGGAACGATGTTCCCATTCTGTGTTCACTTGCAGCCGCCCCTGACTCGCCACAAGCGAATACAAAATGTCCAGTATTCTGTACCGGGAAAGACTCAAACAAGAAGTTATTTTTACCTTTATTCTTATACAAGCTGTACCCGGCATGCGTTGCAATGCCAAAGAACGAGTTGGCTATGTCATTTTGTTTGTTGAAGTGCTTTTGGATACATAATATTTTCTTTCCTTTTCCGTTGACTGCCTATGGACTATTGTAAAATAGATTTACTAATACAGAAACATTCGTGGGAGCGTGCACAATAAATCACCTAAGTTGTATCGCAATCGGATGAATGGTATATGAACGCAGACGGAACTTTGTTGAAGCGATTCGGGCGCCGTCACTCATTTGTTGAATCTACTCGAGCCTTACCCGTTGTAAAATGGATTTACTAATCCGGAAACCTTCCCTGAGTGTACACAACAACTCACCCAAGTTTCATCGCAATCGGATGAATGGTACATGAACATATAGGAGACCAGGCGCGGCTGGTGATTAAAGGCTCTTAGGCGGGACCTCTCTTGAAAGAGTCCATAAATATACATATTTAATTGAGGAATTTTAATTTATATTGATTGGAAACATTTATAAATTTTACTCAATCCATTCAGTCACGAGTCAATGTATTTGGAACTGTTGATAAAGAATGTTTTTCAGATGGATAGTAGCGCTGTTAGGCTGCGCCTTAGATGTCCTATTCCTTCCTACGTAACAAGGGTTGGGGGGCGTGGTTATGAAAGCTCCATTCGTTTCAGTTGTATCGCTGAAGGCTCAAGCGACTACAGCCTAAGTCAGGATTGCCAACGACGACAGGATGTTCTTATTCTGTGGAATGCATTCCAAGTTGTTCAAGGAGTCTCAAACCACTCTCATGAAAGTTTATACTTTCCCTCTTTCACTCTCCGAAGGATTAATTTTAATTGACAAGTTACCAGAAACAGTTAGATGACTAATAAGTGATATTCATTATTGGGAACTCAAATGTTATCCCTTAAAGTATAATAACTAAAATATTTCCGCCAGATAGCACCATGAGGTGGCAAGGGGTAGCAGAACCATCTACCGAGACTTATGGGAAGTATTCTGTTTAAAATCTCGCCGTTCATGCTGTGTATTTGTAAACAAGTGTTCGGGCGTTAAAATCGTTGGTGTAACTTAATTAGTTCAATAATTATGTTGTTTGTCAGTGGCAAGTCTTAATTTGCGTCTTATGGGCTACAAGTACGGTTCCAGATTTCATTGAATGGAAAAACGGAACACGTCCCAAAACATCGCATTTTCTTAATCAAGGTCGTCAAACGTTGTAATAAATAATACACATATGTATTAAATAAGCATTACATAATGAAATGCACAATATTACAACTAGATATTGCTGACATAAGTAGTGTGGTAAGGACAGAGCTGCTTACCTTTTTATTGAGCCACCCTCGTATTTGCCCCGAACCTGATATCTCGCTAACCAAACATGGGATTAGAACATACAGGGTGTCCTAGCACTGCTAGTAATGCCCCCTACTTTCCTATAGCCTCTTTATTTAATGAAAATACAAAAACTAAAAGATCATTCGCGAGTAGTGGGGTAGTGTTGGTTTCCTGAAGTCGCGCTTGTGCTTGAATATGTATGCCTATGTTGGGAAAGGGTTAGGTGGTGGGGGAGGAGTAGGGTCGAGTGAGGGGTCGTTTAGATGGTATTTTTTCCGCTCTAGGTGATGGTGAGGTTATTTTTTTAAATGGATGGAATTTGGAAAGGCCATTTGGGGTAAACTTGTGTTTTTTGACATTTTGGCGATGAATGTTTTTTTATACGCATGCGCACTTGAGGAGTTTTGTAAAAGGGCGGGCTTTTTAAATGATGATTTATTAATGAGTGTTTTTAATATGTATTGAAATAAACCATAAAAACTAATAGGTCATCGGCTTTTGACTATTTCGCTAACCAATAATCGGATTTAAACCTATGAGGTGTCGTAGGACTCGTGGTGAACTCTTTTTTTCTATCGAAGGGGTATATTCACTCTAAAATAAAAACTACCCTCACCCGGGGGGGTGAAATAGATTTTTTTGTATGTGCGCGCACGGACGGCTTTTGTCAAAAGGACGTAACTACACGTTTGTTAATATTTTCTGAACCCCTCATGGGATTTTGCCATAGGCAGTATTCTAACCCTGGGGGTGACGCCCCGTTTTTGAATGTAGGATTCATTTTTGTCGAAAGGGCCTAACGACACTTTTGTTCATATCTCGCGAACCAATCGTGCTAGGGACTTGTATGAGGGGTCCTAGCACTTGGGGCAACATTCCCTGTTTGGGGGTGAAACTACCCCCTAAAATTGAAAAATCCATATCTAGGAAACGAAGAATTCTAAAATTAGGTGTGATAGCTCAAAAAATAGGGGATGATATAGGCTTTTACCTCGATGGATCATTTCACCCCTAAAACAGTAAATAGTCATGTTATGGGGGAAAAAACGTGTTAAACACCTAAAAATGATAAATGAACCTAAGATCTTTTGTTTTTGATGAAAAATAGCAGGGGGGTGAAACTACCCCCCAAAATTGAAAAATCCCTATCTCGGAAACGAAGAATCCTAAAATTAGGTGTGATAGCTTAAAAAATAGGGTATGATATGGGCTTTTACCTCGATGGATCATTTCACCCCTAAAACAGTAAATAGTCATGTTATGGGGAAAAAACGTGTTAAACACCTAAAAATGATAAATGAACCTAAGATCTTTTGTTTTTGATGAAAAATAGCAGAGGGGTGAAACTACCCCCCAAAATTGAAAAAACCCTATCTCGGAAACGAAGAAGCCTAAAATTAGGTGTGATAGCTTAAAAAATAGGGGATGATATGGGCTTTTACCTCGATTGATCATTTCACCCCTAAAACAGTAAATAGTCATGTTATGGGGAAAAAACTTGTTAAACACCTAAAAATGATAAATGAACCTAAAATATTTTGTTTTTGATGAAAAATAGCAGGGGGGTGAAACTACCCCCCAAAATTGAAAAATCCCTATCTTGGAAATGAAGAAGCCTAAAATTAGGTGTGATAGCTTAAAAAATAGGGTATGATATGGGCTTTTACCTCGATGGATCATTTCACCCCTAAAACAGTAAATAGTCATGTTATGGGGAAAAAACGTGTTAAACACCTAAAAATGATAAATGAACCTAAGATCTTTTGTTTTTGATGAAAAATAGCAGAGGGGTGAAACTACCCCCCAAAATTGAAAAATCCCTATCTCGGAAACGAAGAAGCCTAAAATTAGGTGTGATAGCTTAAAAAATAGGGTATGATATGGGCTTTTACCTCGATGGATCATTTCACCCCTAAAACAGTAAATAGTCATGTTATGGGGAAAAAACGTGTTAAACACCTAAAAATGATAAATGAACCTAAGATCTTTTGTTTTTGATGAAAAATAGCAGAGGGGTGAAACTACCCCCCAAAATTGAAAAAACCCTATCTCGGAAACGAAGAAGCCTAAAATTAGGTGTGATAGCTTAAAAAATAGGGGATGATATGGGCTTTTACCTCGATTGATCATTTCACCCCTAAAACAGTAAATAGTCATGTTATGGGGAAAAAACTTGTTAAACACCTAAAAATGATAAATGAACCTAAAATATTTTGTTTTTGATGAAAAATAGCAGGGGGGTGAAACTACCCCCCAAAATTGAAAAATCCCTATCTTGGAAATGAAGAAGCCTAAAATTAGGTGTGATAGCTTAAAAAATAGGGTATGATATGGGCTTTTACCTCGATGGATCATTTCACCCCTAAAACAGTAAATAGTCATGTTATGGGGAAAAAACGTGTTAAACACCTAAAAATGATAAATGAACCTAAGATCTTTTGTTTTTGATGAAAAATAGCAGAGGGGTGAAACTACCCCCCAAAATTGAAAAATCCCTATCTCGGAAACGAAGAAGCCTAAAATTAGGTGTGATAGCTTAAAAAATAGGGGATGATATGGGCTTTTACCTCGATTGATCATTTCACCCCTAAAACAGTAAATAGTCATGTTATGGGGAAAAAACTTGTTAAACACCTAAAAATGATAAATGAACCTAAGATCTTTTGTTTTTGATGAAAAATAGCAGGGGGGTGAAACTACCCCCCAAAATTGAAAAATCCCTATCTTGGAAATGAAGATGCCTAAAATTAGGTGTGATAGCTTAAAAAATAGGGTATGATATGGGCTTTTACCTCGATGGATCATTTCACCCCTAAAACAGTAAATAGTTATGTTATGGGGGAAAAATGTGTTATACACCTAAAAGCATAAGCATCTTTGTGAAACCATGCTTTAATGGACATGTGTATGGAGGATGATTGTTGTTATTATTATTATTAGGTAATTATGGATTAATGTGCGGATAGATAACTAACCTGTGGGGAGCGTGATGGCGCAGGTGCTTAGCTGCTCGTCTTTACTCGGGCAGGTGGGGTTCAAATCCCGGTGACGGCGGGGGTTGGAATTTTCACCTGAAAAAAATCACGTGGCGTCAGGAAGGGCATTCGGCCTTAAATCCCCGGCCAAAACCAAAATGAGCCTGGTTGGCTCCGGCGACTCAAAATAATTGGGAAAAGCCGAAGAAAGAAAAAAATGATAACTCACCAGTAATAGTAAACATTGGTTTGAGGTGTTGCAGAAGTCAGGATGGCCAACCCTTTACCCTGGTTCACGAATGGACCCCAAAAAGTTTTACCTGTCAAGACTCAGTCTACCCTGTTGCAGCCTTGTGAAAAAAAATCGAACCGGGGCCTCTGTGGTGACAGTGGACTTATTTTCATGATGATTTTTAAACAAACATAGGCTTGCCTACTACCGCTGTGTTGAATCTGCACAGAGACTCTGGCTTTGGTTTGCGTAGTGTGCCTTGCTGATAACAGCACAGCGACCTTGTCAGTAAGTTTCATATTACTCATTTGCTTGATAGCGGACATGCTATGCACATGACTAGATCTTTGTTAGGTTTGACAAAGGCTTAGTGAAGCTTATGGCAACCTTGAAATGAATGTCATGGTATAGTCGGGGTTGGAAGCCAAGACCTTAGGGTTGACAACCAAGTAGGTTAACCACTACACGGTGATATGGTGAAATAATAATGTAACAGAACATATAGAAACGTTTTCTATAGTTTAACGAATTGGCATACCATGAGAGGTGTAGGTAATGGAAATTGAATCCTTAGCTGATGATTATACTACTTTCCATGCCCACGTATAAGCTATCATGTTAGAAAAAGAATGGTATGGCTTGTTTTAAACGGAGAATAATCATTGTGTTTACTGTGAAACACAAATCTGAATTTAAAATTAATTTAAAATAATTAATTTAAAATTAACTAATTTAAAATTAGTTTAGTACGCTGAAGTTAAAATGAATAATGATCACGTTACCGACAGCCAGTTTCAAAGCCATGAGAACTAAGTGAACAAAGTATAAAATTCATGAGCCAGTGAGGAATTCAACATGCTGTCCTTTGGACAAGAGAGAAGCGTTCTACAGCGACCCTCAATGGTTTGGGACATCGTAAAGATGAAAATTAAATCTAAGCTACTATACGCTTATATACTAGAATAAGAAATGGAAAACAATTGGTCAAATAAAGGACAGAAGGAATAAAAAATGGCCCTCAACCCTCAAGCATAAGGATTGAGGGAGTTGGAAGGAAGGAGAGCCATGAAAGGCAGATAAAAAGTATACTAGGAGTGGCTTTGCCCCAGAGGTAATGGATAAAGAGGAGGAAAACTGGACTCAGCTCAGAAATCCCTTGGGGTTGCCAACTTCCAAACTGATCAGCCCTTGAGGGTGTAGCCATAGGCAGAGTGCATCGCAAGTCGTGGGGCTAAATACACCCTACCTTCTTGAGGGGGCTTGGGCAAAAGACAGGAAATAACATGAAAATAAAAAAGCAAGGCTGCCTCCTCAGGATATCAGAAAAAATAAATAAACCAGGGCCAATGAAGTTTCAAAAGGAAGAGACTCCCTAGGGCTCGGATACTCTAATCATGTTGGGGTCGGTAGAGAACAAGAGTTGAGCAAGTGTGGTCGACAGGAAATAAGAGAGTGAGGAGCCTAGCACAAGTTAGTGGAAGCAATGACGGTCTCAGCTGGGACTCCGTGATCGTCAACCTACATGACACTAGATATGACGCCCAGGGGTGGAATTAAAGACCTCTTTTTGTTTTTTATCACTGGCTTTTAAGAACGCTAACACATGGCATGCCTTATAATGCAATACTGGTCCTAGGGTATGCAAAAATTGTATTAGAAACTCAGCTAATAATAGAGTGCTTGCCCATGATTTACCTTAAATTTTCCTAAAATCCACTACATTTTCCGCAAATTGACCAAATGACACAACATTCCAGCAAAATTCAACAAATGACTACCAGATTTATTGAAATTCCATTGATTTACCTAAGCATGGTTTAAACTACCTCAAATTCATATAAAATTAGACGAATATAGATGAAAATTCACTAAAATTTACCGAATTTAGCCAAGTGGTGTACAAACCATGAAATTTATCCAATTTTTATTAAAATTGACTACATGTACTCGAAAATTCCATAATATTCCCTTTACATGTATGCTTTTTGTTGTTGTTGTTGTTGTCTCGTTTACCACACTCCCTGTAGACAATCACCTCAACATGACTTTCTCCTAGACTAGGAGCTTCACATTCGACATGATAGCTGAGTTTCATTTCCCATAAACTTGTCTCTGAGGTGGGTGTCAGGAAAAGGCATTCAGCTGTAAAAACCACACCCTCACGTAGACTTTCATAACCTCTTACGTTGAGGTTCCTTACACTAACGACATTAAATGATTGAACGGTTTCCTTTTCACAATTCCTGTCTATACTTTCCTCTTTAAGGTTGCAAGATGTTTGCAAGATTCCTAAAATGCAATTAAATGTAATAAATACCTTAAGATGGTTTCATTTGTTTAATGATATGGTGTTGATGATGGATATATACGTTAAGACTAATTTTTGTTAGGTCTTGACTGGCCTTGCAATTAGAAATTGACAAACCAAACATGGGTTATCTACCAGGGGAACACTTTGACCACTATATTGGTTATTTACCAGTAAGTACAGTTCTAGTAATGAGACAGAAATCCAACACAAACAATGAGCGCGCAATGCGGCGGAGATTGGTACCACGATGTACTGTCGGTTATGTAGCTATGTGGAATGCACATCATATATGGTTTACTTGAAGGTTTGGAGATTCCATTAAAGATATTTCTACAATAAACCATTTTCAAATGGTCATTCGTTGGTGTGAAAATATTTATTATATGGTATTTTATGAAAACAATTATGATTTATAAAAAAATTTATATGTTTATTGTATTCTTATTTAATGTAAGCACTGGAGGCACTATCGACCAAAATACAGCACTATCTGGAATGTATATTGCATACTTGAAGGTTTCGTGATCCCATTAAAGGTATTCCTACAATAAATGATTTTTAAGTTCTCGTTTTATGGCATGATTATTTAATATATGCTATTTGCTAATAGGATTTGACACTGGAATTATTTTACAAGTAGTTATTTTAATGACCAACAGAGTTTAATGTTAACAAGGCACAGCTCTATTTGAAATTTTGAATAACATGTTGCATGTCATACATCATATGCAACTACTGTAAGGCTTGTGATTTATTTAATGCCTTTAACCCTATATTAAACACGCAGTTTGCAATACTGATAACTGCAATGTTAGTGAAAAAAAATTGAAACAAAACAAAAATCAGCATTGAAAAACCAAAAAGTGGTTGAGCATATATACAGTGGGGAAAAGAAAAGTTTTGTAAACACTAATGTCCAACAAGATTAATTAAATCAGTAACTGTCAGGGTGGCCGAGTGGTTAAGGCGTTTGACTTAAGATCAAATTTCCAAATATATAAGGAAGCAAGGGTTCAAATCCCTTCCCTGACATAACTATTGCTTGAACATGCAAGAAAACAAGAAATATACACAAACTATGTTTATCAATTTAATCATTTTTTTTACAAGAGATAGACACACAGAATACAGCTCTTTTGGTTTATCAGTTCTTTTAAACATAACACTTGTTGAAAATTATTTTTTAGGGGATGGGGGTGTTGCTACGTTGACCCATTACACAATAATAGCAGCTTTACGAAGTTCATTTTCTATATTTAATAGCTCTTTCTCATAACCAATATGGCCAAGCTGTTTACAGGCATGCAAGAGCTGTAGACGTTCGACTAATATATTAGGATCGTTCCATTTACTATTTTTTATGAATGGTTTCAGAATCTCGGGAAGCAGTTCATCATTATCACCATCATTATGATTATCATCCTCATTATTATAATCATTTTCATAATGATGATCATTATCATCGTTATCATTACCATCATAATTTCCACCTTTGTCCACAGACTGTTCAATGGATTGAGTTGCCTTTGATAGTGTTGAAAGCTTCTTTTTAGATGTGCTAGAATGCTTTAACATTGTTATGTTATTATTACCACTATTACCTTTCCCCACTAACTTCTTGATGGGGTATATTGTCTCTGATAGGGTTGAGGGCTTTTGAGATGTGGGTGCATGTCTGAACATGGGTTTCACAGGAGGTGTCGAAGGTTTCTCATTAAACAACTCGCTAACAGTATGAGTGCGTTGTAGTGTATTAAACTTGAGGTTAATATTATCTTGAGCAGTACTATTTTTCTCTTGGACTTGGTTTCTTGCTTTGGTTTGGGTTTTCCTTACATTTAGACTAGCGTGATTATTAAGTTTACATTCATGATTGTTTGAAGAAAGTACGTCGAATTCTTTTGTTTTAAGCATTCCTCGACACTGTTTCGATCGTTGCTTTGAACAGCGCCAAATAATAGTTCCATTTTTATTGCTTCGTTTCACAATATATGAATATCCTTTATAGTATGCATAAGGCTTACCATACCTAGTCACTGATACTTCCATATCAACTGTCAAGCACTAACTAATCTCTAGTAAAGACAACTCGGTAATAACAACAATAGTTTAATGTGGGAGCATATATACATGCAAAAAGTGGGAGCAAAGGTGGGGGGTAAAAAGTGGGAGCAAAAGTGGTAGCAAATGTGGGAGAAAAAAATAACTGTGAGCAAAAAGTGGGAGCAAATATGGGATCAAATGTGGGAGCAAAGCAAATATAAAAAGTGGGAGCAAATATGCTAAGAAATATGTCAACAAATATACCAGCAAAAGTAAATACACAAGTCAAGATAGATTAAAGTGCAAAGAAAATATGGAAGCAAATATGAGAGCAAAAATTGTGTTTTTCTAAAACAACTAGACATAACAAACTTAGTCATAACCTAACCTAACCTAACCCAACCTAACCAAACCTAACCTCACCTAACCTAACCTAACCTCACCTAACCTCACCTAACCTAACCTCACCTCACCTAACCTCACCTCACCTAACCTAACCTAACCTAACTTTACCTAACCTAACTTGACTGAACTTTACCTAACCTAACCCATCATAACTTCACCTAACCTAACTTTACCTAATCTAACTTCACCTAACCTAACGTTCAACTCTCAGATCAAAATTAAATTCTAGGCATAGTTGAGTTGGAACCCAAGACTTCAGGGATAACACACAAGTATACTAGCCACTACACCGCAAAATGGGCAAATTATCATGCAACACAACATAAAGTAAAAGTTTCCTGTAGTGTAACTCATTGGCTGTCAACCATAGTTTGGGAATTCAAACCCAAGACCTCAAGACTTTTGTTTTGAACATTATCAGAAATATTATTCCATTTACATTTTGCTGCTGCTTATAGTTATAAGAGTTGGCATTAATATGGGAAGCAAAAAAAAAGTGGGAGCAAATGTGGGAGCCAATATGGGAGCAAATATAGGAGCCAAGATGGGGGCAAAAGTGGGAGCAAATGTGGGAGCCAATATGGGAGTCAATATGGAGGCAAATATGGGAGCAAATGTGTGAACTAATCATCTCACCTCGGATATCGCCAGTGAGTACTCATATCCACCGCAAGGTAGCGGAAACATACTTTGTGTGTTGTATGTATCTATCTTACAAAGTTTGACTGCATGCAAAACGTCCTTGTATAAGCTGTGCATATAATTTTCATATACAATTAAGACCAAGTGTTCAGTACTAACATGTATAGCCTTGTCTAGGGTATATAGAGGATCGTTAGCAAGAAAGACTGACTAACCCAGGAGTGTAAAGCCTTGCCATATGCAGTAAGCATCTGTTGGCAGAAATGGTTCCTAATAATAACGGACTTAATGAATATGAAACGTGTTTTGAGTGTCGTCTTAAATCCTATTTTATACGTTGTGATACGTGTAAGGATTTAAGACGACACACAAAAGACAACACCCAAAATACGTTTGTGTCATCTTAAATCCTTACACGTATCACAACGTATAAAATAGGATTTAAGACGACACTCAAAACACGTTTCATATTCATTAAGTCCGTTATTATTAGGAACCATTTCTGCCAACAGATGCTTACTGCATATGGCAAGGCTTTACACTCCTGGGTTAGTCAGTCTTTCTTGCTAACGATCCTCTATATACCCTAGACAAGGCTATACATGTTAGTACTGAACACTTGGTCTTAATTGTATATGAAAATTATATGCACAGCTTATACAAGGACGTTTTGCATGCAGTCAAACTTTGTAAGATAGATACATACAACACACAAAGTATGTTTCCGCTACCTTGCGGTGGATATGAGTACTCACTGGCGATATCCGAGGTGAGATGATTAGTTCACACATTTGCTCCCATATTTGCCTCCATATTGACTCCCATATTGGCTCCCACATTTGCTCCCACTTTTGCCCCCATCTTGGCTCCTATATTTGCTCCCATATTGGCTCCCACATTTGCTCCCACTTTTTTTTTGCTTCCCATATTAATGCCAACTCTTATAACTATAAGCAGCAGCAAAATGTAAATGGAATAATATTTCTGATAATGTTCAAAACAAAAGTCTTGAGGTCTTGGGTTTGAATTCCCAAACTATGGTTGACAGCCAATGAGTTACACTACAGGAAACTTTTACTTTATGTTGTGTTGCATGATAATTTGCCCATTTTGCGGTGTAGTGGCTAGTATACTTGTGTGTTATCCCTGAAGTCTTGGGTTCCAACTCAACTATGCCTAGAATTTAATTTTGATCTGAGAGTTGAACGTTAGGTTAGGTGAAGTTAGATTAGGTAAAGTTAGGTTAGGTGAAGTTATGATGGGTTAGGTTAGGTAAAGTTCAGTCAAGTTAGGTTAGGTAAAGTTAGGTTAGGTTAGGTTAGGTGAGGTGAGGTTAGGTGAGGTGAGGTTAGGTTAGGTGAGGTTAGGTGAGGTTAGGTTAGGTTAGGTGAGGTTAGGTTTGGTTAGGTTGGGTTAGGTTAGGTTAGGTTATGACTAAGTTTGTTATGTCTAGTTGTTTTAGAAAAACACAATTTTTGCTCTCATATTTGCTTCCATATTTTCTTTGCACTTTAATCTATCTTGACTTGTGTATTTACTTTTGCTGGTATATTTGTTGACATATTTCTTAGCATATTTGCTCCCACTTTTTATATTTGCTTTGCTCCCACATTTGATCCCATATTTGCTCCCACTTTTTGCTCACAGTTATTTTTTTCTCCCACATTTGCTACCACTTTTGCTCCCACTTTTTACCCCCCACCTTTGCTCCCACTTTTTGCATGTATATATGCTCCCACATTAAACTATTGTTGTTATTACCGAGTTGTCTTTACTAGAGATTAGTTAGTGCTTGACAGTTGATATGGAAGTATCAGTGACTAGGTATGGTAAGCCTTATGCATACTATAAAGGATATTCATATATTGTGAAACGAAGCAATAAAAATGGAACTATTATTTGGCGCTGTTCAAAGCAACGATCGAAACAGTGTCGAGGAATGCTTAAAACAAAAGAATTCGACGTACTTTCTTCAAACAATCATGAATGTAAACTTAATAATCACGCTAGTCTAAATGTAAGGAAAACCCAAACCAAAGCAAGAAACCAAGTCCAAGAGAAAAATAGTACTGCTCAAGATAATATTAACCTCAAGTTTAATACACTACAACGCACTCATACTGTTAGCGAGTTGTTTAATGAGAAACCTTCGACACCTCCTGTGAAACCCATGTTCAGACATGCACCCACATCTCAAAAGCCCTCAACCCTATCAGAGACAATATACCCCATCAAGAAGTTAGTGGGGAAAGGTAATAGTGGTAATAATAACATAACAATGTTAAAGCATTCTAGCACATCTAAAAAGAAGCTTTCAACACTATCAAAGGCAACTCAATCCATTGAACAGTCTGTGGACAAAGGTGGAAATTATGATGGTAATGATAACGATGATAATGATCATCATTATGAAAATGATTATAATAATGAGGATGATAATCATAATGATGGTGATAATGATGAACTGCTTCCCGAGATTCTGAAACCATTCATAAAAAATAGTAAATGGAACGATCCTAATATATTAGTCGAACGTCTACAGCTCTTGCATGCCTGTAAACAGCTTGGCCATATTGGTTATGAGAAAGAGCTATTAAATATAGAAAATGAACTTCGTAAAGCTGCTATTATTGTGTAATGGGTCAACGTAGCAACACCCCCATCCCCTAAAAAATAATTTTCAACAAGTGTTATGTTTAAAAGAACTGATAAACCAAAAGAGCTGTATTCTGTGTGTCTATCTCTTGTAAAAAAAATGATTAAATTGATAAACATAGTTTGTGTATATTTCTTGTTTTCTTGCATGTTCAAGCAATAGTTATGTCAGGGAAGGGATTTGAACCCTTGCTTCCTTATATATTTGGAAATTTGATCTTAAGTCAAACGCCTTAACCACTCGGCCACCCTGACAGTTACTGATTTAATTAATCTTGTTGGACATTAGTGTTTACAAAACTTTTCTTTTCCCCACTGTATATATGCTCAACCACTTTTTGGTTTTTCAATGCTGATTTTTGTTTTGTTTCAATTTTTTTTCACTAACATTGCAGTTATCAGTATTGCAAACTGCGTGTTTAATATAGGGTTAAAGGCATTAAATAAATCACAAGCCTTACAGTAGTTGCATATGATGTATGACATGCAACATGTTATTCAAAATTTCAAATAGAGCTGTGCCTTGTTAACATTAAACTCTGTTGGTCATTAA